>OX451207.1:42489863-42844665 GCA_949628255.1 Macrophya alboannulata | reverse complement strand
GAAAACGGTTCACCGAGTTTCGGAAGGGAATTTAGCCGTATGAATTATCGATTTAAATAGCTGATAAATTCGGTTTTTAAAAAGACTGTAATTTTCGTTTGGCAATCAGTCCGAGCCCTTAAACTCCCCAGGGCCGGGATATAATCGAATTTAATATTCACGGTCGAAAGATGAGACCGGTCTTAAAAAACCTTACAAACTTCTTAACGATCATGCTCTCTGAATTTTGTTTGCCAAAGGGATTTCCGCGTATACTTACACATATTTTCTCTGTAGTCTGATTTTACTAATTCATTATTTATTTATTTTTTCTTCGAGGTTCATTTCACTGCAGACTTTATAGTTTGGATTCCTTTTTCCCAATTTTCACGAGCGGACCCCAATTTTGTAAAATTATACAAATTTACGGCCGACTAAATTCGGCGTTAACTTTCGTAAATGGTAAACGCCCGATTCAAACGAGTATAGAGGGAGAATGAACGGGATTGACGAATCTGTTGCCAAGCCATATAGGCGTGATTGCTTTGAATACCGATGCAGTATTTATACGTAGATTATAAACGAATCGTTAAATACCGAATAACGAGACTTGAAATTCATTATTTTAGCTTCAAAATGAAATCCTAGAAGCAGATCCACGCATCTACGCTCAACCGGAACTGGCAGAGGCACTTGCAAGGCATTACGAAGCTCTGGGTGAGTTTATAATATTCGTTAAATCTTCTGAATATGAACAAAAATTATTTTAGCGTTTGATAAAAGTATTGTGACATTTGTTGAGTGATACATGTCTGCTGTGTAAATATATAATGCGAAAAAGTGCGTAGGTATATAATATAACGTGGAGTGTTCGTCAATGCGGACGTTCTTATTTGTCATCTATATACAAATATGAATTTTTTTTATCACACCCGAACTTTGATTTGGATTTTCGTAGACAAAGACATACCCTCTTTTCCGAAATATTTTAAATATATATAATGTATGGATAATATATTGTCAAGTTATTCGCACGGACAACAAATTAACTGCGTGCCAGGATCTCCACGTGTACATACGAGGTTATACATACCGACTACGCGTTAAACCGACTGAAACCGTATTTATTCGACCCAATTATTCTGAACCACAGTATTTCGATATACAAAACACCGTTAAAATATATATAAACATATTATTGAATTAGATTATGAAGTGATCACAGCTGGATTACGTAGATTTTTTTTTTAATATTCGCACATTCTGATTTATCGATTTCGTATCGAAACAAATTTTTTCAATCAAGATTAGGACCACGATAGAGAAAAAAATTCAAAAAATTCAAAAAATGAAATACGCTTATCCGGAATTTATAATTTACTCAAATTATAATCAGCCTGCAGTGAAGTTAAGTCGGCGCGATAATTCGTTCAATATAATATAATCTGTGACAATAATTTATTAACAATTTAAACGATGCTGAAATTTTAGTTAATCATTTCTAGAATCAGAGTAATTATCAATTATTTTATTGAAAACAGAATCGAAAGTGAGATGAAATTTTGTTTCATCGATTTGTGTATGAATAACAATTAGCTACACCGCAAAACTTTGATAACTATAAGAATAGATTGCAAAATTGCACTGAAAAAAAAAAAAAAAAAAAGTGCAGTCCTGTAATTATTTCACGTAGCTTATTAATGCCTCGACGTAATTCAAAGGAGAAACCGTATATACGACAAAGTTGTTGTAACGAGCGAAAAAAAGTATTAAATTATGAACGTGACGAAATTGATAAATTATAATTTATGATCCACCGTGGTAAGTGCACAAAAATGTCAATATGGTGAAGAAAAATTGTTTAATTTTAGTACGCGAGGATCGATTCTATCGGCATATATTGACAGGAATTTTCATACGATTAATAATATCTCGCTTTGCATAAAACGATGCTTCAATTTTCGTAGTTATATATTAATTTCATCGTCGTGATCGAATATGGTTTAATTATAACAGATTGGACACGCTCTCGAACGTGTCATCGACGCTTTTCTATCGCAAAAAAAAATCATATTTCATATTCTACGTACATACAGGGTGGTCCATTTCGATTCCCATTACATCCCTTCCTATACCTAAAGAATTGCCTTAACGATCCAAAATCAAAAAGTTTGAAGTTCAGAAATTGGATGTAAAAAAAAAAATAAAAAAAAAATAGTGACTCGAAAGGAAACGATTATAAACAATTTTGATTCGTCTAAAATCGGGGAAGTTACTTGTAAAATCTCGGAGGTAGACTTTTTATCGTATCTCTTCCAGTTTTTGAGATATTCGCCTTGGGCGATTAAAATGACCGAGCTTTTTATATATATATAATCTGCGCGGTTGTAACATACCGCGGATTTTTAATTCTCTCATTTTGAACGACCTTTGTGCGTCTCGCAACATCATACGCGAGTTGTTAAAACTTTTGGCTCGTCAAAATGAATATTTTTTTTTTTCACCCATTTTACGTTTCATGAATAAAATTCGTATATACCGACCGGTATAAAAGAGTACGATAAAGAATTTGTAATTTGAATTTGTATTTGTAATGTATTATACAAAGACATAGGTATACACATAAATTTGTATAATATACATATATACATAATCTGTTTTGCCTGATATGTTTCGCCGACAGGCGAAACTTGGAAAATTTCTGCGCGATACATGTCAGTCAAAAAACAAAAAAAAAAAGAAATAAACAAATTCGTTACGTATTTTTCTGACTGATTTTCTGAGAAACTTTTATACCAACTTCTCCGTTCATGCGGCATCAATATGTAACGAACTGAGGAAAGAAAAAGTAATGGAGAGTTTATAACTCGACTTTTCTTACTCTTTTTCCAACGATATGGTATTATACTCTCTTTTGTTTCGGTACGGCCATTGTGCTTTGTATTACTTCTGTAAGAAATCTAATATCTTATAGCTATCAAAAATTTGTAAGAGTGGTCTGCCGAACTAATTCTCTAAAAATCTGAAAGTAAATCGAAGAATAAATTCCAGTGTCACTTTCTTTCTCGGTCTCGAAAATAACACCGTGTTAGAAGTAAAAATTTGACCAAAAAAAAGTTCATTAAATACGGTAAAAAAAAAGAAAAAAAAAATTATACGATTACATGACCATGGATCAAAAATTCAAACGAATAAACGATTCGATAAACAACCCCTCAACGTTATTTCTCGAATACCTTATACACTCGTACCGGAAGCATACTTCAACTCATAAGGGTCAAGTACACATCCTGATTACCAATTATCAATAAACGACCATTGATGTAGGCGCGTCAAACTCGCCTCGGGGGCCTCCAACTCGGCCACGGAAATCATGAGTTGGACGACCTACAACGGCGCTTACTACTTGCGGATCTCGCTCGCGGCTGACCTATTAGTAGCCAAACTACTTCGTCTCGCGGTAGTAGTACGTGACTGTGTATTGTCAGACCGAGAGTGAAGCAGTTCGGTTGGATTTTTGTCTTCATTAAACTTAGATAATAACGTTATTACTTATTATTTAACGATCAGTAATTATATGGTCAGAAAACGTGTCTACTTAAGACCCATAAACTTCTTCGCGTACGATTGTATCAGGATTTCAATATTTCTTGTCATTTCTGTATTTCAACAAATTTGCAGACTGTTTTGAATATATCCGATAAAATTATTGATCTTCCGTACGTAATTATCGATAGATTTTTTAGCGAATAATTTGTAAATCTCTTTGTTTCACTTTGGGGAAATATTTTTGGTAATTACTGTTTCACGCGACATCGAGAAACTGCAGCAGATTGTTATAGGGTCTTATTAAACTAAATGTGACTCCTTTTACTCTCGAGTCGGTTTTAATATGGAAATTAAACTCCTTATCAAAATAGTTACACAGTGCCGACGTTTATTTGACCAAGAACAGTATAAAGACTTCACGGCTTTCTCAACAGAGATCAATGTTATCCTTTCACTCGATAGTCACTTCAAAAAGAACCCACGTATAGTACGTGGCTTAATATCAATGGTACGATAATGTTTTTTCTTTCTTGGTTTGGTTACAAGTCCCGGAATGAAACAGTTGAAATTTAACCGTTGTATTCGATTTCTCGGTTCTCTTTATTCTCTCGAAATCTCGTTTACATTCTTCTTCAAACTTACTTTCGTCAAGATATTCATTCTCCTTCATTCAGCACCCGATAATCATGAATAGAAATTTCTTCATTGTGTGAGAGAGAGCGAGAGAGAGAGAGCTTAACTGGTACCTACCAAGTACCAATTCAATTATCGAGCAATAAACTCGGCAGTAAAATGAAACGCCCTGCAAGTAAAAGTCGAAGAAATAAGCAATTCAAATGAATTCGATTTCTATCGAGTGAAAAAATCAACTTATCATTATCCTGCAGGGAAACCTGATTGGAATAAATTTCAGCAGCTGGTTACAAGTTCACATTAAAAAAAAAAAATTGACTCGTATCAGTCCTTTGGGATTGTGCTTAAAATTGACAATTTGAATCCAAGGGGTGGATAGATTCGTATAAATATCTTTCATTGAAATTAATGAAATAAATTCCGATGAATGAACGGGAGATGACTTTCCTCGTTGTATAATTTAGGCATAGCGTTTAGATTGTACCTACGACAGTGACCATCGCACAACATACATATTGCATCGTAAAAGAAAATATTATACTCTTTTTAAGACGTGATTTGAGAGAATGATCACTTGGCTATTATCACAGTACGATGTCTGCATTCTAGTCATAATCTTACCATCAAATTATAAGAGCATACTCATGTTAATAACATTTATAAAGGCGAGTGTTCCAAACGAGATTATGTATACGGTTTTACAACAACTTTGACGAGAGAGTGTAAGGGGGCACCAGATGGTAAAAATCATCCCTATCGTTAAGTGCATATGCCTGCAGAGACCTTAAAAAGGAAAAGGAACAAACTAAAATAAAGATCTTTACATTTACGATGAAGTTTTTACAAGGGCCACATTGTAATTTCATGTATATGCTTTATGTGATGTAAAATATTCAAAAATTTATCGCCAAATCAAAGATACAAGAACCTTCCTTAAATTTCATACATGTGTAAATATATACATTATACATACACACTCGACAATGTACATACTCATCAGCTATGTGATACTATAAAGACACGCTATAATGACGCCGTTGAATCCCTCAAATTGGTGCTGCGAATAGGCGATATCACGAACGATATATAAGCCCAGCAGCATTACCCCAAAAGGCCTGTAAATATCAAAATGTCTAATCCGAGAGCTTTACTTTAAACTTTTGTACATAAAAAAATACTTCCAGCGATTGTGACGTATGCTTAAACGAACTGAAGATTATGAATCAGTTTTACGTAAACAGGTAAGCAAATTTTGGAAAATTCTGTTCATTGAAATCAATTTTAGTTTGAATTCTAGACGAGTTTTAAGATACATATACTGATCATATTTGGTGCAGCTAAAATTTATCACGTATAATGAATTGAATTGTTTTCTATAAATATCTATGGAAAATCACACTGCTTAGCCTCGATTTAGAAAGCCCTGCATTAAAAAACGCTACAGTTTTACGTTATTATTTTATCGGCTTTGATTTTATCGCCAACTACTATAAATATTGGCTCTTATATCGCCAAGCTTACCACGCTTTAATATACCTGCAGGCTCGATCAATGCATGTAAAAGTTTGTTCGTTTTGAATTCAAGAGTTATAATTCATACTGTTTATATTTTCAGAATGGAAAGGCAGTCAAGGAAAACCCGAAGAAGGCACTAAGGAGGAAAATATTTTCTGGCATTCACGCGGTTTTGATGGGGGTAGTCTGAACGAAAATCAGTACAGAACTAGAAATGAAAATTTTATTAGAAAGTCAAACAATCCTAGTAACAAGATTTTTGCAGGCAATATCAAAGACGGAAAATTTCTTCGTAACTTGGATAGCATCGGGGGCGCGAATCTTCTTAGAAATTTAGACAGTCTTGGTGGTGCAAATCTTCTCAGAAATTTAGACAGCATCGGTGGCGCGAATCTTCTTAGAAATTTAGACAGCCTCGGTGGTGCAAATCTTCTTAGAAATTTGGACAGCATTGGGGGCGCAAATTTGGTTCGAAATTTGGACAGCATTGGGGGCGCAAATTTGGTACGAAACTTGGACAGCATTGGGGGTGCAAATTTGGTACGAAACTTGGATAGTATCGGGGGTGCGAACCTTCTCCGTAATTTGGATAGCATTGGGGGTGCAAATCTTGTCCGTAACTTAGACAGTATTGGGGGTGCCAACTTGGTACGAAATTTGGATAGCATTGGAGGTGCTAACCTCGTCCGCAAATAGTTTGTCAACCCGAAAAATGAAAGTAGAGGTATCCACATCGGTTGAAAATTGGCTATATATACATTATCCTCGGTAACCGAATTGAAGGAAATAAAAATACTTTCGCTTTATACGCTTTTTTTTCGTTATTGAGATTATGGCTTACCCTGTAATTGCAGCATTAGGCTACAGGCTCAAAAATAATTAAATACGAAACAAAGAAATTGTTCAAAACTACATATATTCTCGAATTTTATTACACACGAAATCCTCCACGTTCCTTGAATCCCAATAATTCCAGTTAAAAAAAAAAAAAAAAAAAACTCTTTCAGATCAATTTTACTGGCATATTCAATATTTCACAGCATTGCCCGAGGTATGTATAATAAATGATAATAAAACACACCACGTTTTAATTCCGTTTATTCATTCCTTCTTCTTTTTCTATCCACAGAACGTAGAGAAGTGATATACAATCGTAAGACTGGCAAATGAATTGTATAATTTCAGCTTTTCTTTTTTCAGCATCTGCGGTGTACACCTTCCATCAAATCTTGCGACAGACGATTCAATCTTTCAGATATTTTATATACGCTGCAAATAATTTTTCTTTATACTCAAATTTTGGCCACAGGAGGAACAGAACCTCGTCATGTTGATGCTATCGGGGGCGATAATCTTCTTCGGCAGACTCGACGAGGGGGTCTAGATTCACTATCGGGTGCAACCTTCGGCGAAGACAAGAGGTTCGATTCTTTGAGGTGAGTTTAAAGTGTGATAACAAATTTTTGTTTTTTTTTCTGGTAGAACTATACATTCTTCGAATTCTGTGATACATTTTTATCTGCGAGTCATTTTTCATATGTTACGTATGTACATAAACTTTCTGAACTCGATTAAATATCAGTGCTGCATATGACGGGAAA
This sequence comes from Macrophya alboannulata, assembly GCA_949628255.1. NCBI lineage: Eukaryota > Metazoa > Arthropoda > Insecta > Hymenoptera > Tenthredinidae > Macrophya > Macrophya alboannulata. The sequence continues at coordinate 42,837,388 of OX451207.1, read as the reverse complement.
TGCAGAAAACTTTTCGTGTTCTTCTAAAAGTTTCACGCTGGTGTGTATTACCTACTCTGGTAGCAATCTCATTAAAAGTTAGCTCCTGGGGAGTAAGAGACTGTAACACAAGATTCTTGCCAACGGTACATAGCGAAAGCTTCGGGAGATTTAGCGGAAGTAAACATGTACCGAATCATTTCACATACTCTGTAAACAGCCATTAATCAACTTAGTTTAGAGAAATTTGAATCCCTTGATTAGATCGCTTAAAAAAAAAAAACTCGGAAAGCTGTCATTTCTACAAGACTTTAACATTTTTTTTTTCTAAACGCAATATGAGGACACGTTGAATTCTAGTCCCGATAAAACCGCCGGATTCATAAATACATCCTCGCATTTCGGGCGAGGAAGCAACAGGTCGTTCAGCATTTCGCATAATTCAGCTGGCTGTGAAATGAAAGAAGATTTATTTGGGTAGAGTAAAGTTACTTTTTCATCGTATTACTGGCAGCCGCCTGAAGGTCCGTAGGCCACAGAGCTTCCCGAAATTATCAGAGTGTTATAAATAATTGAGAATAAATTAATCTCGTCGACGCGACAAAGACGTTCGATTCGGGACAGAAAATTTCTATAAGCCGACTAGCTTTGAGACCGATTATAATTTTTCATTGAATCCGTTTCAGCCTGCAGGACAAAGTTTCAGAATTAATTATTTTTTAGAAGAAGAAAATGAGCGTTGCTTTGAGCGCCTTTTTACCCTCAACATTCTGTACTATCCTCTATATTGTAGAAAACGAGAGAAGTGAGTTTAAATTTATAAAATCCTAAGTCAACGAACCATCTAACGATCTTCCTACCTCGAGCCAGTCGAATCGCACACCAAGGGATAATATAACGAACTAGTTTCAGCTTTGTACAGAGTCTAGACCCTAGATGAAAAAAATAAATAGTAAGAAAAGACTTTAAAAAAAGACAACCGCTTAATGGTCTCTGGTTGTACCGACTCGTTCTCGTCATCGCTCCCATCGGGCCACAGCTATACTATATACCAAACTGTATAGGTATTCTACCGTGTACTTGATTCTGTACTCTATATATATCCTACCCACACAGTAATCTCGGTTATAATAATCTGACACGCAACGGAAGTCGTCATTCGAAAAGGAAAACCTTGTCCAACATCTCTCACAATCAGAATTACGTGAGGTTGGTCAGATTCTGGCCTCCTCCGAGCTGCCCACGAGACTTTTCGACCGTTGAATGAAAGCTCGATTCACTCATTTAATCGCTCTTTGTTATACTTTTTTTTTGTTGTTGTAAACTTGCTACTCAGGAAAATTAAAAATTTTTCTTTAGTCATAATGATCGTCATTAATTAGTAGAGAGAGAAATTTCTAACTTGTTGCTGTGCTAAATACATCTACTTACATTAGACAAGGGTTTTAGGGGTGCAAAGGCTTCATGCCTGGATGCATATCCTTATCTTATAAAGTTAGATATTTACTTTCAACGCAGGGCAATATACGGTCGGGTTAAAACTAGGCATTCATGCTCAACCCGATGACTCTCGTTCATCCATGCGTGATTTGACTCACGTTTCCTGCAAGCGAGTGACAGTTATTAATATTGCTATACAGGTTCGTTAGGCCTTTGTGCTTCAAAACTTTGTGTATATCAGTTAAGGCTATAGGGAATCATTCCTTTGAGAGTAAAGTTCACTGGGTTTTATTCATCGAGACAATAAATTATTCACCGCGTCGCGATATCTATATAAGAACCGAATTTTAATATAACGACAAAGATAATTTATAAACGTTTGGTAATTTTGTTTTTTTAATATCGATTATTATTAGACTCAAATTCAAGAGCTCTCCGTTAATTTTGAATTCAAATTGCAAGAGATTATACTTTTTTTCTCTACCAAATCATCTCTACATATTTCAGAAATTTTTTTTTATAGAAATTATGCGAAAGCCATATCGATAATTGTCCTCGGAGATATAGAATCGAATCTTCAATAAAATATTTGACTGATTTCAACTGATTAGCGAAGTCAAACAGGACGAATTAGCAGTTAAATTAGACGTCCAATCTTCTGTAATACGAACTGAATATCGATGTTGGTTCATCAAAATTGCAGTAAATAATAATTTTGATTAAAAATATTTCAGCGGAATCACTTTCGGCACACAGAAACGAAACTTTGATGAAATTGACCGCAGCGCATTCAACAGCTTCGCCAAGAAGAATTTTGACGAAATCGATCGTAGCGGTTTCGACAGTTTCGTTAAACGAAACTTTGACGAATTTGACCGTCTTGGATTCCGCGGTTGGCCAAAACGACGGCCTGTCGAATCTTATCTACAAAATAAACAGCACTAACGCCTCGTCCAGTACCACAAAATTTTTGTCCCACATCCCAAACCTTGAGCTATCCCCTAAATTTACTAGAAAAAAATAAAAATCAAAAAAAAAAAAAAAAAATTACCTCGATCAACGGCCTACTTAGTCGAGATACTGGATAAAATTAAAATTCGCAATCTTTAATAAGGTGAAAACTTAATTTTCTAATTATTATTTATATTCTATTGGATTAACGATAAAATTGAATTATTTACCAAATTTTTTGTCGTTCATTTATCGAAAATAAATTAATGAATAACATCGAATTGTGAATGACGATCAAACTTTGTTACAAATTGACGAAGATCTTGGCAAATTTGTTTGAAAAAAAAAACGCTATTGAACATAACGAATATTGACATCAATATCTCTACCATTTTCGTGTAATCTCAACCAGGTAGGCCTATCAAGAATTAGAATATATTTGAATGTGAATATAGAGAGTCACTAGTAAGGCGTGTAAACCCATTTCTAATTAAATATGTGGGATACTGTAGCCGTACTTAATGATTATGTCTGTAATTACGAACAAATTTCCCGAAAAATGATAATAATAGTAGACAATTATTTACGATCGTTTTACTGATTAGGTATATACATTAAATTCTAAATGTTTTATCTGAAAATAATCCGAATAGAATATTTTGTAAGAATTTCATCAGCTCTGGTTATTAATCAAGAATTTATTGAAATTAGAAATTCTATTGACAACAGTTATAGAATCTGAAAACCACGTTTAAAAATTTTTTTTGGGAAATTTTTATCGCGCTGCAAGTATGTTAAATAAATTTGTCTTATAGGAGACCGTCACAGTATTTTAGAATTTAGATCCTAATATTCTGTAGTAATTTAAAAAAAAAAAAAACTTCTATCAGAGTTACTGTGTGTACCTTTCTATATTTCTCTCACTCCCCGTCCCTCCCGCATTTATCACTCTTTCTCTCTCTCTCTATCTATCTCTTTTCTCTATTTCTGAAATTCAGTCTATTTATATAGAAATTATTGATCTTGAATAGAATTAGGCTAAAAACTTTACTGTGGTATATTAGTAATGAAACGAGGATATAGCGATATGAATAAAATTGCTTAATGTAAACGAATCTGATCATTGATTGATTATAGATTATTTCTGTTAACAACGATTGTGATTACATAAAAAATAAACCCATTATTATTTACCGATTTATTCAAGTATCAATGTGATCGACCTATATACTATGAATTACAACGAATATACGGATTCGTTTTATTCGACGATTCGACTTCATGGCGCAAAATAATTACAATTAAAATCTGAATCTCATTTCGGCAAACATCAAACTATGGCGAAGATAGTCAATTTCAATTGTCCCAATTCGTGAACCTATATACTCTGCCTAAAAGTTTTTTTTTTTTTTTTTTTCGAGAAAAACAATGTTCTGTTTGAGTTTATCGAAGTCAGAAGTAATTGTCCCCCGAGAAAGTTAATTGGATAAAATCGATCGGGGAAATAAGAGCTGAAAGCAACTTATTTACACTGTCTTTTACCACTCTGAATGAATACCCCACGTTTCAGCTGCAGAGTAAAAGAATAAATTTTTTATTTTTTATTTTCAAACACGTCCAGGAGCAGAGTGGGAATCGTTTGTGTAATCCTAGTTGTAATGATTCGCAAACAACGCTGCAGTACGTCGAGGGAGACGGACTTTTATTTATCTTTCACCTGTCGTATTACATGAATGGCTTTACCCTCTGCCCTCTGAGTTGTGGGCTTATGAATAATCAAACGTAAAGTATTACGTGAAAGTTGAATTGAAAATTGCACATTTATTCATTTTTTGTATTTTTATTTGTTTTACGTTGAACAGAAAGTGGTGCGATTTATTTATTTATTCGCGAGAAAACGAACCGCGGCTTTACCCCGTTGCTTGTCACTTAAAAATAATTCAAAAATAATCCTCGTTTCTCCAAGCAAATGGGAGCTTGGTAAAGGGAGGAAATATACCGATAAGAAGCAGCTGCTGTGGTTTGAAAAAAATAAAAAATGAAATGAAAATACTTCGTGAAATAGGCAAACGACTCAAAATAAGACAAATTTTTTTTTTTTTTTTAAGGAAAAACTGAACATAGCACCGTGTCTGATTACGAATCTTCATCTTCTCCCTGTTAAGTAATTCGAAGCGTTAATTACTTTCTTATTTAGTCAAAGAAATTCTCTAGAAGAGATCCTCGGATCGCAATAGGTTGAATGAAATTGAAACAATTTTATATAATTTATAAATAAGTTCAATGTAGAAAAATTTTTTGTAACGTTCGTTTTATGCAAAAGAAATTTATCACCGAAGGATTCCGCGTGCATTAACTACGCATTAAATTATGTACAGCATGATTTTCTTCTTTGTCCTGCGACTGGACAAAGGAAGAATGAAAACGCCTGATCCCCCCGTTATACTAGAACATATCCTTTAATCTCTCGAAGCAGCATACCTTGAGAGGATGAACAAACAACATCGAAGATTGGAGAGTGAACAGAATTTCTCTGATATAGGTATGGACTAAAAACGAGAGCCTAAAAGATTATTACGAACGCGATAGAGGAGTACGAGTATATATACACCGCAAATGCCAAAAATTCACTGCATCGAATGATTTTATTTTACCAACTTATCAATTTTTGATAAATGTAACCACCGCCTGCACTGTACGTGTACGGTGCATATGCATACAGGCGAGTATGGGAATATGACATAAACGCGATCACCATCGTTGAGGTAATTATCGATAACGATCCTTTGACGCCGCTTCCCTTAGCGATTCGTAATGCAATTTGCAGGCCTTGAAACAGACTGATTTTTCCTACTAGAATTACACGTGGAATGTAGTGTTCCACGTGTCTGAAACTAGTATCGTGATTTTGAAAACAGTTAAGTGATACGAGTTACTTGAATCTGTTATAATCCGAACACTTTTATAGTGGCTATCGATAAAGTTCAATTGACAAGCTAATCTGGCCCAGCTTTCTCTTAGTTTACTATTATAATTTAGATATTAAACCTGTAACATCGGTGGATCAAGTGTTGAGAGATATTCTCTCGAACACGATATCCGTAATTTTCAACTGCATGTGAAACGGTATATGCAATAAGTTCCCGAAAGAAAAACTGCAGCAAAGATTATGAAAATTTCTTTTCTTTGCCATAAAAAAAGATGTCCCCATGAAAGTGCGGAATTATTTTTCGCATCTTTCGACGTCATCCCTAATAAAAAAATAAAAAAACTTAGTTTAATTTTCCTGTCTCACGCGTCGAGGGAACTTGAAGAGAACTTCCGGATAACTAATTGTAAGAGTGAATCGAGAGACGTGGAGTATTATTTTTTTTCAACGCTGCTCGACTAATTAATTCCCAGTTTATTTGATGAGGAACTAGAGACGGCTTATAGTCGTTAACTGGAACCGCTGATGTAGATATAAATCGAGAACGTCGATAGCAACGCACATATGTAGGTACGATCGTGTAAAGGAGAAAAAAGGATAGTTCGTCGATCTCACAACTTTTCGGGGTGTAAAAAAATTTTGTTTATTAATTCCCACTAATACAATTTGCGTATTTTATCTGATACAGTAAATTTTTATTCATCGAATAGCCGTGGCTGATATAATTGGCGCATAAAAAAACCGTGACTTTAACTAAGCGTTACATTTCCAAGACGGTCTAAATCCGATCGGTTTTTCGTCGGGTGGAGGCCTCTGTTCGCTGAGCAACTGGACAACTGGAATAGCCGTAGATCGGGGCTTCCCCGATGTATCTTCTTCCCATTTGTCTTCAGGATTGAGACCTCCGGAGTCGACGTTTGTCTCGGTGAGAGAGGGCAGCGCGGTGAATTTTAAGGGAGGATTCGGGAGACTCGAACCGTTGGAAGTCAAGCCCATAAAAGTTGTAGTTGAAAATTTCCGCTTCTTTTGAGCCTTGGGCTTTTTTTCAGGCTGCTTTAGGCTCAGGACCTTTTTTACCTCGTCATTTATACTCGCTGGAGTCTCAATCTTCACACTCTCCATGTTGTAGTCAGTGCGAACCAACTGAGGTAAATAATTATTATTTTTCTCTATCGTCCTGCAACCGCGGTAAAGAAATTTTATAAAAACCTCTATCACGCTTTCCTCCAAATTAGTAAATCTCTGATTGACCTCAGCTAGCTGAGATGAAAGTTGAGTCAGGCGATGGGTTATCTGCAGTTCCTTATCGATGTCGCCCTCGATCTGTTCAGAGAAAAACGGACAGGGAGGAGGAATGACAAAAATATAAATACATTTTTTGCAAATTGAATGAATTTTTTGATATCTCATTATCCTAAATAAGACGACGATGCAAGTAAGTACCTATACATGTGTAATAGTCAAATAAAGTCTATCGATGATTTGCAAATTCCTTCAGATTATAATTTTGCGTATAAATCCAAACAGCACGGAAACTTTTGAAGAGGAAATGAAACTTGAAATGAGTTACGTTTGAGAAAGACGGAAGCAAGATATTGTATATCAAAGGTTATTAATAAAATATTGTTTTAATACGTAAAGCTTACTCTGAGCACTCGGAAAACTAAGTCACAGTAAAGTTTCTTACAAAGCTTCATGCTGTCTGGGAATGAGATAAGTTAAGATCCTAAAGACTGAACTAAATAAGCCTTTAATAATTGCTTACTTCCTTCATAGCATGGGACACTTTTTGTCCGATGTAGTCCAGGCTTGATCGTGATTTTCCGACCTACAAAACAAAGCTTTGTTGACCTAATTTTCGGGTATAGGATCCTACGGTTTACAAAGATAACAGTAATAAGCTCACGGTGTAATTGAACTCTGCGATTTCCGTCACCAATTTGTTGTGTGTTCTCATGACATGGAAAAACTAGAAAATTTATTGACATTGTGTTATATGGCATCGATACCAAATTAAGTCATATCGCGTATTGTAATTCGTGGAATTGAACATTTCGTTTCACGACGTCCGTAGTATAAACGATGAAGGTAAATTGAAAGTTACTATTCTAGACAATGATTAGTTATGTCTGCATTAATAAATAAACACAAATTCAATTTTCAGCGTTTCTATCAACGTTTTTATATACAGGAACGGTAGATGAGGCAGTGCAAATTTCAAAAGCTGGTTGACGTTTTGAAAATAATAATAATTATTACACATACTCACGCGCCTACATACGTATAATCCGACGATAACGTTGATGAACATAAATATCACACTGTTGAATAAACCGAGTAAAAATAACATTTTATTATTTTATTACATTACAATAAACTGAGAAGATTTTATTAAAAAAATTTCCACACTCCATATTTCTCTAAAACATATGCACTTCTCGTTTCTATTAACAATTTGTTTTTAAAACGCCGTGGTGGTACACACAATACAGTATTTGAAACAAATTATAAAAGGGTGTTTCAAAAAATTACAACTACATGCTGCATTTCGTACCCATATTTTTTATATAAATACATTTGAAAATTTTAATTTCATACGTTTCAAGTCACAAATTCTACGCTACTTCGTATAAACCTTTCTCTCAGTAATAATAATCGAGGCTTCACACCTTGTACAATCAATTAAGATCGCGAAAAACCAAATTTTGATCGAAGTGGCGTATTTTGCTATTTCAAACTTTCCCGCCTTTTGTCCTGTAGATAAACTCTGAAGTTAGGAGCGTGAATTCAATCGATGTTGAACAGTGAAGTGGAATCTTAATCGAAAATGGGAGCGACATACGATACGGTAGTGAGCTGCGATTTTAATCGAAACTCGAAAGCCAGTCAGAATCCAGATGAAAGCGTGACGTGAGTGTTGTAGTTGATTTTTCCGCATAGCATTTATTAATAATGTGGAAAATAGTGAAGAAATAATAAATCCTATTCTAACTTATAATATCGTATGTTGTGTCGATTGAAAATATAAGACAATGGAAGCCGACTATCAGCCTAAACCAAGTCCAACCAGAGTTTTGACAGGTAAGAATACAAAAAAAAAAAAAAATCAGATGGAATACAAATAAAATGTTGACGCTACCTATACGCCTGTCAACTAAATGTCAAATTGCGTTTTACGAGATAAGCAAATAAACCGGACATATCACTCGCCGTTCAAAGGTCGTAAATTATTTACATATAGGTATAAAAAAAAAATTTTAATATATTTAGGTTATATCCCGTATAGTTTTACTACAATTCTACAAATATATCCGTTATAACAACTCTATGACGAAGACTACGCAATAATTGTTTGTTATGTTTATGAGAGATAGCTTAAATTTGAGCAAACAATCTTGAGAGAGTAAGAAAAAAATTTTTCATTTCGAAAGTTACCTTACCTGTTTTCTCACAGTTTCACAAACGTCTTTTTATTTTTTAGAAAACTACACCGCTGACCTAGCTGTTTAATATTTTATACAATAATTATTATTACCGAAGTTTTACACGAATAATATTATCAACAAAGTCTTATAATTGATGAAATTAAAATTATATTGATAACAGTAATCACACATTCGTAAAAAAAAACCGTTGAATACCATACTTGAATAATAAATACAAATAACAATTGCTTTCGGATGATTTTCATAAAATTTTTATATCATATATAAATTACTTTTCAAACTGCTCTGTAATTTTTCTCCCCCATGCATCATCAGAAATAACTAAATTTAAAAAAGCAAAAAAATAAACGGAAATAAAAAAATAACAGATGGACGTCATGCTACGTTGATAAGAAATAGTAATCATAACTCGAGCAATAAATTATCTATTAGTAAAAATAAGCATGCTATGCGATGGATTTAATTGACACGATTTTCTGCACTGGCAACACGCTTAAAACTTATAGTATATTTTTGTACGATTGATGGTTTTATTTTTAACAACATGAACTGACTAAGACTTGCCATACTATTGAGTTTCACATCCGTTCAGTGGTTGCGAATAAATTATAAATTGAGAAGATACTGAATTCAATGATAAGAAATTATCTACTTATGGATATAAAAAGATCAGCAATAGTCCATTTTGATTCACAGATATTATTTTTCTTGTAATGTGCATGTCTCGAAGCTACTTTGTATGGAAAATAAAAGGCTTATTTTATAAAACTAAAAAATCAAAAAAAAAAAAAAAAAATGGAATCTCCCTCATTTACTGATTTTTGAATACAACTGGTTCTCGCTCTAGTAGGTGGGGCATGATTATCTGCATATTGGCTATCAAAAACGCGCAGAACATGAATGAAAAACAAATGATTATTTTATATTATTCCAACAGTGAATTTAACGGTAAATTGTTCATGCACTGTGCGTTAGAGTTAGCCAAAGCAGTTTGCATAAGATATAACACAGGTAATTGTTTGGTCATCTCAAAGGCTCAGGATAATAAATGGCCACTGCTTTGTCCTACGTTCGCTACACCTTCCTATCCTTAAATCCTATATGTGTATTGATGTACCTGTGTCTGTGTGGTAGCAATGAACAATGAAGGTGAAGACCCATATCCAAGTCTGTCGGATTATCATGATTATGAGCCCAACTTGGAATTTGACGACACGGAACTTCAGGCAACTTCGGATAGTGGTAAGGTGTAAACGAAGCCTGTTTACTATGTAATCAAGACTAGAATCAGCTTCCTTTTCACATATTGTATTCAAAGAAACGTTTCAAACGATTTAAATATTTTTGAATAATAATTCTATTTAATGCTTCTTGAGTTTTTTCTTCCTATGATTTCATGATTTTGCATTAAACTCACTAGCTTTTTAATAATCTTGTTAATGTCCGGTCCTGCAGATGAGAATCTCTTTACAGTACGTTAAGACAACAGCCTTATATCCCAAAGAAAATTTCAACATTTTTTCTTGCTCATGGTTCTGACTGCTTCGCTTTAAGCTTGCGCAACTTTAATTATTCCTGTATTATTATATTTCCCTGATATATCCTCGCTGCTTATTCATTTAACCATTTAGTTTCTTTATATGGAAAGATCGAACTAAAACTAATTTTAATTCCAACATTAACAAAACCTGGCTAAGCTAGATAATTATTTTGCTTTCTTACCCGAACTAATATTTTCTATGATTTTTATTTGATAGCAAACTTATGATTTCTTCAACATCTGAGTATAGAACATCACTATAGACTATAATCATTATCATTGATAATCGTACAATCATTATGTACCAAATATAATATATGTAGAGTCCATTCCGACTTACAATTAATCATACGCAATTTATTCCCGTTTATAATTATCTAACAGCAAAGCAGTGTAATCGATGCATTAAATTTGCTGTATACAACTAATAAATGAATTGAAAATTGTTTGCTGATTTTCATTAACTTTACAGCTGTTGAACTTTTGGAAGAAAAACTGGATTTAAGTGCAAGCTGTGGTGGAACGGGTCTCGACTATTTAGAAAGTCCAGTAAGCGATGGAACTATTGAAGAAAATTTTGAAGAAGCTCTGGTAGATGCACCAGTTATTGAGACGGGTGTGTGACCTTTAAAATTCTTTTAATAACTTTGAAATGTCACAGATTAACAGCATAATAATTCCCATTAAAAATCTAGGGCAGACACAGAAGTATTCTAAGTAATATTAAAGAGGAACAATTTATTGCAGTATTTCCTATCTCTTTGATTATCAGCGACACTAATCCGTTAGATGAATATTGTACTTCAGTTTCACACCAAGTACTGAGTATAATATGCTTTATTGACATCAACTAAAAATTTCTAATATTCCAAGCAGCAGATGATCTTGCAGCTCTTGAGGGTGACCTTGTCGATGAGGAGGATTACCTAGACATTGCCAGACTTGGTATAGTTGAAGTTGTGGGCGACGATAATGCAGGACGTAAAGTTATTGTTGTTTCGGCTTGCAAGTTGCCTTCGAACGACGAAGAGACCTTCAATCATGCCAAGTTATTGAGGTAAAACTATTTAGAACTGCGATGAATATTCCCTGAAAAATAAAAACAGTCATAGTAATACTCTTGAATTATATTAATTTTTTTTTTTTTTTTTTTCAGGTACCTAACGCATACTCTGGATACTTTTGTCGAGCAAGATTATAGTCTAGTATATTTTCACCATGGCCTAACATCAAAAAATAAACCACCTTACGCTTGGCTGCGACAAGCATATCGCGCCTTTGATAGAAAGTACAAGAAGAATCTGAAGGCTCTTTACTTAGTCCATCCTACAAATTTTATCAGATTCGTTTGGCAGATATTCAAACCAATTATCAGGTCAGAATTAAAGAAATTGATAAAATAACAAGCAATTATCTTGTGTTTAGTATTTCAACTTATTTCGTTGAATTTGTTTGTTTTTCAGTGCTAAATTTGGACGAAAAATGATGTACGTTAATTATCTAGAGGACCTTGCACAACATATCAATCTTGATCAACTTTGTATTCCTCAGATGGTCCTGCAGTAAGTAATCCCATCTGAATTGTAACTGTAGATTGATAACTTGCCTCTAAATTTCTCTATTTATTATATTTCATGATACTTAGGATATGATGAAAATTTTCAGACACGATGAGCAACTGATGATTAAAAATAAGAAGAACTTACCTGCAAGTCCTCCGCCTCCTACTGTGGTAACTCCTGTTGCGACTACACAGTTCGGTGCAAGTCTACAATTTATTAAGGAAAATAACAATGGGGAATCTATACCACCAATAGTAACGCAGTGTATAGAATTTCTGGATGCTCCAGATGGTGAGATCACTCATTCATTTTATTATTGATTGATTTAGAATTTATATAGATACGATAATTGAACTTATTGTCTTAATTATTCAGCATTGGAAACCGAGGGTTTATTTAGACGATCGGCTAACGTCACAGTTATCAAAGAACTTCAAAGTCGTTGCAATCAAGGATTGCCTGTAGATTTTAGAGGAGATCCTCACATAGCGGCAGTACTTCTTAAAACATTCCTCAGAGAATTGGACGAACCTCTTATGACGTATGATCTCTACGATGAAATTACCCAGTTTCAAAGTAAATAGAATTTCATTGTGAAATCAAATTTCTACTATCTACAAGTTTTACATATTTTTGTTTGCTTTTTTATTTTTAGGTTTATCAAAAGATGAACGACCCCGCAAAGTGAAGATATTGATCCTTGAAAAACTACCAGAAGTTAACTACCGGCTTTTGAAATATATTGTTCAATTTTTATCAAGGGTGAGACTCTTTTTCTTATATTCTTGTATAAGTTTGTCAATATTATTTCGTTCACGGTGGAAAATTTCTTACAGGTAATGGATAGGAGTGATCTCAACAAGATGACCTCAAGTAATCTAGCAGTAGTATTCGGTCCTAATTTAGTGAGAGCTCCATCTTCTCGAGGAATGTCGCTATCAGCTATCGGTCCGATAAATCAGTTTACCGACTTTTTGTTTATGTATCAAGATAAAATATTCATCATTTAAGACTGGATTATTTTCTAACGTATAAATTCGAATAAGGGCCTATAAAATATTAACCATTCATACTTGTTTCTAATAAGAAACACTAAAACACTAATCAGATTGTTCAATTTAGTATTGTGGATAATATGAAAGTACCCTAATGTAATGAAAGATACGGGAAATCACATTTTAGGAAAGTATAAAACGAACCACCCGCGGTAGTCATTTATTATGTTTCATAATTCGTTGCACTTGTGTTAAATTATTTTTAATTCGTGCCAATATTTGCGTCAGTACAATTTACATTTCTCATTTAGGTCTAAGCATTGCAATGTCATAATTTATCAATTCAAAAAAACAAAAAAAACTTAATTTAACTTTGAATAATACTATTTAAGAAAGAATATTAACAATACTTCGATATAATTATGATACAGATATATATCAGTCATTTTAGAAACCGGAGTCCTATACTTCAATACAATCCAATAACAAACTTATAATATTTTGCTACATCTGAAATCACCAACTATACATATATACTAAAGTCTTCAAAGTCTTACTTCTAAATACATTCTTGTTATAACTGTATCAAGATAGTTTTTTTCTCTTGTACAGTACAGTTTACATATATTTTTGAGTATTTTATACAATTACTAAATTGAAGAAGAAGAAAAAAAATTACGGCATTTCATAGTAATTTATAGTATTTAATGCACAACTTTAGTATGTTTTTTTGTTTTTTTGTATTTTTTTCTTTAGCCGATCATGCTGCAGTTATCATTATTTTCTTATGACTGGAATGAATGATTATTATGCAGAGCAAACTGATCAGTGTTGTATGACAGTTTTGAAAATGTGAATATTTATACAAAATTTATGACTGTATACCAAAGATAGATGAGAACGTCATGTAATGAATGTAAAATGTAGATTTAATCACAAAATAGTATAATTAACTGATTAAAATGAATAATTATTATATTTTACGGAATGATTCTAGAAGATTGTATATCTATAGGTGAAAGTATTTTAGCATAATAATATGTATGTAGCTACTTGTTGAAATTCTTTTATTTCTACTGAATAATATTTTCGGTGTTTTTATTTATTTTTATTTTTTTTTCATTTAATTTATATTATTTCAAGATTCCGGTGAGATTGAAGATCCACGCTAAAATTCTCGCCTAGTTCTATATATTATGTCTAATATTATATATTATATTATAGAGTAAATTTTCTTTTCGTAGAGTTAGACAATCTTCAAGACATTCCGTATTGTAATTTATAAATTGTAAATAATCTAACGGTGTATAAATTCATAGATTATAGATATATATATATATATATATATATATATATATACATATAATAGTACTGATTTTTAAATAAAATATTGAAGAAAAATTCATAGAAAAATAAAATAAAAAAAATTAAACAAATTATACATACATATATATACATAACAAAAAAAAAAAAAAATAATCTTGACATACCCAATTGTTTTATGCTGGCATAAAGAACGACGAATTTAGTGAGATATTAATTCATTTTCTATTAATTCGTTTGTGTTAACAGAAGATTCCTATCTTTTATATATCTATATATAGTATATTAGTATCGGCAACACAATTTGATATTTTTCAAACTTTATAGCTTTTTACAAATAGATTATGGAATCACAACAACAACAAAAAATTGTAACTCTTTAATAAATTCCTATGATCTTTATGATCTATAGAATTGGAAAAAAATTAAAATTGTATTGATCGTGCAGAAAAGAAGACAGCGTAAAACATGCAGGAATATTGAGGATGTAATTTAAATTCAATTGCCAGAAGAAAATCATGCTATTCACGAGGAAAACTTATGTACACACGCATTTATTTGATATTTAAGAAGATTGCGAATCAATAGATTCAAAAAGGATTTGCAAAATAAAGAAAAACTCTAATATTTTCAACAAGTAATAGGTAACTAAAATTGCGGAATGAATTGGGTCTGTTGCACATCAAAGAATAAAAGCATGCACATGATTCATGATAAAAAAAAAAAAAAAAAATTGATATGTATCACGTAATTTTCATAATTCTTCCTTGCAACTAAAAAAAAAATTAATAAATAAATAAATAACTGGCTCATCATTCCAGCTGATATGCTTTACACCTTGGCATTATTAGGCAAGATATTATCACATTATATTGAATTATAGCTCTGGGTATGAGCTGTATCTGTTAGGATAGCTAAATGTATGCACGATCCATGTACCTGTGATAGAATAGCACATTGTATCTTTATCTTTCAAACATCATACGGATCTGAATAAAACAATATAGTACTAAAATCATTTTTATCTTCAATTTTATTGCCATCGTACGTTATTTGATCAACGTTTATTCCTATTGTGTGGTACACTGATAAAATCTCAGGTAATATCGCCGGACGAAGACAATGAAAAAAGTTTGTTTTTAAAATACAATAAATAAGTGATCGCCCTTCTGTCTAAAATATTATCTATTATATTAATCGGTGGATGAGGAGCTGGGACTCCCATAAAGAGACTCGATCATTTTCTAGTACATCAAATTGATATCAGCAGACGGCATACAATAAGCCTTAATCATAAATAAATTGTTTCTAAATATATTGCGGTCTGTCGGCGTGAGACGATAATTGAAATTATCAGAATAAATCATCAATGATTATCAATGAGATTTAGTAAGTACTCCCAAGCTACTAGAAAATCTTACTAATTTTACAAAACTGCAGAATACAAAGTACACTCTTTCGCTGCGATTGGAACAGAATCCTTGCTATACGGACTGTTTGTATTCTGATGGAAGTATGGTAAACTGTAAGAGGAAAACGAGTGTGATAAAAGATTAGACAAGAATCTTTTTCCGTCCAGAGTGCATTGTCTATTTTTAGATAATTTTTCCGCGTTCCTGGCATCACTCTTGAAATGCCTGTCAGTTATATTTCGTTGACGCAGTTCCCATATACGTCCTCTTTGACGTCACGAGGGCCACTGACCCCACGATAGATGCTCATGTCCCAGGTCAGTGCTTCTACTAGATATGCAACCCACATGTCGTTCTTGTAATTTTTAGCTCGAAATTGCGTATCGTATTATAAGGCGTCCATTGGACCGCGAGATGGTAATAACATTTGGGACTCTGTATAGCAATTTTGACCTCCATATAGTTAGCCCCTGATTTGCTCAGAAATAATTAATTGTCTTTGCAATCACTTGTCAGTCGTTTGTTGGTAAATAATGGACTAATACGGACGTTTAATGGTAATCCGGTGATTAGAAAATAATTTTTTTAAATAAGCCTAAGGATTTTTTTTAGTTAGCCCCCCGATCGTATTACATTTGATCCTCTTCGGGCGCAGCTTCCCCCTGACCTCTGTGCCCCACGTAAGTGCGGAAGTTCAGTAAGGCGTTTAGCCCATTCAAGTGATTAAATATTTGGTATCGCGGAGATAATTATTTGCATAACGATTGTGAGAGTAATAAAGTTACATAGATAATCAATTGAAAGTATCGTGATTATACGAGCCGCACAATAATATCCATAACTGTGGTTCAATTTCTGACGAGAGATCAAATTTCTTCAATAACTAATCGTATTAGCTACCAATTTGACGTAATCACTTGACGCTGCGAAAAAAGAGATGGAATATCAAGCAACGGGCTTAGGCTATCGCGTCCTGCCTACCCTGCACCTCAAACCAAAAGTCCAGCGAACGCGAAGTGTGTTGTATTAATTTGATAATACACATGCATCATTCCGTACTCAGTGTACGCACACAACCCCCTGAATACTATACGTGGAAAAATCTACCGCGATTCGTATCCACGATTCTATACGAATTTCGATAGGAGCGATACCTAAACATTTACACCAATACAAAATCCTATTCGATTATTAATAGACTTATACTCGTACGTATATGAGTGCAGTTACAATGTTACGAAGCTTTATCAACGAAATATAGAATTAATTGAATAATTGAATAAATATTGCGAATCAGCGAATATAATTGAAGAAAAAATGCTTACACTAACGACAAATCGTCGCGTGAATCGGCAGATCAGCTGAAGAATTTTATATCGTATGTGAAACTCACCGCTCTGGATATCTGGATACACGGCTAGGTCTTCGGGAACGACGAATACGTATATCCAATATAATCCTTTGATGGGGGATGAGAGTTAGAATGGGACACTACACTACGAATATATTATATGTATGAATATCATGTACGGTGTAGAATTTAAAAACACTTCACTTTCACTTTCACGGGGGGCGGTGGCTCTAGATGAGGGGGTTGAATTTAGAGAAAACTTCACTCACTGAAACTTAAAATGAAATCTTATTACCCGGCGATACAGCGAATTTCATAAATATTTCACATTTTACAATATTTTTTCACGATATTTCTGAAGAATTACTGCAGTCTCGCTGCCATTCGATAGCGAGGAGGAAACTTTCTAACTACAATAAACTATACAGAAAACTTACCGGGGTGTGAATTGTGACGCTCGACACCTCGCTGGTACAATGGCCAACACAACCAAATTTTATTCCGACCTCACGAATATAATCTACATTCACTTACTAGCCGATTCTATTGACTTTAATCAACACCCGAATTAGTCGTACTTACGATAAATTCAAACACCAGCCGTATACAATCGTTGATAAATCGCCGCTCTAATTTTGATTCGAGTGAGGAGAGCAAGGAGAGCAACCGCGAACCTGTTGCATCCCCCGTCCGAAGACAACTGACTGGCGCGCTGCGGAGAATCATGGGTCCCATGGTGGTACGCTGCCCCCACTGATAGATGGTAGCACGTCGCGATAACCTGTGGAATTTATTTTGCTCTTTTAAAATAATTATTATTGATTAATTAATTAAAATTTAATTAATTAATCAATAATAAAATAATTTATTTCAGAATCTGCAATCGATAATCCGTAATAATTATTATTACAATTTATTATGTATGTATTACATACTTTGATTATCGCGCCTCATAAAATAGTCCGCTTCGAGACTTAATTCACCGTGGTCCGCGTAATATTTCCCATAATCACCCGCGGAACGCGGTTTCCGGTCAGTTGCCATTGGCTAGGGGATGCAACAGGTTCGTCTTTGTAATCCCGTCGCGCGAATCTAATTTAGAGAGACGGTTTATCTATAAACAAGTATTCCGAATTATCGTGAGTTCAGCTACTATGTGCGTTAATTGAAGACAGTGAAATCGGTGGGTAGATATAAGTATAAGATTATATTCGCGGTGATCGCGGCTGCTTTGCCATTGTCTCGGCAGGGGATGGCAACGGTAAAAGCGACGCCACCTCCACATCCCGCTCAAATCATTCCCTACGCGTTTGTTTATTTTAATACTTAACCTCAATTCGTTGCCCGCCAAAAAATGTATGCAATATGCACAGGTTATCGCGACGTGCTACCATCTATCAGTGGGGGCAGCGTACCACCATGGGACCCATGATCCTCCGCAGCGCGCCAGTCAGTTGTCTTCGGACGGGGGATGCAACAGGTTCGCGCTTGCTCTCCTCACGCGAATCAAAATTAGAGCGGCGATTTATCAACGATTGTATACGGCTGGTGTTTGAATTTATCGTAAGTACGACTAATTCGGGTGTTGATTAAAGTCAATAGAATCGGCTAGTAAGTGAATGTAGATTATATTCGTGAGGTCGGAATAAAATTTGGTTGTGTTGGCCATTGTACCAGCGAGGTTTCGAGCGTGACAATTCACACCCCGGTAAAAGTTTTCTCTATAGTTTATTGTAGTCAGAAGGTTTCCTCCTCGCTATCGAATGGCAGCGAGACTGCAGTAATTCTTCAGAAATATCGTGAAAAAATATTGTGAAATGTGAAATATTTATGAAATTCGCCGTATCGCCGGGTAATAAGATTTCATTTTAAAGTCGAGATGGTTGACGCATGCACTCGAACGGCAAATTCGAAATACCTCAGAGTATGTAAATGTGCGGTCAATATCCCTAACACTATTTACAGCTTCGGCATTATTAATTTCCAGTCGAGTAGAAATTTTTGCATTCGAAAAATAGTTATATTAAATGTATAGGTTTAATAGTCACGCCGCGGAATAAACAGAGAAATAATAATTCGTCGAAGCGCCGAGGAATAAAAATTCGTGTCAAGGTTAAGTTTGTTTACATGCAGCCGTGCGCGCACCACGATGCTCAGCGTCCTTTCTATTATTTATTCTTTATTGAAAACTTCTATTTTATTGTCATAAAAATATATATATTTCAATTCGTAAACAGATCGTAGTAGAATCATCGGAATAAAAACTTTATTTATAGTGAGTTGAAGAATCAAGCGGTCGACTTTCTTCTAATTGTACACAGGGCCAGTGAGGAAGGCGTCGCGGTATGGAATTTGATATAAAATAGTGAACAATAGACCGAAGCCTTTTATAATAATTACAGTGTTTTTAAATTCTGCCCACTATATGGAATCCATACGGATATAATATGTACATTTGCAGTACAGTGTAATATTCTTCTAGATCTCATAGCCAATTAAATAAGTAAAAGTTCAAGCAGTGAGTGAAGTTTTCCTTAAATTCAACCCCTTCATCTGGAGCTGCCCCCCCAACGTGAAAGTGAAGTGTTTTTGAAATCTATACACCGTATGATATTCATACATATATAATATATTCGCAGTGTAGTGTCCCATTCTAGCTCTCATCTTCATAAAAGGATTACATTGGATATATACGTATTCATCGTTCCCGAAGACCTAGCCGTGTATCCAGATATCCAGAGCGGTGAGTTTCGCATAAGATATAAAATTCTTCGGCTAATCTGCCGATTCACGCGACGATTTGTCGTTAGTGTAAGCGATTTTTCTTCAATTATTCGCTGATTCACAATATTTATTCAATTAATTCTATATTTCGTTGATAAAGCTTTTTAACATTGTAACTGCACTCATATACGAATAAGTCTATTAATAATTGAATAGGATTTTGTATTGGTATAAATGTCTAGGTATTGCTACTATCGAAATTCGTATAGAATCGTGGATACGAATCGCGGTAGGTTTTTCCACGTATAGTATTCAGAGGGCTGTGTGTGCGTACACTGAGTGCGGAATGATGCATGTGTATTATCAAATTAATACAATACACTTCGCGTTCGCTGGACTTTTGGTTTGAGGCGCGGGGTAGGCAGGACGCGATAGCCGAAGCCCGTTGCTTGATATTTTATCTCTTTTTTCGCAGCGTCAAGTGATGACGTCAAATTGGTAGCTAATATAATTAGTTATTGAAGAAATTCGATCTCTCGTCAGAAATTGACCCACAGTTATAGATATTCACACCATTATTTGTACATATCTTCAGTCAAAACATCAAAATGGATCAAATGTAATACGATCGGGGGGCTAACTAAAAAAATTCCTTAGGCTTGTTTAAAAAAATTATTTTCTAATCAACGGATTACCGTTAAATCACCGTATTATTCCAACATTCACCAACAAACGACCGACAAATGATTGCAACGACGATTAATTAATTCACACTAAATGAAGGGCGAACTATTTCGAGGTCAATTTTGAGATTTTCAACTCATCCAGAAAGTGACGACTCTAATATCTCGATAGGGAAATACTTTTGCCGCAAAAATCGTGCGGGAACCAATTTGAATTCTCTGTATCACCCAACTTACTGATGACCGCTGAATAGAATAACTAATTAAAATAATTAAAATTCGTCATGTCAAACGAAATTGTGATAAACTTACGGAGACGATGTAAGCACACAGCCTATAATAACGTTTACTCACAAATAAATTGTTTATATGTTTTTTTTTTATTTCTTATTCACGTTTAATAATATGAAAATTTTATACATAACTGTCTATTCATTGACATAATTCATCAGTGAACAATTATTATTGGAATGGGATGAACAACTCTCACAATAGGATAAACAACTGTCAAATGAATAGCATATGCGGGTTGCATTTAATATAAACAACGCATATACTGATCTGAGAGTTCTTTCTCCTATCCTGGCAGTGGTTCGTCCAATTCTGGCAAACGAACATAGTACGTCGATATGAGGTTGATTTTTATTAAAAGCTGATTACACACCGACAGTGCATGCCTGTATGAAACAGGTTTTAAAATACCCACATACACTTAAAGTATGCCAAAGATGCCAAAGATAATGATTACAGTTAAAAATTTTCCGCAAAGCGTAGTTCAAAATGAAAATTATATACGTATATATATATACATATAATATTAGGCATTATAATTCGCTTTTCGAATCTAAATCTGTATCCATGGATAAAAATTTCATTATAAACTTTCAATATCGTACATTCTTAGTGTAAGAACATTACGTTTTACGTATGTATATCAGAATATTCACGAATTTAGATCCACAATTTGCACAGTATTCTCTATCGCTCCTCAAAAATTTTATTAAAAAATTTCAACAGTACGAATTCTACGATTCTACCTCTAGAGCTTTACTTCTATTTCATACATCAACCTATCTTTGTTCAATTTTTCAACGTGGTCCTCGAGTTCGAAATTGTGAAAATTCTTCTATCTAAAAACACTCATTGGATCCAGTTACTGCGAATTGAAAGAAAATTTATATCAAATAAATATGAAAGTGAAAATATTTTTCTTCAAGGTTTTAATGTCGTAAAATGACTAATTAAAAATAGCAATCGATCACAAGTTACGTGTATAGTATACGTAATATGGCTATAAATATCGTGAATATTAATCGACATAGACAACATATTATAGTATAATTAAATAGTATCGATTATCCCCTGTTCTCTTATTCATACAGGTAAATTCAATTTCTCAACGTTTCGTATTAGTCTTTAGTCATTTCTCTTCAAAATCTGAAGGTAATGATTGAAAATTATTCATAAAATAGATATAAATATGAAATTTATTAACTTCACAGTATTATTCAACTGTTATAACAGATTGATTATCGAAATATTGATAAGATGAAATATTATTAATATTCTTTTGCATATTATATCTTATACATGTATATTATATACTTAGTTTCTTACTCAACACGCAGAGATTTTATGCGAAATAATAGCTAAATACATACTACATTTGATCGCATAAAAAGATTGAGGTTTTCATATCATAGAATATTATGTGTTATATATATATATATTTATATAATTGTAAAATAAGTGCTATATACATTTATGTATAAATCAATCCTCAAATATTAAAAAAAAAAATACAAAAAAAAAAAAAAGAAACAACCAATCAAATCATATGCAATAGTTCTCCGACCTATGAACTTTGCGAAAATCCTCCGCAGCAGGAACTTGATGCCGGTCTTTCTTGCTCAGCTTCGTCTTCAACAACTACAACGTTTCGTCGTGTGCTATTCGATCTTGTTAGCGTAGATTTTTGCTCTACCATATCTGCATGTGCTATCATACGCCGGGTTAAATCTAGGAACATTTCTTCAACGTTTTGATTTTGCTTTGCTGACGTGTGAAAATGCACGGCACCAACTTGACTTGCATACCTAATAGAAACAAAAATGAAGAAAAAAAAATAACGGAAATAATATACATTTTTTGAGTATTCTTTAAGAAAAAGTTCTCAATTTGTTAAACAAAGAATCATCTTCATACGAGCTTACATTACTTTGCTGATTTCATTTCCTTATGTATGATTAATTGTTTGTTTCTTTCAAGTCTAATAATAACTTTGCAAAGTATAAAATAAAGAAGAAATATGCTATTACACCAATTAAAAACAAAAT
Organism: Macrophya alboannulata; assembly: GCA_949628255.1. NCBI lineage: Eukaryota > Metazoa > Arthropoda > Insecta > Hymenoptera > Tenthredinidae > Macrophya > Macrophya alboannulata. Next base: position 42,814,717 of record OX451207.1, on the reverse strand, counting down.
AATCTTATCAAGAGATAGATAACTCATCAAGTGACAATTTTGCCCATGTTTTATTATCTGGAAAACAAACTTTGTAGAAATCTTTCTAATCTCATTAAAAGTCTTGTGCATTTATAAAAAAAAAACTTCTTAGACAGAAAGTTTTAATTTGAAGATAGAACTTTTATTTGAAAATAGAACTTTTTTAGTCAATAATTACAAAGAAATTAGATCTAAAATTAATGAACTCACTCTTCCGCTTCTTCTTGAGTTACGTTTCGATCCCTTTCAAGATCTAATTTGTTTCCAGCTATAACAAGGCAGATTTCACTCCCTAGCATCTTCTTCAATTCCTTAACCCAGTTTTTTACCTGCAAAATAAAAAAAACAGCGACATTAATTAAGCCGTTAATAAAAATTCTGAACAAAGAATGGACATGATATTACAGAACATTTCAATGCAAAAATGAACAGTAACTTAAATCGCGTTTTTTTTTCCATCATGTGTAACAACATTTTTTAATTCCGTGGTAGTTTTAGAACCAGGAAAACTATCATAAGGTTTGATCCAATTATAAAAAATATGCAGCACTAAGCGCTGCTAAAATAAAATTAAGGAATTATTTTTAAACTGATTTTGACTCAATAATTCATCGTTATTTTTACCTTTTGGAAAGAATCTTCGTCTGTTATGTCGTAAACTAATATCGCTCCGTTTGACATTCGATAATAGATCGGACCCAGCGCATGAAACTTTTCTTGACCTGCAGTATCCCAAATGGCAAGATTCACCCTTTTTCCATTGATGTTTAGTTTTTTGTTGAGAAAAGAAGCCTGGGAAATATATAACGAAATTCATTTATTATTTCATTTATTTTATTTTTTTATCATTTACCTGAAGAGTGGTGAGATGTTTGTCGTTGAATTTGTCTTCCACATATCTCAATGCGACGGATGTTTTTCCGACGCAACCTTCGCCGAGTAAAACAACTTTGAAATTATAACCATTAGTTGAATTATTGGTGTTCATAGAGCTGGCCATTGTTTATGGATGAAATAAAAAATAAAATAAACCAAACTAAACTAAAAAAAAAAAAAAATGAGACGATTGAGTTTTCCGGTAAACTATCTGACGCGGGTTTGATCAATGTTTAATAAACAAATATTTGTCATTATAGTCGTTTCTGTTAATTTCTAATTTTTGACAGCGGACTGACTAACTCTATTTTTTTATATCTATTGCGGAGGACAACGGGAACGTCAAATACTATGATCAGCTGTTCTCACCTGTATCATTACTGGGAATTACATATTTCGTTATCTAAAAACCGCATGCGCGATCACACGAGATTTTAATATCACTCAGCAGATGGCAGCTCGTCTACTGTTTTGGATTCTATTTATCATACTACGTCACGGATGTTTTGTAACTCGGATTATTTACAGTAGTTGATTTATTTTATAGTTGAATGATAGGAGCATCAATGCTCTGGTGAAAGAATCTCACGATTTAAAAACGACGGTTAATTATTAAATACTTTTCATTTTTTTTTTAAGAATATAAATAATTCAAGTGTCATAAATCTCGCCGCGAACTCTGGCGGAGTTTGTCAAAACTCTCGTCTAGCAACAAAAATCAAACGGCGTACAGGAAGCGAATCAAATGGCAGGCGGAAGTCGGATTTTGACAGCCGGGAAAATTATTACACACTTTGTAAACGAAGAATAAGTCATCATTCAAAGCGGGCGAAATGATAAATCTGCATTTTATATGCAGGTAATAAAAAATCGAAGTGATAGTGATATTATCGAATCTTAAAAGTCGTTTCAAGAAAGTTGTCAGCTTGATTGACAGCGTGAAGCAAAGCCTGCGCACCGAGCGTGCGCATAAGAATTCTTGAATCTGGCCGTCACCTGTATTGAAAAGGTAAGCAAATCAGTGATACTAATTTTAGCTTTTTACGATAAAATCTTAGCGGATTTGATCCCATATTATTACGTTTAGCTAGTACAATGTGCTATTTACATTTGTCACTATTGTCACGTTTATTTATTCATCTATTATCAAGAAATATCTTCCTAGATGTCAGCGTCTCCGGCCTCGGTAGCAAAGCCAGCCTGCTGTATCATGACATAGAACAAGAATTTTCTCATGGTCAAAATTTTTTCGCATACATTATAATACCGCGTTAATATAAATCTCCTTTGTTAGTCTCCTGTCAGTTATCGGTTCCTGTCATTTTATTAAAGAAAATAATATAACAAGCGTAAACTTTCACCGACTAGAGTGACACAGGCCTCGAGTATATTTCGTCAAATTTTTCGCATTTTTGTACCACGCGTTTGACAACCGATGACAAACATCTCGTTCATATTATTTAAATAAAATATATTTCGTTTTCTTTATTCGGTTAATATATCTTTGGACATTTGTCAAAGTCTTAAAGTTAAATGGGACGCCGTTCTATTTCGCAAGTCTGACTTGTTTGTTTGCGTACTGTATCATCTGTCATGGCGTTCGTATGGCGGGGCCTCAGCCGAGCTGCATATTATTGACGCTTGCATATCAATTATTATACTTTGACAGCGCTAGCCTTTTTTCATCAAATATTTACTACTTTTTACTTTTTATTTGTAATTATTATATCCAGACAATTGACGTACGTCTCGCTGTATTTACTCTATAAACACGTCCCGATCATACACGCCTGTCTTACTAGATGTTGTCGGTATATTACAAGAGAGAAGCGGTTTGGTTATGGCGACTGCCGTGCGGTGCCACGCGCCATGTCTGCCTCCTTCTTGCGCACGTCGGTGTTTCTCTCCATCTGTCATGCTCGTTCTACTGCTCTACTTTCCTCTTGCGATTATGTACATACATACAGATTTTCGCGATCTTCACCACGGCCTCTCAATTATCACCGTTTTTCCATTAAAAAAAATAAATCAAAAAAATGAGATTTTCATATTTGATTTCCGTTTTCATTATTTATACCCTTTGGACATTTTCGCGATGCATCATCGTCATATGTAGCATACGTTGATATATATGTTTCGCTGAACTTTATCATTCTAATGACGAAAAAGAAATAATGATATTTCATCAGAGATTTCGGGAATTAATCACACCGTTAAAATTTGACTAAATCTAAAAGTAAAAATGAGAAAAAGTTTTTTAATCGTCGACGGAGTAGTTTCGCCCATTCGCAATGCTTTTATGATCAATTGACTTATAAATAAGTAAAAGCGATTTTTCGCACGTAATACTTTGCTGAATTAACAGCGACAGTAAAAATGAGAATGAAAGTTTGAGGTTCCAGGTAATGGTGTCAGGGGCACGTTACATATACGTATTGTACCCGCGTTTCTATCGAGGTATCACCTAAATACCTTAAGTTTCCGTGTCGGTTGGATTAAATAATATAGAAATTGTATAACTAGACTTAAGTAAGTCTAGGACAGGGACAGTTGCGTGTCAAGTCTTACAAAACCGTTTAAATTTCCACGGAAAAATTCGCAACTTAAGTTTTTTTGTTTTTCTTTTGTTTTTTTCATTACTGATTCCATCTCGTTCGAATTATTTTCTCGAATGAATTTTCTACATTTTTTCATTTATGAGTACGTCGATGTAACTTGCAGTTTCAAGTTTTGATATTCTGTATCTACGCATACATCTGTTTAGTCGCGATATTGCAGCCGATTTTTTCACTTGTGCTATTCTTGGATTGCATGTTTACTCTTGCAATATATCGGGAGGACAGTTTCTATTTCCGTAACTATTTTTTTTTTTTTTTACTTTCTCGCGTTATCTATCTCGCTACGGTATATTGCCGTGTCTATAAATATACATACAAATACAGTTATCAATGTATAGTAATTTATTTATAAAATCCATGAGCATAATCTATTTGAATTGAAAAATTTTCATCACTTTATTCAAAAGTTTTGATATCGTAGCTGCAGTACGAATTTCGTAATAATATTATCAATGATTGCGTGAATTTTTGAACGTCCAAATCTTGAAAAAAATTGAATAAAATAAAAAAAAAAATGTGTGCTTACACATTCGATAAAATGTTTGTTCGTTAAAGATTGATATTTCTGCGATTGAGTGAAATCACAACAACAAAATACGTAATAGCGATAGTAAAAACAAACTGCAGGTTTTATTTGATTTATTATATCCAGCGGATAACGAATAAGCAATAAAAGGTAAAATAAGGTTTCAATCTGTGCGGCTTATATCGTGTTTTGCATGTCTGTTGGCTGTTGGTAAGCTGCGTTGTAATTTTTGCGATGAACGAGCCGCGATACATGTTGCGAAAATAGACACATGCATATTTTAAAACAAAAATAATTCGGCACAAGTTATGCAGCTGTGCTTGTTGTTCGATCCAAATCAGCAAGAAATCTGAATAATATATACTTGAATGCATACTATATGTTAAAATGAACTAAACTTAGTTGAAAAAACTTTTGAAAGCGTGTTGAGCAACGGGCAAAGAAGTGGCGCCGCGAAGTAAAAAGAGAGAAAGAAAGACAGATCCCTCCTCCTCCTTTTTTCCCCGCTTTTCTTCCCCTCCCCTTCGTTCGTGGCGTTCGTGCGTTCTGCCGCGTCTCGCGGCGCCCACGTTACACGCGTGATACAATGTATGATGATTTTTGTTTACAGGTACAACGTGGAGATAGAAAAAAAAAAATAGAAAAAGCAAAAAAAAAAAAAAAAACGGAATGTTCAGTTTTCACAAACCGAAGGTGTATCGGTCAAGCACAGGCTGTTGCATCTGCAAAGCCAAATCTAGCAGGTAATTTGAGTGATTATAATTGTTTATTTAATCACATGGGTCATGAAATTTTTTATCAATAAAAATCCTCAACTAATTTCGGGATTTTTCCTTCATCTAAACTCCTAATTCACTAAAATGACCACAGATCATTTTAGATGGACGCAATTTCATCATCTTAATTTTCGTTTTTATTAGTCTTGCTTTATGATGTGTCTAAAAAAAAAAAAAAAATTTTTTGTTTCACATTCATTTATCTTGTTTATTTATTTTTTCAGTTCGAGATTTACGGACAGTAAGAAGTACGAGGATGATTTTATAGAATGTTTCCAGCTCCTAGAACGTCGTACTGGGGAGATATGCAACGCTTGTGTTCTTCTAGTGAAACGTTGGAAAAAACTACCTGCAGGAAGCGATCGAAATTGGAGCCATGTAATTGTCTTAAATTTTTTTTTTCTCCGTTATAAACAGAAGAACTAGAAAATTGAAAAGAAGAACTGATCCTCAATCAGTTTATTCATTTTTATATTTTTATCTTTAATTTGTATTATTTTTACAGGTCGTCGACGCTCGCGCTGGACCGGGAATAAAATCTCTGACGAAATTCAAGTCAAAAAATAAAAAAAAACTTAAAGAAACACAAGATAAACATGAAAAAATTATCAAGAAAAAACACGTTTATCTGAAACCTGATCGAGAAAGGGAACAAAGCCCTGCAATGAGCGATGATTATGCTGGTAATAACCAGATTCAATATCAATCTGTTAAACAAGATACAAAAAAAAAAAATTTAATTCACAACTGATTAAAATTTATCAACTCTAGAAATTCAAACAATTTTAAAAGAGTAATCATATCTTGTATTCAGAATCGATAGAAGAATCTTTAAATGATGTAAAAACAATTAAATTCTCATTCATTGTAATGTATGTAAATTAAAACCACACTTCATTTTCACAGAAGATTTTTTACCCGGAGTTGGCGGAGCAGGAAGTAAAAATTCAAGTAGAGCCGGAAGCCCGGCTGGAAGCGATGAAGGTTTAACCGGAGTTAAAAGGCTAGCTCCTGAACAGGGCGAATCTGGAATAAAAAGACGGCTGCCTCAGCTACCAGTCAGCGGTTTCATAGACTTGACTTACTTCAAAAGGTAATAATTACAAAAAAAAATTTTGAACGTTTTAAATAAAACATATGCTATTTACTTTACGCTAATATTCTTTATTCAAACATTTTTTTTTTAGCTGATTAGCTGCAATAATTAATTAGCTTTGTAAATGGAGAAAGAAAATTCGAAGTAGGTAATAATGAAATCATGAAATTTGACTTGAAATAATATTTTACAGAGAAACAATCTGCTGCGGAACGATATTCAAAGGTCCTTACGGTGAAGTAATGATAGATCCATCTCTGCTAAAGCCTTGTATAGGATGTTTAGCCAGACAAGAAAGACAGAGACAAGTAAATGCTGTGAGCAGTAGTAGTCCGTCGCATAGTTCAGCGTCCGCAAGTCCAGCTCATAGTTCAGCGTCGGCAAGTCCAGCACACAGTGTAGATTCAACAGCTGAATCAACGGTTCAAAAACCGATCAGCAAATCGTTCAGCGATTCGTCGTCGGATTCTGGCTACGATGAATCTTCAAATCAGGGAGTTGGTGAGAGTAAACTTGCGAAAATAATACAAAATTCAACAATAATTAATAAACCGGAAGGCAAGACTATACCTATAATAAAAAGTGTTCAACTCAAGGCTATTCCAGTCTCAGAAACTATCAGGTTGAATTCTGATTTACCTATTAAATTGGTTCCTCTTAAACAAGTGGAACAAATTTTATATAAACCGATTTCTCTAGCATCTCCTGCCATTGTTACCACGAATAATAACACCAGCTCGCATCAAAATATAAACGTCGTTTCAAATCCACTTGTTGATTTTGCTATACATGCATCTGCCAGACAGTCTATTTCTAATTAATGTCAATCTTTTGTAGAATTTTAATTTATTTTATTTCTTTCTCATGTATTGTAGGTAGTTAGATTAAAGTAAGTCGTTAAAATGACTTACCTATGGTTCTGTGATTATAATCACAAATTATAAATATGACAAGCTCGGACGGCAAAGGCTGTGGATGAGTTAAGTCCACCTCGGAGGCGAGTTTAAAACTTTTGTCAAATTATTATCAATTTTTATATTAAAATGAAGGGATTTATTAGTTTTTTTTTCTTTTTTGTTTTCATAAATATTATCTACGTAGTCTAAACTATATTGCCTGTAAACTCGAGGCTGGTCATTATTAAAAGAGAAGGGGAAAAAAAAAAAAACGTTGAGGTAAAACATCAGGAACATAAAAGTGTTCAAGAAAATTGAATATATAATTCTAAGAATAATCGTAGTTTAATTTAGATCAAAACACTGTGATGATAGTGTTAATTTTCACGGAGTATAACGTTGTTACTGAAAAAGAGAGAAAAATAAACGTAAAAAAGAATATATTTTACTCGTGACAGTTTTTCGCCAGGTAGACACAAAATTTTTTGGTTTTATAATCTTTGTTTTTATATATATATTTATATATCTACTCAAGGTAGTAAAAAATTCTCATCATCCACAGCTCGAGTTTTCTGAGACAATCTATTGTTGCAATTATGTATGTGAATATTGTATAGGTATTCCAAGATGCCAATTAACTCTATTAATATTCGGGTCCAAAACAAAGAAAAGAAATATAAAACTTAACTGATTATTTATTCAAATAATGTTCGGTGATATTCACCATAATTGTGCATTTGAAATGAATCGCGTCAAGCTCCATGACACTAAGAAAAAAAAGTAGATAAACAGAAAAAAAAAATAAAAAATAGGTGACTAAACTTTAATAATAATCAATGTGTTCGGGTGAAAGAATTTCTGATCCGATTATAGCAATATTATAATAAAAGGTTATACATTAAATTATAATAAAATGAAAAAAGAAAATTAAAGTCTGTTAAATAGCATCATAGGTATTTTTTTACTATGGTGATATATTTACGCAGTATTAATATAATGGACAGCGATTCGTAGAGAGAGTAAGGAAAATTTCAGCATCGGTTTTAATAGGGGAGGAAAAAAAAAAAATTCGTATTAAATCTTTGATGTTTCAATGAAAACAAATTGGTTATGCGAAGGCAAAATCTAATGATTAATAATTAAGGCAGGGATGCTTAGGATATATATATATAAATATTACATACGAAATTCAATTATCAATAGTTAGGAAGAGTTAGTTCCTAGTATTGGAAGATGGGTACGTAAATAAACAAAGCAAAGGGCACAAAGCAAAGATCCCCTGTTCAAATATCGTTAATCATTAAATTTCATTATTGCACGGTTTAACAACGGACTACCTTCGACACTTATTAAGCTGATTACAAAGTTTTTAATCATAGAATAGGCTTTGTACTTAATTAACATTGTGGCATCGAAAACCACGAAATTTCATTCTTTCTCAATATTTCTAAAGCCTATTCTTTGGTATTTTCAATTTTTCTTGGAGAATACTCAAGCTGTATGCATCGAAAATACCAAATCTGATAATATTTTGTATTAATAACTTGGTAATCGACGTTTAGTGTAGCTTAGTTATCTCGTTACTTAACAAGTCAGTCTTTACTTACTACCCATCTTACCTATAGGCTCATTGACAATCGTAATGCAGTGGGGGAACATTCAGGTTTCTTCAATTGGAATCAAACATCGAAATCTACTATTTGTCAGCGAATGATATAACTAATCTTGTTCGCTGACAAATTTTAATTGTACATTTGAATTAGGAGGCTCTAAGATCTCTTAAATAACGTTGAAAGTAATTATCTAAGTTTCGATTAAAAGGATAAAATTTTATGACACATTTGATCGAATATTGAGGAGAAAAAAAACAAAGTACACAACTCATAGTTGCTGTCTATTTATTTATTTTATAAATATTTGTGTAATTCTTTATTATTTTCAAATTTATACCTACATACCTTTTGTTACAGAAATACATTTTCTTAATTTTTTTTTTTTTTTTAGATTTATACAAAAAAAAAAATTCAATTCAAATTTCCAGACAGACCAATGTTTGATTCCACATTTATACTGAGAAATTAATTTATTTTCATCAATCTATTTTTAAATGCAAATGACTTACTTTTTTAAGACTTGTATAAGCATGACTGGTAGGATCATAAAACGAAATATCAGCATGCCGTAATACCAGGATTCGAAGCAATTTTGGTAATAAGTACCTATAATGATATAAAGAAAATGCCTTATGTCACAACTCGTTTTGTAAAATAAAAGGCAAGCTGATTTCGATCTATTTCCAACAAATATCTAACATTTGTAGGTAGCAGAATTTTTTTTTTTTTTTTTCTATGCAGACACCTATACCTCGATTATTATAATAAATCATTCATATTAGATATTAAAATCTATGTTTATATAGAAAAATGTTTTTTTGTATTATGTTTGTTCTCTATATTTATATACAATATAGAAAAATATCAGCAGCAAAGAAACAAGCATTTAAATAAATTAATAGATACTATTGAAAAATAAAAATAAAAACAAATAATAAATTTTGTACATCATTAATCAATTCCTAGTTCAAATTGTAACCCATTTGCTTTTAGAAAGTAAAAAAAAAAAAAATTAAATTTTGCTGCCTGTAGTAGAAGAGATTTTTACAACATTCAGGTTAATTGAAAAAAACAAAAATTATCGTCATTCCTCAAAATATTTAGTATGAAAATAATCTAGGTTTAATAGAATTGTGTGCAAATAATGGAATTGCAACGCAATGTGAAATCAAATATTTACATATGGTGCAATACTGACTACAGATCAAAAGTTCTATTTATTAAACAGGTACAACATACATAAAGCTATTATGATCTCTGCTGTGATCATAGATCAGATAGAAAAAATAAAACTTAAAAATTTTTTTTTTTTTTTTGTACATCTTGAAACCTTTGAAATGAATTTTCAGTGCAATTAATTCTGCTCTTAAACCAAAACATGTATTCCTCTTCCTCATTTCATATCTATTTGTATCATTCGAGCTGTACAAAACAAACATGAGTGCCAAGTCGTTATTTACATAGTAAATATACGAAGTAAAGATTTTTAATATGAAGTTATTTGATAATGCGTATTTCAAATACTCTATACACCGATAACGATACGTCTTCGTACATAACTAAGATCCTAGAAAGATTTATATATACTACGATATTTAAGACAAAATCTATGGAATAAATTGTACTATGATTTAGTAAATCGCTAATAAGTGACTGATTAGTGATTTATTCAAAAAATGTAACGACGCTAAAGGAGAAATTATAGAATAACCAGGCTTGACCTTACTCCTCTACTACTGTTAATTAAAACTACATGATCAATCTAATTCATACAATCAAATTTTTGAACGAAAGATGACAAAAACAAAAAAAAAAAAATTATACGAAATTCGAAAGTACACAAAGACACATTGACTAAGTTTTGGGTAGTGAATTTTTGGAACGTCATGAAGCTAAGAAAAAAAAAAAAAAAACCAAGACAAATATGGAAAGAAAGAAAAACTATTTCATGCCATTTGAGAAATAAAAAGCATTTTTCGTAGAATATACAATAAATAATATATAAGATGCAATCACAGAACAGTTATTTTTTATTTTATTTTTTTTTTTCACATCATAGAATTTCTTATACAAACTTTGAAATACATTTGTGAGACTGATCGATGTACTAAGTGAATAATTCTTAATTAAATACAAGTAATAGATTAAAACTATACAAAGATTCATGCCATATATGAAATTTTAACAATAACAAACTACTACTGCCATAACTATTTTCAACTATACCATGATTTAAGAAAAAATTGAAAAAAAAAAAAAAAACTATGCATGCATTTCTACACCTATTTATACATATTGTATATTGCTAGGGTGATAAAAAACTGATGACAGTGTAAATTATCGTATAAATTATGTCGATATATTATTAAGAAAAACTCGACTAATCTCATCCTAAAAATTAATCAAAGATGTGGGAATCAATTTATCCTATCTAAAAATTGACGAGGATCACTGTTATCGTACAATTCACCCATTTCTAAAGATCCATCAGTCACACAATAGGAGAATTTGTATATTTCGTGATATCAGCGCTTACTTTTATTGTGAGAGTTGTTATTTTCGAACTTTTAATATACATATCTCTTTTATACGACCCGAATAAATCTGTATCATTCGACGTATAAAGCCTTACATGAGAAAGCACTTTTCTAACTACACTTTAGCTGGTAAAAGAAAAAAAAGAAAGAAAAAAAAAAAAAACTTAGTGGACTAGTAATATTTATTATTATGACTCATATTGTATTGTAGTGAATAGAATAGGATATAATTAGAATAGAATAGCATAGAATTTAAAACAGAATTTGATACTAAAATTTTCATTGTGAAAAAAAAAAGAAAAGAAAAAAAAAAGAAAAGAAAATAGTCTGCAAAAAGACTGTACAAATTTTTCCTTGATATTTCTGATTTATATTATATTAGAAATTTATCTGTTTCTCAGGCCTGTTCGTTCAGCCTCTTCCTTAAAATAAATTCATGGAAATTAAGACTTTGATGATGTATGTGAAAATTATTAATATAAGTAAAAATAAATTAATAATCAAGAAGTGGGTTTAAAAAGGAGGTACGAATTCGTGGTAAAATTCTATATCACTTATATTTAAATTTTCGTACAAATCTTTGAACGATTACTTTCAAAAAAGAGAGAATTTTATTTTCTTTTCGATGTTTAGAACCTAGTTATGCATATACTGTATGTATGTACGCGTAATGTGTGAATCGATATATTATAGGTATTCATTCTCATTTGAAATCAGTAATTTTGTGTAAATCTAGCAATGGAATTATGTAAGGTAACTGTGCAATTATAGTTATGATTGATGAATTATTCGTTAAGTGCTGCTCTGTTTACAAAGAAAATAAATAAATAAATAACAAAATAACGTACAACTTGTAAGGTGCGAGAAAAAAATAAAAAGAGAAAGAATAAATAGCAAATACATCAAATTTTACGTATATAAATAATTTGTAAACTAAAAAATTTATGAATGGAATAGAGACGCGTATGACGAGGAAATCTAAATATCCAGGCAGAGCCTTATGGAAAATATTAAGATTAAGAAAGAAAAAATAAAAAATCACCAATACTGTCCGTACTTGTGATTTATTATGACATAATATGACATCCGCCTATAAATTGGGGATGAGGCAGCAATACATGTCATAGCTTTGTCTACCGTTTACTGATCTATGTCAATACAAAATAATGAGATCAGCACAGATTTTTGCAATAAGCGTATTAATTCATTTTGTATTATGTAATAGCTATTATAGGTATACATTTACATTTCTTATAATAACAACTTTGAATATAGGTAGATGTATACATGCTACCATTTCTTTCATAGAGTTTGTATAATACGAATAATAATAATAGTAATAATAGTAATTTTATTTTATAATAAATTTACGACTGCACATACCAGCATAGATCTTTATTTTCTACAATAAATTATAATAATTAAACTGTATGAAATAATTTTATTTAAGTAATAATGATGATAATATTAATAATTGTACCATTTTATTTACGTATCCAATACAATACAATAATTTGTAATGTCTGAAAGATGTATGTATCTATTATTATACTGTACCAAGCTAATAATTGTACATTGCAGGAATTCATTCAAATATACTTCAATCTATTTCTTTATTTTATTTTGTTTTATTATTTATTTATGTTTTTTTGTCGTTTCTATTTATTCTGATAATTGTACATACATAAGTACAATACATACATACTGGGACGGAGTATTACAAAATATTCCATTTGTTAAGAATTCATGAAAACAATTATAACAAATAAAAATCAACCATCTTTTTATTCAACTATTCAGTCAACGTTCAATTTCTCTCGTTACATTGTTTCAACTTGTTATCAGTAATTTTTCTCTAATAATTTGATATTCGTAGCGAACAAGCCACTTTCTTTTTATATGATTGTAAGTTCAAATTATCGAACTACGAGCGTTTTCAATAAAAATTCATTCTCGAACAAATTTCAACAACAAAGTGTCGAGTTTAGAACGTATTTTTGAAAATTTCTGAAAATAAGGCAGCTGTAAATCGAAGAAGCATGATTAAAAGGTGGGAGTTCCAGGAAGCATTGGCAGCACTAATGTATACGGAACGAAACTTGGGTCTCCAAAAGAAAGTCTTATGTTTTCGTAAATTCGTGGCGTACATTTTGTTGCGTAATTTCGAGAAAACATTGTGCGGTAAATGGAAAATGTCATAAATCGGCAGTTTACGACAGTTAATTAAAAAACGGAAGCAGAAAACGCGCTGTGTTTAAAAGGCCCAATAACATCAGGTGAAAAATGAACCTAATAAGACCTCGTTTGGTAACGTTTGACGTGACGGGAACTCTCCTGATGACAGCATTAGAAGCACACTATACGGAAATAGGTTCGTTGCACGGCCTTTCCGTCGATCCAACTAAATTGGCGGCAAGTTTTAAAAACAATGTTAAAAAACTGACAGCTGACCATCCAATTTTTGGCAAGCATACGGGACTGGGATGGGAAAATTGGTGGCGAAGAATAGTGCACAACGTTTTTAAAGAGCAGAATAAAAACAGCTGTGAAAAAGCACTCGACAAAGTGGCAGACCGACTTATCGAATGTTACGGTACTAACAAATGCTGGCACAAATATCCCGACACTTTAAATATACTCGAGTATTTTAAAGAACGGGGTGTAATACTAGGCGTGATATCAAACTTTGACGCGCGTTTGGAGTCGGTGTTAATTAGCACCGAATTACGACCGTACTTTTCTTTTGTATTGACGTCTTATGATCTTGGATATGAAAAGCCGGATCCTTCGATATTTGAAGAGGCTTTAAAAATAACTAGAGGTCATTGCGATATACCGATCCAACCTCACGAAGCCGTACACATCGGAGATACATACGATAAGGATTATATTGGGGCTAAGAACGCTAAGTGGAATGCTATATTGATTGAACGGGATGTTTTAGCGAAGAATCAAGATATTGAGAAAGCGAAATTGCCTTCTCACGACGTTTTTCACAGTCTTAACGATCTGCGTAATCATTTTGACAGAGTTTTTCAACTCAAAGCGCACAACTCGAGGTAATGATTTATAATTAAGACTCAAATTTTCGTTTATCATTAGACCCGTTGTTGTCTCTTTGTCTTTCTTGTTAGATTGTGTTAAGGATTATTTAGATAGGTATTAAACATTTAATATCTATAAAGACAAGTTTTTTTAAATATGTTCCTATACTATACGAATACAGCTGAATATAATAATAATAATTAATATAGGTATATCGACTTATAGGTAGTAAGCCTTAGTTAATAATTATACTTGTTGAATATGACTGTCGATTTTTAAACTGCAGTGAATGTCATAAATGTATGATGAATGGTCGTGATTGTAAAATTATAAACTTTTGTCGAGGTTTTAAATATATTTTTATCTGATTGACAAAATAAAAATTGTTCCTCTTATTTTTGGTTCTGTAACATTTTCTTCCTACTTCGAACAGTTCGACAGAACACTTAGTTTTTAGTTTTCTTCTCACAGTGCTGTTTGAATTGAGGGAAAAAGCTCAAAGGACCCGCTATTGCTGTGTAAAAACAACGTACACGTGTCCAAAGCGTTATATTCTATCCCGCTATGTATTCAGGTGGCAGCATTTCGAGCATTTTTCTTTCCAGTCTCAAAGACTCTGTAATTTCGCATCCTGTTTCATATCACCCTAAAAATACCCTACATACAATTTTATCTCTTTTAGATAGAGTCGAGCCTAAATTCCTATCAAATACATATGTCATCGGCCGTGATGTATAGGTTTGAATATTAGTTTTACATTAAGACGTCTTGTCGAATTGAAAAATGAAAATGCTTATATACTAATATCAAATCTTATATACAAATAGTTACTGACACATATGTATTCTCATATGACTGTACGAGATATCCGCGTGGTCTGGAACGCGTGGGAGGCGCCACAGTATCGCTTGTCGTTTCCGGGTAACGAGATATCTGTATCATTCCCCTCCAGAGCACATCCGACCTCTACCTCCTCATCCTATCATTCATTTGCAGCTTTTATTTCATTTTATCGTGTTCGCCAGAGAACGGCAACTCATCATCATTGAGTATCACGAAGAATAAATCGTATACTCATAATATTGTATGGATAAAGAATTTGTCTAAGTATTATGGCATAATTCGAAAGATAAATAAACCAAAATGTCAATCATCAATCCTCGGTGATCGTCTCGTCAAAAGATCCCGACTTCCCCGTTAATCCCCGATATAGTTATGTGGACGCGCCTTCATTCGTGCGAATGTGTGCATGAATGTGTTGCACATGTATTAAGTATTGTGGGCGGCGAACGCCGTGTGAGAGGCAGCCGCACAGACAGTGCGCGTGTCGGCGTTCAGTCGACAAGCACTTGCATTCATTTCAGACAACGTACACATCTATAGGTATAGAGCGGCGACAGCAAGAACGGGACGAAGTATAGCCGCAGGCTTAACCGAGGACCGACGACGAAAGGACTGGTGCGTGCGAGGAGTTTTAGGAGCGAAAAGGGGAGAGGTCTCGACTCTGAAACGAGAAGGGAGAATTCTCTCGAGCAAAGGCAAGTCTGTGTTGTTTGCCTGGGATGAAGTATGCATGTATAGTATTTATACGCGTAGGTATAGGTATAAGGTTCACGGTGTGTTCCGCGCATCGACTGATCACCACCACCTCGCTTTACTATGGTGGTAAGTATATACGCGAAGGAAGCCGACATAAGAGCTCAAGAGAGCACAAACCCAAAGAGACGGACGAAGCTGAGAAATATAAGGCTCGTCGAGTGGTGGTGAGACCGAGAGAGCCACAGAGCGTAGCCCCGCAGTTCGAGTCCGCCTGGCGGAGGGAGTTCAGTGTGTCTCGTCTCGCCGTACGTCTCTACGCGACTGACTGACTTACTGACTGTGGTGCATTGGCCCGACGTCGTCGATTTCGAGAGCTGTTTTTGTTATAATACTGTTAGTTTATAACCCTGACACCGCATTCTATTATACATTCCTTATTTTTATCCCACGTGGTTTCCTCAGTTTTTATTCAATAGTGATGTCGATGAGGATTTTTTTCGCACTTTTCATTCATACCCTTTAAACCATAATAAAGATCCCGTGCTTTGTTTACGCGGCAGTCTATACTCTCATGTTTCAGTTAATAGTCTTACGATGAAACAGATATAATCTTCTACAGATTTTATTTTATCTTTCATTTCAGTTCATGTATCATTATAACGACTACAAAGATCTTGAAATATTCTTTACTTAAGGAGAAGTAAATTTTGCCAAATCCGTACATTTTTCTTTTTATGATAAGTCTGAACAAAAGTTGCGAACTGATCCTTATTTTTAGTTGATAATCGATTTTCCAGATCTCCGATGACTGTAACAAGGGATAAATAAGTGAAGCGGAATCGTAATGTGGTCGAAGTTTTGAATTCTGTTTCAAATCAAATTGTTAATGGATTAATAAAAATTAGTGCGCCGTTTGATGGGAACACTGCTGCGCACAGTTATAGTTCAAGTGTTTTGCGTATGAGTGAATGAACTGTTGTATGTGTCTGTGGGTGTGCAGCGTGTAGCAGATAAATTATAAAACTGCTACGGACAATCTCAGTTCAGTGAAGATGTGTGGGACGATGTGGAAGTCGTTGGTTCTTCTCGCGGCGGCCTCTTCCTCGGTCGTTTTTTCCGAACCCGAACCGTCTGAGGAACTTTTTTGGAAGATTCCAAAACCTCGAGAAGACGATAAGTGCTACGATGAATCTGGACGGCCGCAGGTAGGTTCGAATTCTAGTTGTTAAAGAAAAAAAAAAAAAAAAGAAACAGGAGGAGAATTTCAATAGCAAAAGTAACATTCTCTACAAATCCATTCGAAATAAATGTCTAACGCGGTATGAGGGCGAAGAAATGAGAGTTCAAATGTATAAGATCAAGATAATGGTAAAGATCAACCATTGGAGACGTCAAGTTAAGTAGTTCACACGGATATGAGAGCAGCAGAGTCCGATGCGCGCCGTAACTCCCGGTCTTTGCCACATGCCGCTGGCTGCAGAACCGCGCGGGAGCAAGAAGAGAGTAAAAAATGTATATCTATTTTTAGCTGACTTAATTTTGGGTTTTGGTAGGGACGTAGGGTGCAGGACGGGTTATCACGAAAGTTCGAAGTTGCTTGAACTCGTCGTAAGATAAATAGACCGAACGATATACCGAGCGCCGCTTCTTATTTCTTATCGGAGTATAAGAGTTGTTATATACTTAAATTTATATAGCCAAATTATTATATTCATATGCACATCTGTGCGAACGTGTAACAATTTGTTTTATTTTATAGATCAGTCAACTAATCAGCGTACATTTTCGCCGTTAGTATATTCACTCTGTAACAAAGAAATGATCTACGTTTCGAAAATACACCGCCGGCGCCTTTTCAGTAAATATTTGCTACGGCTCGAGGGAGACAAACGTTTCCAAGAAACTTCGGATTCCTTAGCTTCCCCATAAATTGCTGCAGTACCCTCACTACTCAAGTCCTTCAGGTTCTCTGAGGGAAATGGTCGGCTTATTTCCGTCCGGCTTATCCCTTGGATTTATTTTTAACAATGGTCATAATCGATGTTTAATTTACCGTAAATAAATAAAGAAATAAATGAATGATGTTCCGTATTCATTTATGGAGTATAAGAGACCGAGAATACAGTCCGCAGTGTTTTTATAGATAATCTAGAAAACCTCGGAGCTTTTATGTTCAAACTATTCGTAAGTGCAGTAAACTATACGATGATATTATCTTCGTAGAATGCCTCCGTAGAGTCGCTCGCGCACCTGCGCTCGCTACAACTAAGGATAAGGAAACCCCCTGCTGTTGTGCCTTTATCGTAGCTTAGAAAGTTTTAATCTCCTGCAGACTACTTGCCTCCGCGATTATTATACCTGCAACTATAAAGTCTCGAGGTTCATTTATCTAGGAAAGTCTATAATATACCGTCGATCTTTTTCTAATGGTAAAACTTGTTTTAGCGTAAAAATCAGCCAAGTTTTGATACGTATTATATGATACGCGATATCGAATGATATAATACATTCGATATGCGAATGAGACACGATGTATCAAGTTTTCGATTGGTGGAATTCTTGGACGCTTTATAAAACTCGTATCGAGTTAGCCGCTAATCGAGAATCAATTCCGGGGAAGCCCCGTTTGATACGATACATACTTTATTGCCGTCTCAGCTCGAGCGTCAGCTACAAAGATTCGTAAAAATATATTTGATCTATTGAACCGGTGTTGCAATTGATCGCAATGAACTTAAAAAAATTTTATAACGCGAGTCTCGTTATCGCTGAAGAAAAAATTCACGACTATTAATATACACAATGATATACATTTTGTCGGTGATAAAAATGAACAAAGTAATTTTCACACTCAAACATGGATGGATTTCTTTTTCATAAATCAATGCATATAACACGTTATTGTATAGAGAAAAATTAGTCGAACAGATTTTTGAATTTTCCAGAGATGCATTCCGTCGTTTATCAACGCAGCCTTCAACGTTCCCATGGAGGCAACAAACACATGTGGCGAGGGCGGTATTCCTATAGAATACTGCAAACAGACTGGAGTTCAACAGAAATCTTGCGATTTATGTCGCGAGGGTGATCATGCCGCCTCGTTTTTAACAGATCATGATAGTAACGATAACGCGACTTGGTGGCAGTCCGAAACAATGTATGAAGGGATCCAGTACCCGGAACAGGTCAATCTCACTCTTCACCTCGGTACGATTTTTTCATTATTATTATAATTTTATAAAACTTGAGAAAAAATAAAAATAAAATAATAATAAATTGATAAATAAAAAACGAGGTATTCATTTTATGAATTTAATGTACTAGTTTGAAAATTGAATATTGGAATTCAAATATTGTGAAAATTTTATCCAGATTGATATCATCGATATCATCGATTTATTATTTTTATTTGATTTTACTTGTTTCGAAATAATTCCACGGATCTCTTTGAATATAAAAGATTCGTTCATTCGTTATGACCGATATAAAGACGGGAAGAAAAAAAAAAAAAAGAAAAAAATTAGACGAGCGAATTATCGAGTTAGAGAAAGAGCGAGTCTCTTCTTATATCAAAGATATACCTATCGAATATCTATGTATAGGTATACATGTATATGTATACGCATAATAATCGGTGATACTTCACGCTCGTTAATAACTCCGGGAATAATAATAATAATAATAATTAGTGATTTACAAACACCATTGATAGCTCTAATCTTCAGTTCGAGAGATTACATTTCATGAGAAAGTCGTTATAATATAATATTGCGTGTACTTAAGTAGACGTTGTAATAAATTAGCATTGAGTAATTTTTTTCTGTTTTTTTTTTTTTTTTATATAAACATAGATAATAAATGAATATTTTCGGAGATTAGCGAATAGACGGTTTGCATTATTGACGTTTTAACGTTTCGTTACTCCTAATCTCTCTTCAGAAGTTATACATCATTATTTTTATACCGTATCTATACACGGCCCTAAGAACTCGATGAAATGAAAAAGTAAATTTTTGCGACCGCGGTATAATACATATATATATGCGGTCTCGAAGAACAAAATTACCACCGCATGCGGACGTCGTCTGGACTCCACATGTTCATTCATAAAACAACCTACGACTTTCTAAGGCTTTCGATATTCGTTGTATATGTAGTATATAACGAAGGACGGAGACCACCTACAAAGCAGAACATTTCTTGGAAATTTAAGAAATTCTGCTAAAATACGATCCTTTCCGAAATTCTCACGGTCTGTTTTATAGTTAATTATATTCGATGCAACGAATATATTCATTCATTATTAGAGATCATCACTTGAACATTTATTCAGATCCCCAATTTCATTTTTTATGGTTTTTTTCTTCTTTCTAATGGTCAAAAATTATTATGAACAAATTGATTTATCACAGTTTGAATATTGTTCCGCCGAAGCCGTGAACCGAATTTTAAATAGAGAAATTTCGTAATGATTTATTGGACGTATAATATTACGACTTATATGATGGGTTACACGTGTTTTAGGGAAAACTTACGACATAACATACGTTCGAGTACTTTTTCACTCTCCGCGACCCGAGAGCTGGGGTATATATAAAAGAAAGAGTGAAAATTCGCCGTGGCAACCGTACCAGTATTACTCGGCTACTTGCCGAGACACTTACGGACTTCCTGACTTTAAGGAAACGGTACGCGGCGAAGATACGAGGGTTTTATGCACCTCGGAATACTCCGACATATCCCCACTCACTAAAGGAAACGTAGCATTTTCCACACTCGAGGGACGACCTTCTGCTTACTACTTTGAAGCGAACCAAGAGCTGCAGGTAAATTCAGTCTACACTTTGCAGGCTTGGAAGAGAATTTTCTCATTCTCATATTTTAGGATCCGTTTAGGATTTAGCGAGGAAAGACTTAAACTGCATGTTGGGTGCGTTATTATTTATAGGAATGGGTCCAAGCCACAGATCTAAGAATAACTTTAGATCGTTTAAACACGTTTGGAGATGAAGTTTTCGGGGATGATCAAGTCCTAAGATCTTATTACTACGCTATAGCCGATGTTGCAGTCGGCGCGAGATGCACTTGCAATGGGCACGCGGGCGAATGCGTTCCTAGCAGTGGGGTAGACGGATCAACTCGCCGCGTTTGTCGGTGAGTGAATAAATAAATAAATTTAAAGAAAAATACAACAAGTATTAATAAAATATGAAAATTTCAAGCAATTTGAGTGTCAGACAAACATATATATTCATATGATAATTCAATACCGCAGAGATGTATAAAGAAAATGATGGAAATATTATTTAAAATCGAAAAAATTATTTCAATAATGAGATCAGAAAAATATTTCTCATGAATATTCCGGCTCCTGAAGAATCAGAATTTGCAATTTACGATCCATTCTCCCTGCAGCTGTGAACACAACACTGCTGGACCAGACTGCAACGAGTGTTTACCATTCTACAACGACGCGCCTTGGGGCCGAGCCACAACGACTAACGCTCACGAATGCAAAGGTACAATCTTGTTTATTTAATATTAAATAATTCTGTTTTATGTTTCGGTATTTCCTAAATTTTAATTTTTTTTTGTCATTCTTATTCTTTTTATCTTGGATTATAAAATTTGGGTAAATTACTGAAAGGCATAAGTATAATCTGCTTTTCGCGTATCAGATCTTATCCGATTGAAATATGTATTCGCTATAATCGTATTGCGCGGTTTCGTATAGTTTCGATGTTTTTTCCCTTCACGTATACTTGTGTACATACCTCTATAGTCTGCATCGTCTTGCTTGGTTGGCTTAGAACCCCATTGTGCGACGTGACCTTATATGGCCGAGTCAACCAAGTCGCGAAACGAACGAATACCATCATCGCCAACCACTGCACGCTCCTTGTTCTCAATACAACGATATACTATCATTTACTAAGTATCATACCCATACCTACGTGCACAGCAAGAAACTGAACCTGGATCGCGAATGCGTGAAATTTCTTTCCAATTTTAAAAAGATTCAAATTTTTTCTTTACCTCTCGCATATCATATCGCAATTTTACCCGGAATTTATTTGAAAAAAAAAAAAAAAAATTGATCAACTGTGTAATTAGTATGAATCCTGTTTTATTCAGACACGAAAGATCGTTAGGATTCGTGTATCTAATTACAAATTATAGTCATGCATAGTTAACGTCATAAAGTTTTTTTCTTTTTAAATTTTTGAAATTTGAAAAAAAGAAATAAATGATGAATCGTTGCTCCGACAAAAAAAACATTGACCTCTTCAGATCCTTTTTGCGGTGAACGCGAAGATCTCTTTGTGAGATACCGCCGCGATTTTAAATTACCTCGCGTACTTGTGCGGTTACTCTATAATGATTATCTCCTTCAATTCGAGGAATTCCCTTACACAGCGTTTAATTTTTATTGTCTCTGATTGGAATTTTGTATATGAGAGATCGGGGCGGAATGAGGTACCGAAAGATTTGGTAAATTTAAAAAGAGATTCTGAAAATTCTTTTCTTTAAGTACCCTGTTTTACCCCGGGTTTTCCTATTCCTACGCATCATTTTTCAATGATGCTAAAAACTTGATGTATAAGACTTAATTGGTTCTATACATAGTCTTGGATTACGATCGTGACTTGTTACTATATGTATTAAATTATACTATCCAACAAGAAAACGAGATTTTTTTGACAGATATCAGAAATCAGACTAAAAATTCATTCAAGTTATGGAATAAGAAATTGTACCTATTTCAATTTTTAATTATCCAAATGAATTCGAATTAAGAATGGTCTCTTCGTAGAAACTAATCGTTGCTTTAAATAGCGATTGGAATCAAATCAAACGATCATAATGAAAGATTGTTTCTCTTCTAGCATGCAACTGCAATGGCTATTCTGATAGATGTTTCTTTGACAAAGAATTGTACAATGCTACCGGTCATGGAGGGCATTGTTTGGACTGTGCCGCCTCTAGAGATGGTCCTAATTGCGAACGTTGTAGAGAAAATTTCTACGAACGTCCCCAGGACGCCTATTGTATCCCCTGTGATTGTGATGAAACTGGTAATAAAAGCCTGGATATACATATATAACAACAATAAGCTAATAATAATATCTATAACATTATAAAAGTACAATAAACATCACTTAATTTAAGTCTTAACATGTTTCACATGATTTAGTATGTATCTACTTTATTCATAAAATATTAAACATCAAAATAATTATTAAATGCATGGATCTTGATGATCATAGGTTCAAGATCCTTGCAGTGTAACAGCGAAGGCAAATGCCAATGTAAGCCTGGTGTTACGGGAGATAAGTGCGATCGATGTGCTCCTAATTTCTACAACTTTGGAACATTTGGCTGCACTTCTTGCGAGTGTAACATTGCTGGTTCATTGGGTAATACTCCAAATTGTGATCCACTTACCGGAGAATGTGTGTGTAAAGAAAATGTTGAAGGGAAACGTTGTCGAGAGTAAGTATTAGTTCTCCGCATATCCATTTAGTAGACAAATATTACCAATGAAAAACTTCATTCGAAGCTAAATTGATTATTCAATTCATAATCCATTCCTAAACATAGGTCAACAAATTTTACATATGAACATATTTGATTTAAATTTCTCCAGAAATCTTATCTAAAGCTGTTTAGTCAGTCGATTTTTTTACCATTTCTATTTCTCTATTCGCAGATGTCGCCCTGGGTACTTCAACCTTGCATTAAATAACGAATTTGGTTGTACTCCGTGCTTTTGCTACGGCCATGCCTCAGTCTGCGAGCCTGCAAGAGGATATTCTAAGGTTGTCATAGAAAGCATGTTTGCCAGAGGTGCCGAACGGTGGACGGCTGAAATCGCTGGCAATTGGGCGCCTGTTGCTTACGATTCACTCACCCAATCTGTTACTGTCTCTTCACCAGAGCGTGAAAACGTATATTTTGTTGCCCCTGGTAAGTGGTTTAACATATTACCTAAAGTTTAAAGAGAGCATGAATCAATCTTTAGGGATTCAACTCTATAGATGAAGAAAAGATTTATTATCCTAACAGAGTTTCAGCAGTCTTCATATTGTATCCAAAATAATTAATCAATTCCTCTTTTATAATTCAGACAGATTTTTGGGCGATCAACGTGCTTCCTACAATCAGGATCTTTCCTTTAAACTAAGACTCGGGGAGAGAGGAGCTGCCCCAACAGTTAGAGACATTATTTTAGAAGGAAAAAACGGAGTGCAAATTACTCAGCCTATATTTGGACAAAATAATCCTTCCCCTTCTACGGAGGTATATTTATCATTTTATCTGTGTCCTTTGAAATTGGAACAATAATATCTACCACCTAGTTAATACGCCTTGATTTTACAGATTGCGGAATTCAGATTTAGACTACATGAACATCCAGATTATGGCTGGCAACCTAGACTAGCTTCTAAGGATTTTATATCCATTCTATCTGATTTAACTGCGATAAAAATACGCGGAACATACACACCTAAAGGTAAATGATGAATATCTATTAGTTAATTACTCATTTCATTTTCTGATCTTGATTTATCATCCCTGTTTTAGGAAAAGGATATTTGGACGACGTTATGTTGGAAACTGCGCATAGCGGAGCAGCCGGAGAACCAGCTGACTGGGTAGAACACTGTACCTGCCAACACGGCTATGTTGGTCAATTCTGTGAATCCTGTGCACCTGGTTTCCACCACGAACCTTCTAACGGAGGTCCGTTTGCTAGTTGTGTACCCTGCAACTGTAACGGACATGCAGAGATTTGCCAAGCTGAAACTGGTGTGTATAATCGATAAAATTTGTCCCAGTGATGACCGCTGGCTAACTAAAGTGATTAACATATTAAACTGGAAGAAGTTTTGATCCAATTCAAAATTGTAATTCACAGGGCGTTGCATTTGCGAGCATAATACTTCGGGAGATAATTGTCAGCATTGTCAACGTGGCTTTTATGGATACCCATTGAAGGGAACGCCTAATGATTGCAAACCTTGTCCTTGTCCCGACCAAGGCCATTGTATTTTACTTGGCAGTAATCCAGACCCAATTTGTTGGGAATGTCCGCTAGGGCGAACAGGTTTGTGTCTACCAAATGAGCAGACTATGAACATTTACTGTGTATCTAATGACTCCAACATCTAAAGTTTATGTCTGAATGATTCATCGCAGGTAGGAGATGCGAAACCTGCTCCGATGGCTACTTTGGTGATCCTGAAAATAATCAGCCTTGTAGGCCGTGCGAATGTAACAATAATATCGACTTGAACGCGATCCGTAACTGTAATCAGACCACGGGAGAGTGTTTGAAGTGCGTTAATAGCACAGCTGGCTTTCAATGCGAGGAGTGTCTCCCTGGTAATTGAATATTTATTGAATTACATGTCTTTATAAAATCATATCGAGAAATTAGAGCCTGAATATTTAACAACACTTTATAGGATACTACGGAGACGCTTTGTCTGACCGTAAAGAAGATGGTTGCAAAATATGCCAGTGTTATGCACCCGGTACACAGGAACTTGAAGATGGTAGCATTTTACCTTGCGATCAGCTTACGGGTCATTGCAGGTGTAAGCCTTATGTGACTGGCCGTAATTGTGAAAAATGTGAGGATGGATACTACAACATTATTAGTGGAGAGGTAACTTGTTAAACTTTTTTTTCTAGACAAAACTATGTAGTGCAAAAATAATATGAATTACAAATTTTCTTTTTATTTCTTCATTTAAATCAGGGATGCACACCTTGCAATTGTGATCCTGAAGGATCTTTCGATAGAACTTGCGACGCCATAACAGGACAATGTCAGTGTAAACCTGGGGTAACTTCCCTACGATGTGATGCCTGTCTTCCATATCAGTACGGATTTAGTCGCGAGGGTTGCAAGCGGTGTGAATGCGATAATATCGGCTCCCAAGATCTCCAGTGCGGTACGGACGGCCAATGTCCAGTAAGTTGGTTCTTATTTGTTTTGTGATTATTATTACAATAGAATTAGATCATAATTGTCTAGCAAGCTAACTACTCTGGGCAAACTGAAGCATTTTTACATGATTTTTTTAGTGTTTTGAAAATGTGGAGGGACGTCGTTGTGATCGTTGCAAAGAAAACAAACACGACAGACAGCGAGGCTGTGTGGAATGTCCTCCGTGTTACAGTCTGGTTCAAGATGCTGTAAGAGCTCATCGTAGACAGTTAGATAATTTGGTAGAGACTTTGAAGAAGATAAACGGCTCTCAGACGGTCTTCAAAAAAGATGGAGACTTTGAAAAAGAATTAAGGCTCGTTCAAGATCGTGTTAAAACTCTGTTACAAAATGCGACGCAAAATTCTGGCAGTGAGTTCAGATCTGGTTCCTAATTTCGCATTCGTTATATGTATTTTCGATTTAAATATTCGTCTAAAAAAAAAATGTGTCTTTACTTTTCAGATGAGAAGAAAACTCTTGTCGAACAGTTGGACGATCTGCGCAATCACTTACAGAATATCGAAGAAACTTCTCGTACCGTTGACTTGACTGCTGAAAATGCAAACACAACAACCATCGAAGGTCGAGCTAGTATAGACGACGCTGAAACAGTGCTGGACACAATTCACGATCAGTTAACTGTACGCTAATTTCTAGTACCAACATATTCTTTATTATCATCCTATTCGCTCTAAATATCAATCTCTTTCCAAACTCTGTTGTATATGTTCTAATAATAATAATGAAAATTTAGAAAGCCGAAGCATACCTAGCAACAGATGGTCAGACTGCATTAAACGATGCCAGAAACCGAGCAGAGCAAGTCGGTCAACAGAATAAGCAGATGACAGCGATTGCACAGGAGGCTCGCGTCTTGGCAGACATGTTAGTCTTAAATTATGAATACAGATGGTAGCGAACAGCGTTAATTAATTACATAAATCTAAGATTATGATAACGTATTCTTCCAGTAATACTGCTGAGGCAAGGAGAATTCACGAACTTGCTGAAGAGGCACGGAATACAACCCTGAAAGCTTACAATTTAGCCAAGCAAGCCATATATAAAAATGCTAACATAAGGTCAGTGCCTTATTCATCTTTTCTAGATTGAATTTAACTCCAATTCATGTTTACTAATTCTCTAAAATCAACAGCGACGAGATTCAAGCTCTGGATATTGCGCTTAAGCAGCTTGAGGATAGATTTAACGAAATTAAAGGGCTTGCTAAAGTGGCAGCAAATAAGTCCGCAGCAGTTTTGCAGGAGGCTCTAGTTGTATCGATAGTAAATCTTGCTATCCCGTCGATTGATATCGCCGAATTACAGAGGCAAGCTGAAGCCATAAGCAACGAGGTGAGAAGTTGTTAAATTTTTTCTTTCTTACTTTATCTATTCATTAGCTTTTCATCACATACCAATTCTGATTGTCTATTTATATTGCAGGGATTGAACATAAAAGAACGGGCACAATTACTACTCACGGACAACGATCAGTTAATACAAGATATAAAATTGAAAATTTTCAACAGTGAACAACTGTTGTTAAAAGCAAGAGAACAGCAGGATGCTACCGCTGACCTGTTTGCAGAAGCTGATAAAGCTAACGCAAAGGTTGACGATGCTGTAAAGAGAGGTGATCATACCCTGAAAGAAGCCCAGGAAACTTTCCAGAAATTGAGTGGTCAGTGTGTTTTTTTATTATTTTTGTATAGCATTTTATATATGCTTAATCGAAACGTTGTAAAATTGTATTCATTAATATAGAATTTGACGCGGAAGTACAGCGAGAAAGACTTCTTGCTGAAGCATCTTTGGAAGAGGTAGATCTTATCAGAAATTTGATCGCTGAAGCCGCTAATAAGACTAGAACAGCAGAGCAAACTTTAAACGGAGCTGAAGCAAACGCAATTCAAGCAAGAAATATTGCTAGAGAAGCACAGGTATGTTGCGCTTCGATTGGGGAGCTTCAATTTTTTTTTCTTTCAAATATTGACGAACTAAGTTAATTGTTTCAGGAAAATTATGCTGACAAAGCAAGCCAAAATGCAAACAGAATCCATATGGAAGCAAATCAAACAAAGTCTCAAGCCTTTAGTCTTGGCCAAGAAGCTGAAAATTTACGCGCCAGAGTCGAGAATACAGAAAGTCTTATAAATGAACAAGAACTGCAGACAGCTAAAGACGCAAATATTACTAGTGCGGTAAGATTCTACGATTAAAGATAGATTTAGAAGGAGAGTTTTCTAAGTTTGGTAAAAATCAAGCTCATAGACTATGTGTATAATAATCAAATTCGTTTTTGGAAATTAGGCGAAGCAAAAGGTCGGACTATCCAAAACCAATGTAGATACTGCGTCACAACAAGTCGACAAGGCTTTGGCTGAAGTGGCGGAAATTATAAAGGAACTTGAGGCTCTACCGGAGATAGGTGAGTTGTAATAATGATAATTTGTATCAATCAGCAAGAGTTTATTTGTAATTGTTATGCAAGTGAAAATCATGGTTGAATATATATTTGGATGTTTAATTTCAGACGCGGTGGACTTGAACCGTCTGGAAGAGAGACTAATAGCAGCTGAGAGAGAAATAGAAGCGGCTAATTTAGATCAAAGAATTCGTGATTTAACTGAAGCAAAGAATCTTCAAGGCCAGTGGGTTAAAAGTTATGACGATGAGGTGGCGAAGCTTAGAATCGAAGTTGAGAACATAGAGACTATTAAATTAGCCCTTCCAAATGAGTGCTATAAGCGAGTCCGTCTTGAACCATAAGACTCATCCTGTATCGTATAATATGCCATATAATACTTAACAGTAAATATAAATTTAATATTTCGTTTATTTAAATGGAATAAGAGCTAATGAGTCAAATTCAATGTAACTTGATATTGCGTAAAACACTTCTCGAATGAATACGGGAATGTGAGTAATTGATATTCAGCAGGAAATACCAAAAATTAAAAAGAAAAAACAAAGAGATCAGCGTGCCTTAACGGATGGAGAATAAATTTCTAGGAAATTCTCTAAATAATCTGATGTTATTTTCGAAATTAAATCGCGTAATAATAATTTTTTTATAAAATAATAATGTATGATTACTGTTAATTATTCTCATTAGAGGATTTCAATTATGTAAACAGAAGAAAAAAATTTATCGATATGTACAATAATTCATTTAAGAAGAAAAAGACAAAGAAGAAATCTTTACTTCAATTGTACATTGATAATAACTAGATTTTATTATTTAACTGATAAGTCAAAATATTTTCTTCGTATTCTTTGGAGTTTGAGCTACATTGATATTTTTTATATTATGATAATCCCTGCAATCATGATTATTATACCAAAGATTTAAATAATAGAACCATACTGAACATTATGAAATTTTCAATATCAATACCTCTACCAACTACACTGTGCAGCTTATAAAGGAACTCATGATATTACCGAAATTTCAATTTCAAATATCTGAAATTCATTGCTGAAATAATGTTCTAACGAATATTATCGGATAAAGACCGTTCTTTTAGCTCTGCATGTTTTGTCTGTACTATTATAGAGCCAAGTTGGTGGTTTTTTTCAAGTTCCATCTATGTAGTTAATCAAGTCAGTATCAACGATTAGTAATCTAAATTCGAGAGCATCCTTAATTGGTTCAGAAATTTTAATTGCTAATGCTGATTGGCGATTCATATTACTTAACAATAATTTTAAACCTTTTTACTTATATAAAATAATATAAAAAAATAAAATAAAATAAAAAAAAAACATTTATATGAAGTTTATAGTTTAGTACAAAATGTAGAATTTAAAGTATAACAATAAACGATTGTAATAGCGTTGTACTTTTATAACATTCGAATATCAATTTATTGCTTCTTTTACTAATTCATTCACCGAATCAGCTTCATGAAAATAATACGAAAATAATAATCGTATAAAAAGCTTTTCAAATAATTAGGAAGAAAAACAGAAAATTATATTTTCTGAAAATTCAAGACGATTGCTACCGTTATTTTATATTAAGGAATATTGACTTTTTTTTTTTTATTATACAAAGGACATGTTAACATTATACGTGTGGTATATGGCACTTCTTTTCTAATAACTGAAATATTTTTTTATTTAATCTTCATTAAAACGGTATACTCTGGTAAATAAATATGCGATATAACGAAAAATTAATATACTAAAAAAATTACATTAAATGCTAGTAAGAAAATTGACCACTATTTTCATAATCGGTAAACAGTCTGTTAAATCAAATAAGTTATTCACTTAATTATAAACAAAATAATTAGGAATACCAATATCGCAGTCAAGACTCCAATGGCTACCCATTGTCTCCGATCTAAAACAAACGGAAAGTAACATCACATGCGCCACTTATAAAACTACATATTTTATTGAGTTAATTTTTCTTTTTCTTACTTTCTTCCTTTCTTTTTTTTTTAGAGACAATAATATAATAACAATGAGAAGCACAAAAGAATCTTATCTAGTCTACATTTTTAATACTAACAATAGGAATGATTTTTAAATTAAAATTTACTTTTTACCCAATCGTCAGATCCTTTTAAATAATTCAAAATACCTGCCAGAAAATTTGAAAAGTATGTATTTCTAAACGAAATGAATTTTTTTTTTCCAAAATTTGGCCCTTTATCAAGTAGTATAATATACTATAGTTTCTAGAGCTAATGCATGCCTTCGGTTTCATATATTCCTTCCAAATACTTGCATAAATTATTTTCAACAACTTTTAAACTCTGTAACCCAGCTATTATTTTTGACAATACGTTATTATGGAACAAACTTTACAGTATATATTATTCGTCATTAACGACATCGTGCACTGCTTTTGCCTTTTTTTTTTTTTTGAAAATTAAGCTAAAATTTATGAATCGAAACTTTTCCATTTATATAAATGTGTGAGGAATGAAGAATGGGTACAGATTGTTACAATAACAACTGATTACAGTATCTCCAAACTGCAGATTACCAGATTCGAAGAATTTCTTCAGTTCTAGGGTATGGCTCATAAAAGCAAATGTAAGATTTTAATAAATCCTCAAGTATTTGTCTTTCAATCTTATCGAGAAACTGAGCAGCTAAGGTTCTACAATTGTCTAAACCAACGTCTAAGTCAATCCTACAATTATTTTATAATATATATTTTTATATATATAATCATAGTAGTCGTTAACAACAGGATTATATACCTATTATATGTATGTATACAAATTTTGTAACTTCAGGTCTTCTACATCTACGTATACCTATTATATATTTTCTCCAATATACATCACACAAAATTTAATGCCATTTGCTGATTCCTCTATCTATTATATCGATTTTTTTTCGCTAATATAAAACAAAAATTTAGTATACATCCCGTTTAATATATTCAGCTATGATTTATAATCTATTTACCACATATCTACTATCGACTCAATAACTTTTTGAACAACAACATTAAAATGCTTACCGTTAACGATATCGTATTATTTATCTACAATTCTTGAAAAGTTATAGTATATTCTTTATAATTTTTGTTCACCTTTATCGTTTTCTTTTATAAATTATTATTATTATTATTATTATTCTTTCATCTGAGTATATATTGTATATTATTGTCTAAAGTATATATTCATATGTTGAGGCTTTCTTTTTTTTGTTGTTAATATGTACACCAAATGATTTTAGTAAATTTCAACGCATGCTTAAAATTTCTTGCAAAATTATACCGCTTAATATGAAGGATATATATTCATTCGTCAAGAAAATAGATACTATTGATTATATGTTTAGCGTAACAATGGAATCAGCATAATTGGCTCGAAAATTGTTATCTTTTAATCATATTGCAGTTAAGTATAATAATGATTTTTATATAAGCTGCCTTTGTTGTGAAGAAAACTGTTAAATACCAACTGTAGATTGTCTCTTTTGAATGAAAACACGATATTAACTTCAAAGAGACATTTTTAAAAATAGCAGCTTACATTTATATCAATAAAACAGTATATGGTCGAATTCTTTAGTCCGCGGAACACAAAAAACAGTTTGTTAAGGTACTAGACAAAGAGGATAAAGAGGATGGCTTAGAGATAAGGTCGGATGCTGTAGACGATGAGGTGGTAGGAGCAGGAATGTAATTATTATAGTTACCATTGCTCATGTGGAGAACCTTAGCCATTTTCTTCATCGTAGCATCCAACTTTGAATCTGTTACTTCCAGCTCGTTTCCAAAGTCATCCAGCATTCTGTAAATTATGAACAAATGTTATTATTTCATTTAACCAAATTTTCTACATCTTTCTTCTCTCGTTCTGGCATCAAATCCTCTTTTTTTCTATTCTCTCAATAATACAAAGAATATATTGATCAACAAACGTACACAGCTTGCTCATCCAGTTCCGTATTTATCTGACGAGACACAGTTTTCAGGGTACCAATACTCTCCCCAATCATGTCTAACTGTTCATCTTGTTGATGCATCATTGTACTTTGCTGCTGTAGCGTGTCTTCCAAAAACTGCCTGTTTGGACTGTCCATCTCATTTTCAAGCTTACTATACTTTGTCGTGCCATGAGTTACTGGAACTCTTGCTGGACTATTGTCTAGCAGAGGCTGCAATGTTCAAAAATCAATTATTTGTGATAAAAAAAAAAAACAATCCAACCACAAAAATTAAATCAAATTCTTTCTATAATGTAAGGCTTTTTTCTTTTTTGCAAAGTCTTGAATATGTTGTTATCCAAGTATAGAAGATCTACTTTAGGCATTAAATGAATGAATCGAACCAAAATGAGTCAAGACTACTCATAGTTTGAAAAATATCGTAGCATTTAAACCACGATTTTAATCAACAATGTTAAAATACAAAGTCTGTTAAAAGTATTGCTTGATTATTCATTTTCCTTATTCAAAGCGGAGTAAAATGCAATAGTGCAAAATATTCTTTCTGTAAATGTAACATTTATTTTTTTGAATGCGTACCTGTCTAGCGGTGTGATCACGGTCTCGACCTCTGCTCAAATTCATTTTTTCCTTCATGATCTGTAAAGATTTATGACACTTGATACATGATACATGAGGTGTATAAAATGATTGGCATGATCAAATTACATCTATATACTGTTTTAGAATGGTGTGTAAAACTTGAGAATAAGTTGTTCCTTTGTTGTAAAACCTTACCTTAACCATTTCGCGGGTTTGTTCTATGAAGTTTCTTCGGATAGTTAGTTCCTTATTATCGATTTTAAATTTGTTTGGATTCTTTTCTACGATACGTATATGTGTTAAGTTAAGGCTAATCGCTAGATTTAAGTAGCTAATGAATAAACAGTTGATATTGTTGATGTGGTAAGTAAGTGTAATAATGAAAGAAAAATTGATACAAGATTTTCCTAACCTGAGTATACATGTAAAAGAATGTGGTGTTGTGAACTTACTTGTTTTTTTTTTTTTTTAAATCATTCGTCAAAATCTCATGTTTTTAATTTATTTGAAGTTTAAAAATTTTCATCATTTCAAAGATATTTCAGGTTTGTTGGTGTTGGTTTTTATTGTTATCGTGTCATAACAAAACATAACATAACCAAATAATAGAATTTTTTTTTTTAAATCATAGAAAATTTAAAGGATATAGATCGTGTCCTCAAGATCTTCTAGATCCCACTCGATGGATCTTAACGCGTTGCGCAACTCTGTGGTTGTCCACTCAAGTTCTTCACGCGATACAGGAAGTCCTCCGACTACAGTTGGAGTTGTTGCGCTTGATCCATCTTGCAGCTCTGTCCAACGACCGTATAGTGCACGTGTTTTGTTCAGAGCTTTGCACACCTCGCTAAAATTTTTTTTTTAAATGTTCGTATCTGTTTTGAATTCATTCTAAATTTTGAACAATTATAAAGTATGAAACAAGCAGTTTTATCTCTCTTTGGGTACGGCATATAATTTTTTTATTCAATTATAAATGGGATATAATGCAAATAATAACAACAATAATACTATTTTAATTTCAATTCGAATGAAGAGATATATTTTTTTCTTATAAATTATCGTGAAACTTGGAAGCCAAGTCGATCCATTATTTTGTTGCGATAATATTGCCTTTTTTTGTTAATGTACTTTTCGTTACTGCGATATCCAGCTTAAATAACAAATCATATAATCATTTTGAAAGAAGCAAAGAACAAAAAGCAAAAAAAAAAACAGAAATACCGCCATATTCAATTTGGTCTGAAATTCCATAATCATTATTTTTGTCATTGTCAAAAATTGCAGCCAAATTTTTAATCAATTTTGAGTAAATACGTTGAATGTTTTATGTTAAATAAGGTAAATAATATATATATATTTTTTTCAATAAGTCTAGAAGTTTAACTATGTATTTCTGCGCTTTTTAAATAATTATATTTACGGAGGTACATGAGTGTGTATTGATAAGTAGAGAGAGAGAAAGTGATAGGAATATGTTTGTTTTTGTAGTAAATGTATGTTACCGTGAAATAAGGGGAGATATTACGTGCCCGGTATATGGCTGGTATAAATATTGAATTAGAAGAATATGAGAAAAGAAATAATTGATATACATATAACTTCAGCCCCATTTTGTGAACTTACTCCTTGACGACAAAGAAGGGGTCCTCCAGCGTCATTCCTTCCCCGAAAATTAAAAGGGCGGCCCTTCTCGCCTCCCCGTGGCACCCGCAAAAATCTGAATTCGTAATTTCTCAATCATCGGTAGTAAATAAAAGACTATAAACCGTACATAGACCAAATAATATACAACAATATAATCAAATTGACACTTGCTCGCGCCCCACTCTTCACATCTGTCGGGTATTGTGACGTCTGCCACTGCAGAGTGCAGACGACTATTTATTCGATTTTGACGTTTGCGCGTAACAAAGAAGATCTAGATGGCAGTAGTGAGTCCGATCGATGCCTAAGTCACGAACTACGTGATCAGTGAGAAGCCACGAGTCGCAGAATAAACGTCAAACTTCACTCTCTCTCTCAATTTTCATCCCATGGAATATATTTCTCCCGCGTTTGAATTATTTGTAAATAAAACTCCTTTGTGATTGACGTTAAGTAATTCTTTATTTCTCAATAATTAAACATGTGAGTGACACAGTGATTGTGATAGTGCGACTCAAAATATGCAGGCGCTCTAGAATTCCGGGGGTTGGATATTATCAACGATTTACAACAGCAACAGGTAAGCAAACTTTTCAATGAACGTTGTTTATGTTTACGGCATGCGCCTGTGATGTAACCTCATAACAATTTTTGTAAAGCGTGTGAAAATTTGAGTCAGATTATTAAAATTTGACAAATATTGTTAAAGCGTTGGAAAATCGACGAACTATAATATCAAAATTTAGCATTCTGTAAAAAAAAAACAATAACATGTCGAGGAAAGGCATAATGAAAAAATGTTTTTCGATTAACTGATATATTTCGATTTCTTTGTTATTATCATTAATATTATGGATTGTTGATCAACACATATAAAAAAAAAAAATCATTACGTATCATACAATACCTTGAAATAAATGAAAGCAATAAATACTAGATCGACTATGGCTCAAGCAGAATTAAAACCTTTACATGTTACATAGTTTACAAAAATGATAATGTTAACCATAGAAATGAATTCGAAAAGAACCGTTTTACGTATTTTGATAAATACTTTTAATCAAATCCTTGAATCTCTAGATTAGCAGTTTAAGAACTGGACATTATTATCTCGCAGTAAAAATCCTCAGCTCTTTCTTCTAAATACGTAATTTAACGTCTTACAGACTGTGCACGAACATACTAAACACAACATAATCTTCCGTATAATTGTATATATATATATATATATATATATATATATATATATATATATATATATATATATATATATATATATATATATATATATATATTTTGTATTTTTAGACAGTTGAACGAACAAAGAATATATACTATAATCACTTCGATTTTCTGTTTTATAACAATCGCGTAAATATCTGATTGGATGGAGGGAAAACTATTTCATTTTCGAGTTCTATATATTATACAATATATATATATATTTTTTTCTCTTATCTTTTTCCATAACTTTGGATTATTCCTTTTTCAATAACATAATTTATCGATTTTATATATTTTTTTTTAAACACTCGACAAATATAACGACACAATACCGAAGATCGTTGTATAAATTTCACATTACGTAGATATACATATGTATATCACACCATTGTTTTTTTAAAATTTTTTTTTCTCACATCTTTTAAAATAATATTCAATAGAAGAAGCTTTACGATTAGTTTATACACTATTTAATTATGGAAGGTATAAATGCATATTATAGCTCAAGATATCATAGCAAATAAAGCAATAAATAATAACTACTATTGACAGTTAGTTAAGTTTACTACAGGATCCGATACCTAAATAATAGATTTGATTAATCAAGATTTCGATCAAATCAACACAATCCTCCTTCGTAGTCGTCTTCTTGTTCTTCATCCTTCGTAGGACTTTGTTTTGGCTCTTGTGCAGGGCTCGGTTTTGGTTCGGCTTGTGCCGGTTCTCCACTAGCAGCTTCGGCAGTATTATCTTCCTGTTGAGAATCGGAAAAAAAAAAAAATTAGTCTTTGCTGATTTAGAATTGAAAGAGATTTGTTTGTGTTGTTTTGCAAATTTTGAATTTTGAGCTATTATTGGTGATTCGCGATTCAATTCAACCCTTTTTCACCTGATTAACTTCCGCCTCAATCGTGGCTTGGCTAGTAAGTTTAGTCGCGTTTGGAGATATGTAAGACGCAGCAGCGTTTGGTCGCACACCAGCAGGTGGAACTGCATATTCTACCTGCGGGAGGGGAAGCCCTCTTGCTAGTTTTGCGTATTCCACGTCCATATGCTTGATGAAGGGGCTGTTCAAGGCTGATCTTGCGGAATCTGCATCTTCATTATCATAGGCCTGTAGCAACATTTCCAGTGTCTGCACCTGTAGTAAAAACGATTGATTTTGTTTAATTATTTTACTATTCGCCTAGTTATTATCGATAAATTTTCTCTTTAGCTATCTTAACTTAAACTCACTTCTGGTGCATCGCAGTAGTTTCCCCATTCCTTAAAAGCCTTTTCCGCAGCTACTTGATCCCCTCGGGCAAGTTGTACCAATACTAGTACAACTGCCAATCGTCCTACAGAAGGAATGTGGTCTATTTGTTGATGCATTCCAATCTCTCTACGAATTGCGTCCGCAGCTTGATCGTACATCTTCAGTTTGACCAGGATTCTAGCTGCTTTGCTCATGTATTCAGCTGCTTGACGCGGACTATCTTCGCCCTGTAAAATATTTTGGATAAAGAAATTGTGTATTTTATATTTTGTCGGTTGTTTCTAGTCAAGCAATGGATTTCTAGTTTTTATTTTTATACCATAACTACGTCGGCCGCGCGTTTATACAATTCTAGAGCTTGTTCTGGTTCATTTGCATCCAATAATTTAGCAGCTTTGTCCAAAACTGTGGCACCTGATTCGGGTGAACCGTGTTGCTGATATAAGGAACATGCGGAATGTGCAAGTTTTGGTACATCCGTTAAATTTCCTAATTCTTTACACACAAGTACTGCTTGCTCCAGACTCCTGTGAATACAGTATCCAATTAAGTCTGGCTCACTTTTCTATATTTCAATATTTCTGCTGTCTATTTATAAACTTTGTAAACGTTTCAGACGGGTTTTTTTTTTTTTAATTATTTAACAAAAAAATGGTTACTCCTGACGTTGGCAAAAATCATGTCTTTTTATTTTTCAAACGAAATTGAATTAAATTTTTTTTGGTAAAATTAATGAATTATCATGTATTACATATCCGAATTATTAACGAAGTTTTCTGTATTTTTTGAGATTTGGAAGTTTTTCAAGATTTTTAATTTTCTGTTTTGAATATTGATTCTGAATCATGTTCAAGAAATACAAATTCAGTTTTATAGGACATGATTTGAAAAAATGATCGCAGTGTTAATTAAATCTACCTGAAATATGAGAGAAATCGCGTTTTAAAGCTCATATATTACTTTTTCATCGAATTTAAACTTCTTATTCCATAATATTTTTAAATTACGAAAGAAATACTCACTTTGCAGCGTGAAACCATCTGTTTAATGACTTAAGGAATTTAATATAGATATATATACGAAAATATGAAAAAAACAGAAGTACAATTAGTTTCGTTATTAATCATAAAAATTTAAAAATCAGTATTAATTATGATTGAATGTTATTGCCGTGACTTTAGAGTAAACACTTAATGAAATGACGATTTGTTAACAATATATAAAAATAATAATAAAAAAATAAATAAATAAAACTGAAAATGATTGAAGAAGGATACGATCTGTTATGTTTGTGGCAGTCAGAAGCCTTCATCAAACATTCCTTGCACTGTTGAAAAGCCTTAGCATTTCGGAAGCAGGTTGCTAAAGAGCGAATAACAAATTTAATGATTAATATTTACTAATTTAACAGCAATTCTGTTGAGAATAATACAAAAAAATACACTTGCCAGCATGTGCGTATTCGTCAGCAGCTATTTCGAAGTCTGGTCTCCACTTTAAAAGCGATGTTTTTAGACTGAAAGTATGAAGAAAAAAAAAAAGAAAAAAAAACAAACATTATTTTCGTTTGATAATTCGTCTTAAGTAGATATTCAGCTTTTTAAACGGGGTGTGTAAGTTTATGGATTCCTTTTTTCTTTCTCTCTTTATTTCATATCTCATGATGCTCATATTTTACCTTTTTTCGGCTTGCCGAATGTGCGCCATTCCTTCTTCCATTTTTGACATTTTTCTACGAATATTGAATCACCTTTTACTGCACTATTTCTAACAGAAATTAAAATCTACAGCAATATCTAAATGCTGTCAAAATTATGTATGTAACTGTCAAATCAATTCACTCGAGAGAAATGCAGACGACGTATGCAGCACAGAGAACTGCGAACTGCGAAGCAAACCCTGGTAGTATTCCGAAAATGATCAAACATTGACCCAATGTGTAGAAATTGGACTTTATCTTCCTTCTCCAATCTCCGCGTTCCTAAATCACAAGCGCCTAGTTTCATGTTTCGTTTCGCTTCTATTCCACTTGAGAGTTTTGAATTGCCCGGTTTATTCATTATTGTCAAACAATCAATCACGACATTATTCTACAGGCGAAAATAACTCCTAGAGTCTGAATTGAAGATCGTCAATATCATCTCTAACGTTTACATCGTTTTCTAATTTTCGAAAATTAATCTTCGTCGTCAAAAGTAAGTAGATACGTTTTCGTTTTTGAAAATGCTTCGTTTTCACAGTTCATAACCTCAAAATCAGTCACGTATGTAACGTGCGAAATGTTTCTCTTTGTTGTCGATTGTAAAAAGCGGAATTACACCAGTCAACATTTTTTCGATAGATAAAATTTCCCGTATTTATTAGATGGCCGAAAGATTAGAGGACCTAAATCTCCCGAATGCAGTTGTGACTAGAATAATAAAAGAATCATTACCGGATGGGGTAAATATTGGTAAAGAGGCTAGAGCGGCGGTGGCAAAAGCTGCTTCGATATTTATTCTATACGTTACGTCAGCTGCGAATACGATAGCTAAAAAAGGAAAGAGAAAAACTATCAGTGGTGCAGACGTCATTCAAGCTATGGAAGACATAGAGTTTGAACAATTTGTTGATCCGCTTCAGGAAGCGTTAGAGAATTTTAAAAAATCACAAAAAGAAAAGAAAGATGCTACTACAAAGAGAAAACAACAGAAAAAGGATGACGAAGAGGTCGAAGAAGTCGCTGGAGAAGATGACTAGATTTCATTTTTCTACTTTTTTATATCTACTATTTAAGAAATCAACTTATTTAACTTAGGTTTAAAGTGGCTAGATGTAATTATAACTTCTATTGAATATGAGGATCTATTTTTTTCACTTGAATTCAGTGTTTGTTCAATTATTTTCTACCCTGAAGTAGTAGTTTTTTTATAGGATCAAAATGTTTGTGTGTGGCGGGATAAAGTACGATTTATAATACGTAAACAGTCTCAGAAAATTTATTAATAATAATTAATAATAATAATATAAGACAATATTGGTGTAATAGTAAATCGATTACATAATATTTATGCAGAAATTGCTCTTAAAAGTGTTTAGTTTAGTTTACGTTACTTTAGTTTAATTTAGTTTATTGAATATCATTTATACGTAATATTATAAGTTAATATCATTAAATAATATAAAGAGCTTGGTCTAATGGGGGTGGCGATAGACCGTAGGGAAAAAGATACTTGTTTCAAAGCTCACATGAATAAAAAAGACTTAGGATATCAGAAAATTTGTCAGAGTTTTAAACAGACAATCTTTTTTTTTTTTTTGTATTTGTTTCTTTATGTTCATTTTTCACGGTTCAAATATTAATAAGATATTCTTTGAAATTTCTTTTATTACTTTAGATGAATAACTTTAAGTAGGTAAGAAATTTTAATCACCATGGATTAATTTTTGTTATAGAGATTGCTCTGGAATAATTACCACAAATCTGATTTTTTTTTTATTGATCTAATATTCTTATAAATTAATTGTTGTATGTTATACCTATCTAATATCTCAGTTCTGTTTACTTACAATTTGTAGGTAAACACCATCGCCATTATAATATCCTATATACATAATCATTTGTATAGAATGGCACTTTTACTTTATCAAAATAGGCAAAGAAAGACTAGTACTCAACTATGAGAATATCGTAATTATTGACTGTATAAGCAGTCCTTAATTATTAGTGCTGTTTATTTAATTAATTTAATGAATCGACCATCTTTTGGCTGATCGAAATTCAAGAGCTAAGCTAATTTTTTAGTATGGCATTTCCATACAATAATTAGAAATCCTTACAAAGAGCGGTACATTTTTTTTTTTTTTTTTTTTAGCAGTTATTCAGTATTATTTGTAATTTAGAATGATTTCGGATAGATCCTTATTCTGCGGCAGTAATTGAACGCATACTTGGAATAACTATCCATGGTTTTTATAACAATTGTAGCTTAAAAACTCTTTCAAGATATTCAAATCGTCTTAATGTCGTAATATCTTTTATGGGAATTAAAAATCTATATAAATTGGACACAAGCAAAGACATTTAAAATCTATATCAAATATATATATATATATGTGTATATATAAGTATTATACACACTCATTCGTCAGTTGCAGTTTACGTAAATGCTTGCTTAAATTAAATCTTTTATTTTATACGCTTCAATACTATTTTCCAATCTCTACAAGTTAAAGATACCACACAAAGCAAAATATCGGTTAATT
This sequence comes from Macrophya alboannulata, assembly GCA_949628255.1. NCBI lineage: Eukaryota > Metazoa > Arthropoda > Insecta > Hymenoptera > Tenthredinidae > Macrophya > Macrophya alboannulata. The sequence goes on along the minus strand of OX451207.1, from coordinate 42,773,796 downwards.
TCTGATCCGAGGAACTGATGGCAATAAAATTGCTATATTATATAGTATACTGCCTATGTTATGTGAATAATTATTTTCAACCAAAACTATTCGCATGAATTAAAATCAACGTTTTAAATTAATATTGAATCAGTAATTCTATCTGAATACTTAAAAGAAAGTTTATAACAATTATTCCCGAAGAGTTACAATATAGTAAAAGTCTGGTAATATATGATAATAGTTCTTCTGATAATCACATTCCAAGCACAGCGTGTTCTTGTCGAGCTTCTCATCTCTTAATTGAATATTTCATTCAATTATTAAACGTCGACGATAAAGCTGGACGAACTATTGTTAAAAATTGAAGGCAGAATATTTTCACAAGCCATCTGTTTATATCTTTAAAAATATAAAATGGATAACGTTCGAATTTATGCAAAGGACTTTGTATTTTTGTTTGAAGTTTTTTTTTTTTTTTTTTCCTATCGATACACCAAATCCTCCGCTTAATATAATATCGTTTTGAAAGTTGTGCGACTTTTTTCTTATTGTTTTTGCTATAACAAACACTGATTATGTTGTCACAACCCGTATTCTACGCTCTACAGCACTTCGACACATCGGACAATCTGTTGTTACTTTATTTGCACATTCAGCGCAACAGCACATGTGGCCACAGGGAAGGAAAATTACTTCACACTGAAATACGTTAAAAAATTATTCAAATATAACGTCAACTCATAAAAGTCACATCTACATTTGTTTTCAAAAATAACAAATGGTAATCTAATAAAACTTACGGCCATGTCGAGGCAGATAACACATTCCGTTGTATTGATACCCTGTGAATCTTCGTTCTTATTCACATTTGAACTTGTGGTGGCTTCCTCTTCCGGGAGAGGTGCAGTTGCTGAAGTTGTTTCATGCGAATACTCGCTAGCATGGAGCTTTTTCTCCATCAGGTAATTTTCCGTGGCTAAAATAATAGCTTCTCGATCACTTGCGCTCTTGATTCCCACCTATGAAAGAATAATTTCCTTTCTATTAATTTTTATTCTTATTCTTCTTTGGTTTGTTGTTTCGTTTTTTCAAACACACAGTTCGAAAATTTCAAATTTCATTATACGATATTAAACTCACTTCTATCAGCTGGCTGTTTGTAACATCAGGTAGGAGTGAAGGAAGTGTGCTCAAAAATGGGAGACAGTGTAACGCTCCTGCGATAGCTAAGTGCCGCACTAGCATCGGTTCGAGGGTCTCAAGTAAACCTTGAGGCCTTGCTTCCATCAGAGACTGATATTGCATTAGCCAGAATTGGCTACCCCTTCTTGCAAGCTTGAAAGTGAAGAAGAATAAAAATCATTAAACAATTTCCGCAGAAAGAGTATCTGCAGCATTTGAACTTGATAAAATTTTTTTTTTCAATTATGCATACATCTGTGTATCTCTGCTGAGCGATTTGATTAATAGTATCGATGAGCTGCTCTCTTCGTTTTTCTTGCTGTTCTAATAAATCCATTAGAATAATGCTCAGGGTTACTCTTTTATCGGCGATATCATTCTGAAAATAGAATAGTTTTTCTAATGTATCATTGTAGAATATTCAGGGAAGTACAATTTCTAAGCAACTCTTGTAATATCTTACAAGTTGTTGATTAATTTCTAGTTTTCGTCTTTCCAACTCTATCGCAGTCAGATTTGCGAGCTGTGCTTGTACAAGATTAACTTGTTGTACAATACTCCAAGAGCGTGCATCGCTACGTTCTAGTAAGGCAGCAACAGCAGCTTTTTGTAGCGCCTCATCTTTACGTAGACTAATTACTAGATCCTGTCTGGTTCTTTCTTGGTCTTGAACTATTTGAGTTAGATGTTCGTTGTTTCTTACTTCTCTGTAATAAAATGAAGGAGTTATTATTTTTCTTGCATTGGATTGTGACGAAAGTATTTCCTGTTTTTAACAATGCTTACAAGCTGAGTAGAGATTGGGCAGTATAATCACGGAATTTAGTATATTCTTCAAGTTTTTGTTCTGTTAGCAATTCTTCTCCCAATAATTCTTCCATCGCACCTGATAGATAAAAGATAGAAAAATTTCAAGTTCATGTTATGAATTTCAATAAAAAAAATTCTCAACTTACTCAAAGTGTCTTTTGTCCGCAAGTTAAATTGCGCCGAATGACATGCAGACAGTAATTGAATTTCCTCAAGTTTTTCTCTTTCAAGAAGTTCCGCCTGGCTTTGTCTCTCGTCTTCGCTATTTCTCAGGAATTCTTTTATCACATTATCGGCCTCTTTCTCAGCTGCAATATCAATAGATTGTTAGAAATATTCTATTCCATATAATATACCAACACTAAATAATCAAAGGTTTACCATTGTAGATGTAAGAAAGCAGTCGTGTTCGATTGCTGTCTCTCTCCTGTTGAACTTTTTCAATTTCTTGTTCCAATTGAGTTTGTTGTATTGCCAGATCCACCAGAAGCTTTAAATTCAAATCACATACATGAAACGATGTTAAAATCTGATTACAACAAGTTAATTCACCTTTTCTCTGTGAGCTTTCAACGAAGATTGTAACTGGTGTTCATATTTTTGTTGTTCCCGAATATTTTTCTCCACTTCCAAAAGCGCGTTTTGACGATGTTCCTAAATTAACACTTGTTATCAGTAATTGGTAATCGGTACTTCGTGTTAGATTAATTCTGTGACGTGAATTTTGGAATTAATAGAGTGAAAGAAAGGGAATTTTATTTCCAATTATTAAAGATCATTTATCACATGGGTATTGAAGCAGTTTAGAACACAATTCTCTGACAATGGATGAGTTACAGATGAAAGAAGCAACTTAATAAAGCAGGGTAAATTCAAGTTGAGAAAACAGTTTGGAATTCTGGTTTGGATCTTATTTATTTATAAATGAATTGAGCATACTTGCAATTGGAATGTGAATGTGATTATTCATGTATGTGAATGTTGTGATTAAGCGGTGCTTAAAATAACTGAAACTAAATCAAGTTAACTGAAAATATAAATAAAAAAACATGCCTTGTTTTTTTCTAGCTTCAATAAGGTGGCCTAAAAAATAAAAATCAAACTGTTAACTATGGCGTTACAACATCGATGGATCATTAATAAAAGTAAACATAAAGAGAAATAGAACCTGAACATCATTGTCTTTGTTCTGATAACTTGTCCATCTATCTTCAGAGCTTAATTTCCTTGTTGTATCTTCCCTCAAATTAGAACTCTCTGGTTTATATTCAATACCACATTCTCTAGCCAAAAAAGCTACCACCACAATAACACCACCAGAAATAATGTCCTGGGGTGGATAGCTGAGATTTAATCCTTCTACTTTGATCTCTGTTAATAATTGCGCGTGCCCTAAAGACTTTGGCAATTTATCAAGATTCTTATTATGGCTTATGTCAAGTACAGTTAATTGTCTCAGCTCTCCAAATGAATCAGGCAAATACTTTAAATTATTATTGGCGATATTAAAAATGGACAAATTTTTTAAATTCAATATTTCAATAGGCAGTTTTCTGATGTTGTTATTCTGTAGATATAATTCCTGAAAGCATAACGGTAAAAAAAAGATTCATTACAACCCATAATCTTCGTTTTTATCTTATCATGATTAAGTAAAGATACTTTTATTACTCAGCAACGATCATGAAGAGTTTTAATTCAATATTTTTACCTTCAGAGAAGTAAGATGCATTATTTCAACGGGTAAAGACGTAAAAGAATTGTCACGGAGATCTAATACAGTAAGAAGCGAAAGATCGCTTAAGGCACCACCTCCTGACAGTGTACTTAGCTTGTTGCATTGCATCCATAAAGCTCTTTTTCTAAATACTTTACAAAGCGAGTATATGCCAGATGGAACATTCTTTAACGCACATTCCGATATGTCGAATACTGGCTCCGGATTTTCCCTAGCCTGTAGAGAAAAGATGAATTTTCTTTCATTTTCATTTATGTTCATTTTTTTCCTCGTTGTATTGCGTTTTACGTTAATTGCATCGTTTATTATGCATAGAATGAGTGTGTATGTATGTATGTACGCGTATCTAGATAAACTGTAGAGTAATTGATGATGAAACGTTAGAACTAATGACGTTTGTTGTATACGAGGAAATAAGCGGACGTTTGAATTAACGATTATTATTATACGTATGTATGTATGTATATCAAGAGATGAATCAAGAGACAGAGGTATAAATTGGTCGGTGTTAGAAAAACGAAAAAGAATAAAACAACTTACCAAGTATAATTTGTGCTCAAGACGAGCTTTGTAATCGACGTTAACTTTGTTTCCGTATTTACCCGAATTTGACATGATTGATTGAATATTATAACAGCAACAAAACATAATGGAACTAAATAAGCACGTGTCATCGTGCCATTGTTAATTATTTACGACATAGTTTTTAGGCTGTTTTATACGATTCATCACTGAACGAAATACACCTCTCGTACGATCGTTTCTCGTATCACGCTCTACAGAATGTATGTATACGCATACGTCAAGTTCATCAACATAAACCACATTAAAACGTAGACACGAAAATATCCAAACAATAACCGGGTTTCCTATCGGTAAGTCCAGATTCTAACCTTACCTGCGTTGATAAAGTAGAGATCTCGTACCTCATTGGCAATGTAGAGACCTGTACGCCGACATGATGTATAGTAGTTTTCTATTCCGTCGATAAGGTTGCACGTCGGTAAAACAGAACAACATTTTCTTCTTGTATATGTATTAATTTTTTCTTTATTTCAATTCTGAAGTATAAAATTTAATTGAATTTTTTTTTTCACATGCAGTAAAACTTGGATATGTAGATGTATGGTGTGATAATTAACGGCGGGGATAATTGTAATGATTGAACTTCGAAAACGTAATAACAACAAGTTAACTGTTTATTGAGCAATGCATAGATATTATAGATTAAAAAATGAGTGATACAAACAGTTTATTATAAATGATAAAGACAATCAATATCTATATAATAATAATAGATAAACCGTGGCATTCTCTTTTATTTTTCAAGTTTTGAAACGCATAAAAAAATTCTTGGCAAATCTTACAGACATCTCGAGTATATCATCGATAATTATTTATATCTGTATAATATATTTATTTATGTATATATGTGTATATAATATATTACATATAACAACAACAGTCTCAGCTACACTTCTACAGTGTCATAGATAATATATGTATGTCATAGTATAATTTCTAAAAATAGGCAGTTGTTACCTAAAGCTCGTTAAATCTAATTGTAAGTTAGTTATTTTTTTCTTTTTTTTTTTTCTTTCTCTTCTCTTATCTCGTTAATGTGGTAAATTCATGACGGAAAAACCCGAGCGTTCAACTTATTACGAGTTTTTTTTTTATGGAATTACGCCGTAGAATAAAGAAAGAAAAAACAAATGGAATTTTATTATACACGTGAAACGGGACGACTTTTTGCCAAGGATCGCCGAATTTTACGCCAGTGCAGATTCGGGATCTTTGTCTTTACATAAAACGCCTCTAGCAGTTACAGATCCTCAAAAAATTGCTACCGGAAATATCGCTCTACTCACACATCTTCAACTCCACCTAACTCAGTTGTACACGAACGGAATCGTATCTTATTATAGTGTATTTTACGCGCAAAAACGAGTTTTCGCCGAATATCATGTATCAATACTAAATCATTCCCGAAATTGCTAAATTTTTTGAGCACCGAAACAAAGAACCCGAATTTGCACTGGCTTCAAATACGGCGACCCTCGGTCAAAGGCCGTCCCGTTTCACGTGGAATACCCTATATCAAAGCATAAATTTTTTTTCGTGCGTAAAGTCGCTTCAGTTTCATCGTCAGACATAAAGATCGAATCATTGCTATTTCGTCACTATGATATACCTATATATAACCGCAAGCATGCGGTTTCGCATTTTTATATATAGGTATAATTATATACCTATATATACCTAAGTAATAATTCAACGTATATATTTATATACCTATTTATATATCTACATGAGTATTTTTTATTTGTCTTCTGCTTTTATTGATCCGTCCTCAAGTTCCTGTTACATATCTTATTTTTCCCTTTTCTCCCCGGTGGACCCCCTTCCTTTTCGTGTTCTCTTATAAATCTGATGCAGTAAAAACGTGATCTAAAAACTACCACGTCAACAGTCAGGCGCGGTTTCTTTTTGTCGCAAACGATATTCCGTCGGTGTTAACATTCCTCTGCAAAAAGAAAAGAAAAAAAAAATATGAATAAATAAGTTATTTTTTTTTTTTTCAATTAATAGATAAGAATGTAATGTAGTCTGGGACAGAGCTATACTCATATCAGTTAATCAGGATGATATCTATTATACATCATTATCAATAACGCGGATTACGTTCTTGTTATCCGAACCCAAATTACTGCAAGCAAACAAATTTACTGAATAACAATAATCTTTAATTTTTGATGGAATTACAATATGTGCGCACCTTAGAACAGTATCGAATGAAACGTATACTCCTTTATCGCACATGCGTCTGTACAGATGCCAACATTCACGTTCTTTCCTAGTTTGAAATTGGGGTTCGGAAGACGTGGGCCCCGTTTCCGGTTCCGCTTCCGATCCTATCTCCGTTTCAGAATTCCTCCTGTCTGTTGCCTGTCGTTAAATTTATAATATTTTATCATATACATATACGAATATTTGGAAGTACGACAAGATAAGCAAATAGAGATTAAAGGCCGAGGGAAAGTCTCGACTTTATCATCGCTATGCCAGACTACCGAATATTCTATACAGTCATGTAAACATTAAAAAGGATGATCGCTGTTTGGGTTCTGAGTTTATACATTCATTCAATATATCTGGTTTGCGCAGTTACTCTCCAAAGCTAATAATCAGCTCCGAAAATACTTCGGATATTGACCCCCATTCAAAGCAATTCTAAAAAGTAATTAGCTCTCCCCATTAAAATCACGTAAAGATAATATTCGCAGATCTAATATCGTTTGAGAAGAAAAGAAGAGGAAAAACATTAGAATCGTTACCTTGGGAGTTGAAAGATCATTTGTCGTCGTTTTGTCGTTCGTAATCTCATGATCTCTCGATCGCAAATTCTGCACGATTGTTTCGGGTGCAGAACTTACGGGAGAATTAAGTCTGTCGTCTGGAGCACTGGAATGAATAAATGGCTATAAATTTCTTGATAAATTAGACAACGGTTATAATTATCGACAACCGATATGATCTGTGAAATACATAGTAATATCCACTGGGTATATACGGAAAACACCGGGATGTATGTATGTAACGGAGCTAGGGAATGTATTTAATCGATTGTCCCAGTTCCACTTACGAAACTGAAGCGGCACAGTTCTTTCATAATATTATCCTACCTCGCCGTCATTATTTCCTCGTGTCACAGTGGCCCCGTCGAATCATTTTAATTTCTATAGAATTCGCGGTAAAAGAGATTCGGAGTAATTTCATGTGATACGAGATTCGTTGAAGAGCATTCAAGAATGGTTTCTTAGAAAGATTTCTTGCGGGAATTCAGAGTTCCGAAAAGTATAGCACTAATAATTAATATCTGAGATATAGAAGGGAACAAAAAAAAAAACGATGAAATTTATTGAGATGAATGGAAATCGTGAAGAAAAGTGATTTGTAAGGTTGAAGAAAAATGGGTCGAGGGTGTTTTAATCGTTTCATGTATTATATTATAGTAAGCAGTATAAACGTAAAAAATAAAGTTATAGAAGTGACTTTAGTGAAAAGTTAATGCCAGGTCACTGTCGGATCTAAAGCAATGAAAAATTGTTCAGAATTCGTCGCAAGGATCATCTTTGCAGGTGATTATAACTTTCGCAAGTTTGTTAAAGAGGCTTTCGTTATAGACGATTACTCCCCGGTACAAAGTTATATATACGCGTAGTAATAAATAGCGACTCCTTATATGTAGAGTCAATTGCGAAAAAATGATAAGGCAGATATGTTAACAATAAGTATATTATGTATCTACCTCTGTATACATGCGAGTATCAGCCAACGATAGAATGATTAATGACTGACTGTAAATTCGCGGCGTAATCGTTGATTCAAAAGCATCTAAACTTGCGAAAAGTTACACGCCGGATTTAACAGGCTCAAAAAATTATGCAAATCTCATATTCTTAGCATGGAAAATAGAAAAGGCGGTAAATATCAGACTTCTCATTGTTTCAAGAAAGAATATAGAATTTATTACATGTTAATGACTAGACATTGACTTCTCCATTTTTCATTGGCGAACTAATATCACATCTTTTATCAAAATTGACTCCAATTTTACCTTGAATTTATAATTCGTGTATATATACCGGGTGAGCCAAAAAAAAAAAAAAAAAACCGGACCGATTTAATACGTGAATAAAATCCGAACACGTCGATCGTTTATCAAAAACTTTGATTCCCTTGTTCGGATTTTATTCACATTTTGAATTGGTCCGGTTTTATTTGGCCCACCCTGTAGGTATAATCGTTGTTATCTGATCGTAAGTATAATCTCCTTGTGAAATATAGGTAATACCTAGGATAGCTGGTTTCAGTTTGTGTTCAACGTTCCAGTTTCGCGGGTTTTTGATAGTCGTAAATCACGATGAATCGAACGAACGAAAGCTGTATCATGATCCTGACTATAAGTCCGGGACGCGGGTATCTCCCCACGTTCGCGAATTTAAAACTATGGAATATAAACGAGGTTGAATTATTCCTATTCTTATTCCATTTTCGCAGATTTATACGCTTGTACCACCTCGGTCCTTGTCGCCGAAGAATTTGCATACGATTTAGGATTCCTCCGACCCGCTTAACTCCGACCCTCACCCCTTTACCTATATCGTGTCGATAGAATATCGAACGTATCATACCCTCGCATCTTCAGAACTGATAAATAAATTACTTTGATGATTCCAATACTCGCGATTCGAGAATTCAATTGCATAATAATACTTCACTGGATATTACGTAGTCAAACACTGCTCGTCTATATACATGAACAAAAAAACTTTCTTTTTTCTTAGCCCATTCTCATTCTCCTTATTTTTCAAGGATAAAACCCCGACCTTCGCAGATAAAAACTTGCGAATAATTAATGCGATAAAACTTACTAAGGACGGGGCGGCGTGCTTCGCGTACGTAAAAGTCTTCTTTTTTTGTCCCTAATAGGGTCTCCGATTGGTACAGCCAGACATCGTTTTTCTCGATCTGTGACAGGCGCGATTAGAGCATCTCCGGGTTCCTTAGATTCATTTCTTTGCACTAACAAAGGTGGTATCGTGTCCTCGGGTTTCCAGCTTGTCGCTTCTTCCGGTGTAGGAAGAGCACTTCCTCCGCTACGACATACCACCGGGAATCTTTGCTGACCGAATACTCCCACAACTCCCCATTTTCTATCTTCCTTAGGGATTTCATCTTTCTCGGAATCGAATGACTCCTGCTGAAAGGATACTGCGGCAAAACAGGAATTGAACTTGTTACAAAATTATCTCGTTCAGTTATTTATGTTGCGTAGGTATATAGTTTATCTAAAAATGAACTGCACCGCACGTTTTTTCAACTCTCATTAGAGGAAAGTCTTTTATCGAACTATAGATTATTATTTCTGCAATATTATTATCCAATCGGGAATAGAGTCAGCGGTATACAGTCTGATGGATGGACAGCCAGACACGACATGCAAGTTGAACATTCCGCTGAATAATAAAAACTGTAATAAATAATGTCTGAGACCTTCGTCCTATATAAATCTCGCCGATCAATTAATTTAACTACGTTTTCCAGTACCCATTCATTATATTTTTTTTTCTCTCTCTCTCTCTCTCTCTCTCTCTTCTCCGTAAATATCGGGCATGGTAAAAGCTCCTTCAGACAGCATGAACGGAACGCTTTTTCCAGTATATTTCCGGAATATAAAAACGTGTACAAGGTGTATACGAATCTTAACATTCTTCATCGAATACCTCATATTTTGCTCTATCAAAAGTACAGCAACGGTTTCGAGAATCATCGTTTATAACGGTCGAAATTGTTACGTATAATTCACCTCGATTGCTGAAATGATTGCCAAGTCGTTGAACGGTGTAGAGTTTCTATTGTACAGTTTTAACTTACGTATATAAGTGTATGTACATACATTGAACATGTTAAGTTTCGAGGTACTTACACGCGGCCAAAATCTAATCTATGTTACCATGCATCTCCAGTGTATCGCGTGACGTGTTGTTGTACGTTACGACGACACTAGTGAACCGTATAACGTATCCGATAGGATAAAATTTTCTTTGAAACTTGTATAGATTCCAAAGATATTTCTATAGTTCGATTTAAACTATGACGTTGGCTAGGAATTTTAAAATACTGAAGTTTGATTTTATTGGTTCCGTTTTCAATCGTCGTGATTCATTTTACGTACGTAAATATACGTGTACAAATTAAGTCTTGTCTCACTCTACTTCCGGTTCGCTACGTGCTCTGTTTCGAAAGTAAACTATTTAACCAAGAAACTTTAACTTGTTAGTCGTGGCGGCGTTGATGGACGGTAATTGACGGGCAATGTAGACGATTGTTTTCTTTGAAAAAATTATATGAGGCATTCGTAGAAAAATACCTGCCGCTATACTCATTCTTCGATTGTTTTCAATCACTTTTTCAATTATACATTTACGGGATTATTTTTCAAATTAAATTTTACTACATCAAACGTTCCGGAGTTTGCCTATATATGCATATACTATATCATACATGTTACTATAGACAATAGGCGAACGTGAAACTTTTATCTCGTGACCGGTTCATTAGTGTTTGATACGAGCTTGCAAAACGTTTGTTAAAAATTAGGTCAGGGACGACAGGTTGATGGAATCTGTTAATATAATATCGAAGCTTGCAGTTTCAGACGTTAACAACTTTGGCTCGTTAGTCATTGTTTTTGATCTACCTTTCCGTTCGGATTTTCTTCGCTGCGTTTATACCGAGCTTCTCATACATGGAAATAAAATCTTTTAATTACTATACTCGAAGGTACGGACGGAGCAATCTCGCGATTATCCATCCCATAAATCCACAGAGCGATAAAAGCCTTGTAAAAATCAGGGTTATTAGTCTTATTTCTAATCTGAATCCTGTGTATGTGCAGCGTGATAGATCTACCCGAGTCTTACATATAATCGTGCAAACATTTTGCAAGAGATTGCAAACACTTCCAAGTTAATTAATATTTACAAATATGTGTATATTACTATTATAGCAATTGCGCTACGTAGTGTGTCAACCTCTGCAGGAATGCGAGGGTTGCGTGTCGTCTATCCTCTAATTAACTTCGCCAATTATTACCGCCACTTTGCCACTACACTATAATAATATCTTTGCGTGCGCTTCTTATTAAATCTACACCTTTATTATCCAAACTTTCTTTCAAATCTCATCCCCTCGTCATCTTATACCTAAACTTCACTGTATGCATATAAGATCGAGAAAAATCATGCTCAAAATAAAGGAGATTTCAAGATCTAAAGAATCAGATTTTTTACACCTAAATCGAGCTCATATAGTTCTCGTTCATCATTTTACGTAACGAAGTTTCCAGTGGTCCAGTAACAAGACTTTTCATATCAAAAACTGTATACGAATCAATTTTTTGAAGTCTAATGAGAGAGGAAAGAGTTGATATAGTTTGAAAAATTTTTAGCTATTGAAACTGATTTTTTTTTAACTACATTTGTTCGGGGACAATTGGAACTGAAAATCATTGTGCAGTTCTATAGGATTGAATCATTCAAATCCTACCTGACTTGATGGGTTTCCTGAGAACAGTGATAGCTGTACAGCAGCTTGAAGTCTTGATGATGGGAGTGGTAGGAAGTTTATTTCGAAGTTCGTGTATCAGTTTATCATCTCTTGGTGAATTTTGATCAATATCACTATCGCTGTCCGCAGAACTGACCAAAGAAACCATAGTTACAACGTCGGGAACCTTTGTCTGAAGTAACGGCCTTCCCCTGGTACCAGGTCGTCGTGATTTCCCGTCAGTTTGTACGTCCTCCTCTCCTCCGTCGGCTCTAATTCCTCCTCCGCTTCCACCCAATCCACCGCCTACTCCACCTCGCCGTTTACCACTTTTCGTACGTCTTTTTATCGGCGCTGATTTTATCGTTCGATTGGAAATTGACGCTTTTACGAGCGCCTCGCCCGCCGGCGAAGACACCACTTCCGATTTCATTTCCTGAGACTGTGAGGGCCCGATAGACGGTGTGTCGATTACTATACTGACCTGGGTTCGACCTGGTGCACCGAGGGATGATGATTGTCGCCGTTGTTGTGGCGGGGCCGAGTTTGTCCTACGGGTTTTTCCGTCGACCGATGGAAACCCGATGGAGTGTTGATCCTTGCTCAAAATTGACGGTTTTTCTCGACGCTCTGATACCGCAGAGGCGGGAAGTGGCCCGCTGGTAAAAACTCTGTTGGTATTTCCCGAATTGTTTGAAAAATTAGCTCTCTTCGTCTTAGCGTTTGGTACGGACTCCTTCGGCTCGCCGTCCTCCTCCATCTTCTTTTCCTTGTTTGTTGAAGACAGACAAGGAGGCCAGTCGCCTAGAGTTATATCCCGAACCGCATCTTCCTCAGCCCTTAACTCCCTTTCAAGAGAATTCATCACCTCCTGATCCCGCTCTTCGTCAGCCGCTTGATTCTCTTGATAAAAATTAACGCTGCAGCTTTCCTTTCCAAAATTCTTTTCAACCACGTGAGGCAAGTCTTCTGAAAGCAGGACATTACCTACCAAAGAAGTTGGAAATTCGCTGTTTATACCTTGGCCATTTTCAACCTTTTCGAACAACGGATCAACCGGTGGAATTACGTTATCTGATGATTTGAGTCCAACATCAAGCGGCTCATCTTGGCGCACTACAGACGTTACTTTGACTGATGTAGAAGATGCTATAGGGTCCGGAGGCTCGTTAATGATCACCCTAGGCACAGGTCCTTTTCTTCTACCTGATGGCGCGGACGTTGCGCAGGACGATGGTCTGGACTCGCAATTTGATTCCACAGTATTATGCGCTAAGAATATGTCGATATTTGCCCTGTTTTCTTCCCTCTGTTTCCACGCGAGACGCAGCCTCTCCGCAAGTTCTTGTCGCGAGTAAAGAATCGACGCTTTTTCGCTGATCACTGGCCGCGTTGTAACCTTCGTTTTCGCAGTCGGCGGTCTTAGCTTCCCAGGAATTTGTCTGGCGATCACTGCGACCCCGTTCGATACAGATTCGTGGTTTTCGTCCCATGCAACTCGCACTTTTGGACGATCCAAGTCCGCCTTCACGTCCTGACATTGTAACCGCGTTCGTATTGGATTCGCAAATACTTGCAGCGGTTTTTCGTCTTCGGCAGAACGCTGACGTCTTACTTGTTGCCGGCGTGGAGGCTGCTGAAGCGACAACTGCCGTACTGGACCAGGAGGACGGCGTAGATTCGACATTCTATTACGGAGTATTGTCAAAATTTATTCAAAAATTCATTTACAAAATTGGCGAGATACTCTTTTCCAAGATTCTCTAATTAGATACAGACAATTCATCAGCAGCTGAGCTCCGTTTTCAAAAGGAGGGAAAATTCTTTCATTATGATGTTTCTGTCGCAGTTAGAGTTTTCAATAAAATTATACCGTTTCCCCAATTTACTACTGGGAGTCTGTTGGATTTCACGGGACCAATCGTGAAGTTGGTATTCCCAGCGGAATGTAGCAAAAAAAGAATGAAGCATTTTTGAATTTTTTTGAATGAAGTAAATTTTTTTTTTCTGCAGTTAAGTTGGTTTCCTGAATAATTCTAACTTGTGGAAGTGACTGATTGATTTAAAAGCATCAGAATATCTATACACAATGTTTATAGTACGTAATTGATTATCGTTCCATAAAGCTTTTTTAAAACTCTACCCTCATTAGTTAGCTATAAAAATTCGCCGGTTGAAAAGTCCTGCAAAATCAGAATGGCGGTTTATCACATATATATACGTATTTATATATCTATATATGAAAATTTTTTATTAGAGAATCGCGTGTGTACAAACTCAGAACGATCATACTGTGCTTTTTTACTGATTAGACTTTTTAGGGCAAACTGCTCAAGGATAACTTAGATAATTCTATCTGACTCTACCTATAATACACCGTATACGTATGTAAATATATAAAACGTACAAAGTAAGTAAGTAAGTAAGTAAGTAAGTAAATGATCAATCTTCAGTTTTATACTGCTAATTACCTGATTGTACAAGTTTTAAGGAAAGAGTTTTACTCGCAGTGTCTCATGCTTGTATTACAATTAAGCTAGATTAACGACAGCCGCATACATATAAGTGTTATATACGAATCTTGTATTATATGAATTGGGGGAAACTGAGAAAAAAAAATGAAAAAGTAGTAGTATTTTTTTTTTTTTTTTTTCCTTTTTTTAATCAACTTTTGTCATTTTATCCCCGTAACTTATAACAGCTCCCGTTTCATTAAGCATGATATTATACGGTCGACGTACCTCCTCCGGGTGGCAAGACACGCGGTTTGTTTGGAGGCGCCCTCGAGGCCGACCTGCAGGAGTCGTCCTGGAGCCGTTGGCACACGCCGACTAACTGACTGACTACAACTACTTCTCTCTCTTTCTCTCTCTCTGTTTCCCTCCCTTTTACCCTCGTAATTTTCAACCCCATCCATCGCCCTCCTCCATGAGGACTACTGTTACCATCACTACTGATATATACTAAGTAGTGTTACTACTGGTTTAGTTAGTATTGCTTTTACTACTACTATACTATGGACTAACTAATACGACTATACAACAATATAACGAACTCGACTAAAACTCTAGTAGTCACCTGTATTATTGATCAAAAGTTTACCTATCATCTGACAGCTTGTTGTCCATAGTTACCATGGCATCGCTCACCGATCATTCAAATCGCTTCTATTCTCTCCCGCGAACCCCCCCTCTCACGCCTATAATACACCGCACCCTCTTATACTCTGCAGACCCCAAAAACTTTTAAGGAGGAAGAACAATTTTACCCCTTATAGGTATATAATGTGCATCCAACTTATAGCTTTCTCGCGGGGGAAATCAAGTGTGCCAATTACAAACTCACTTTAATTGGCACGCTTATCTAGATCCATCGCGTCTATAAGGCACATCTGTATAAACGATTCATCAAGAGGGCTTAACTTACCTCTCTCTGTGTCTATTAGGTACTCTTATGCTAGTATGCATCTGAATACATACATACATACATACATACATACATACATGCATGCATTTGTACTTACACTTCATCAGAGTCTATCAGAGAAACTAAGACGTTGCTTTACGTATTATCTGCACGTAATTCGTATGCACTAGTCATCATCGACTATGTAGACTCCAAATTCCAATTAGACAAAGTCAAACTTACCAATTGGGCTATATCTTTCATGCAAATTTTATATTTGTTGTTAGGTAAAGTTATGAATAAGGTCAAGCCGTTTTGGGAGTTGGAAGATTGAAATTTAGAGTCTGACGTGATTTTTAGATATTTTATAATTCCGTCAAAGCCTTTGAGACTGTTTGATATCTTTTGAAAACTTGAAATCTCTGAAAATTGAATACAGCCTGATGACTTAGCGAACAAGGAGAATATTTTTTATTCAATTATCCCATAAATTTTTTTTCTTCAATTATTTATATTAACGCTCTTTATCGTCGTGAAGATAACGCGGTATCCGTACAGACAGCGTACAATGTGGTATTTTGTAGTCATACAAGCGTTGCTTTGCTATTATCTCTTATACCCGCGTGCACATCAACAAAGAGCAAACCACTGTCTGCGGATGCTGATAATGTTAAGCATAAGTATTATTTTTTATATTTATTTTACAGATAATCAAAATGGCCGGCCAGCGTTCTGCAGGCTCTTTGTCCCAGCCGTCTGACGAATGTTTTGCAATCGACGGAAACAATTTCCAAGAATTTTTACCGCGATTAAAAATATCCTTTTTTAGAAATTCAGATAAAGATATCTGAACGATGTGATCACGAGATTCTTGGTTTTTTTGAACCACTTTTTTTTCTCTTCAAGAAAAAAAGAGGAAATTGAGGTTTCAGCAATATAAGTATACATATATGCAAAGCTTGCTAACTTCTATTTGCATCGATGATGCATAACTGCGAGGCGTCATGAAATTCAGAAACAGTCATACCACTTCAGAAATATTCGTAATTTTAGCTGCGTATTGGTCCTTAACCGACGATTCACGAATTTCTTAGAAAAGCAGATCGAGCCGTTCAACTACGTGCGGTTAAAACATTACTGGGTCCATGTGTGGCGTTTTGCACACCGGTCCAACTGGGCAAGGCACTTTTAGACGACGCAACTCCGGCTGCACGCCGATTATTTTTCGAGGTAACAGGAACCGGAGAAAATTAAAATTAGTTTTAGCTAATCTTGGGTTTTATATTTATTGATTTATTTTTTTTTCGAATAATCGATGCTGATCGGAAAAATTCGCAAAAATTGTTATCTCATTAATATGGGAAGATTTAAATTCCTGACGTTTATAGTATATCCGGAATATTTATAAATCGACTAAATTCCACTAGCAAAGAATGTTGAGCTGATTATAATATGCTTAGCAGAAGATATAAAGGAATTGATTTACAGACGATTAACGAAGTAGATGGGCTAGTATCTGCAACAAAGTTTAACGTACTAGACGATGTTAGAGAAAGACTGGAATGCTGTGAGAATTTACTGGAATGTTGGCTCCAATGTCTTGCGCAACTTGGAAAATTTGAAAAATTATCTGCCTCACAAGTGCGAGGGGTTTTGGAAAATCTTGTAGAAGTTATAAAACGATCATTCCAACATTGCAAATCAAGGTCAGTGCTTTCACATCGCAGAACATGGAAGATTTCACAGCAGTCTATGATAAAGACTAGTATACGTATATTTGAAAACAAAATTTTCTTTACAGCGAAGAAGCGTACGGAAATTTGTTTGAAAAATCGAAAGAAAAGTTAACGATAATTTTTCGGAAAACAAACGAAGTACAAAAATTATTTTCCATCATTCTCGAGAGAGTGATCGTATTCAGTAGCGAGATAGATACTGAATTATCAGCACTTGCGAAAGGTCAGAAGAATTCATTCTTGTTTTCTGCTTTTCAGACTCGCGATAACCACGTTCTTGTCTAAATATTATTCTATAAATTGAATTATTTCCGAAACAAGGAAGACAAAAAATCTACAAGTACCATAATACGTATATGCTATATTTTATTTTATTTTCGGATGCAGTTGTCGGCTTCGCGGGGGAAACTTGTTTGTTAGTTGATGGATTAGACATGAAAACGGTTGCAGAATCATGGAAAGGTTTTACTAGACTTGCAATCGCGTATTGCGACGATCTAAAGACCTTCTCGCCTCCTTCTGTAACTTCGCATTTAGCATCCCTCGCAGATGCAGTTTCTTCGTCGCTACCCTCAACCGTAAAGGTAGGTAAATTAATTAATTATATACGATCGTTTGTGGGTAGGTATACACACGGGTATGTACATACATACACACATAGGGGCGAAAAAAATGTTACAGATTCTCTTTGCAGCTATTTGTTTGTATATTCGAAATTTTATTATCAGCAAAATATTTGAATGGCGAGAAATCCATAGGATCTATATACAAAAATTATTACTCTCATTAATCTTCTTCCTTAACTCCGAAACCCGACACACAAGTGATTGGAACACATTGAGCCTTGCAGTCTTTGATTACACACTTGAAACCCTTGATACAGAGCAAGTTGCAAAACTTTGCACACTCAGTTGGAGGCACGATGGAGTCAATCGCAGGTTCTTCTATTGGTGGCACAACTACATCCTCAGATGTCACAAAAATCACCCAGTTCAGAGAGAAGAGAACCGAGAAAATCGTAGCCACGATCGCGTATCTCATCGTCGATTTTTATTGCCCCTATGTAATGATATGTGTTTGCAAAATTGATGTAATTAACTTCAGCCGATCAGAGGCTACTTATTTATGGAAATAATATGATAACATTTACTGTTTATATTCATCATCGCGGAGATGGATCGCCAATACAGCGAAATAATATAAAATATTATGATGGAATACGAAACAACAGTCTAGTATGGAGAAAATATAAAACAGTTACATAGAAAATATTTTTTATTCATGTTTTTACAGATGTGCTATATGCGAAGTAATCGAATTTAAACATACCAATGTTCTCAACTTTATCATATTCTTTATCGATTTGTCAAATGTATTTTTAATCATACATATATGTGTCCAGGATGCGGATCACAGAAATGCAGAGCGATCGATAAAGTTGCAGAAACTTTTGTTGAAAATTTTGCAAAAACTTTATTTCTCTTACTCGGGACATTTGGGCAACGATGCTGCATCAGCTGTGGTTCGGCTACTAGTCCAACTTCATAGGTACAATTTTTCGTCTATGATTTTTTTTTTTTTTACATTTTACAGAAATATTCTAACGCTGCTTTTGTTCGATTCATTTTTGAACCCTGTCGAACAGGTATTCGCCAGGCTGTTTAAAACTGCTGAACATTCACCTTGGGATTATAGACTGTGTTGAGGCTAATTTTACATCCGGAATAGATCAATTATTAGACAGCGTTATTAGCGACGAAGAATTTAGGCAGGTTTGTAATCAATCAATCAATTCGGGTAACGTACTGCATTGCCTATATATATTTTAAGTAAACGTAATTTTTTTGCAATCAGTAAACCTTAAAAAAATATTCCAAACATAATTCGTGTCTATACATTTTTATTTTCAGGCTTTTTTCAAATATCAAACTGTCGATATTTTGGATGATGTTGGGTTCCACTTTTTAACTTTACTTATAGTTAAAAAATTAATCACGACTTCCAGCGAAGCACAGATCGGATGGCGCACGTTGCCTCACGACATCCTGGAAGTTGTGTTCGCGAATATCAACGGACGTGAGTATTATTTTTATAAAAAATTGAAAAACAATGAATAAAAACATTTTCATTAGCGGTTTGAAAATTTCGTTTTTCTAGGCAAAGTGACAATTTCTGACAGAAAAGAAATAACAATATATATATATTTTTTTTTGTTCTCTAAGTTGAAGAAGAATTATTTTTGGGGCAACTTCAATTCGGAACTTTACCTCTGTACGATTCTACCTTGACCTCGATTTGCGGACTTGTTATTTCAACCCGAGAAATAGATTTTCAATACCTAGAAATAATTCTGTTAAAAAATTTACTGGGAGGACATTTTTGGAGTTCTCTTTTGGCCTCGGACGTTTGGTGTTTCGTTGACAAGTCAGTATATTCATTATTCGTATTAGTAAGTCGAGTTTCGTTTTAGCTCTTGAAATATTCTTAATTACTATATTGAGTACAAATTTTTGTCCCAAAAAATTTACAGGTACGCATCTAATTCAGATTTGAGTTACGATCATTTGATCTACTTGATGTCAGTCTACGAAATGTTGGCGAATCGCGGTAATTCTGTCGAGGCTATAATGTTGGGAAATTTGATATCGAGATTGTATTCCCTCTCTTTGAATGAGACCAGAAATCGTCTAATCGATAAATTCGAGACAATTAAAGCCCGGTTTTGGGAGCCTTTCAAAAACTGCCTTTCACTAAGTGACAAGACGTTTTTATCCGAGTTGACGTTGACGCATGTAGAAAACATCGAGAATACTTGGGATAATCTGGGCAAACAACCAACGGCAGAGATTTGGTCTGAGCTTGTAAGTTGAAAATATTGTTAAGTATGCCCATTTATTGCATTGCCTGAAAAAATATTTTCAATCAGAACAATCCTCTCTATATTTTTCGAAAATTTTTTACAGAATTAATTATATCTCGATATTTAAAAAAAAAAATTTCGCGTGAATTACGATTAACGTACCTTATGGCTTATTCTATAATGTTAAAATATCGTTATTTTTCTTGAAAATAGGTAAATCAACTAACAGTTATCGGAATTTTCGGTAAATCTAACAACGAAACTCTTCTAAAAACACTAAATTCAATCTGGAATTGCCTTGGAAAATCGATCGATGAATTCGAGGGAATTCATCTACACCTCATCACCCAACTGGCCATGGTTCTCTTGGATGCTTCACTGGCCATCCAAAATCAGGATGAAAATATTTGTCCCGTAAGTATATAAGGCGATAATTATTTAAATAACTTGACGATTCAATGAGAATATGTTTAAAAAATAAATAAATAAATAAAAAATGCATTTTGTTTTTCTATTTTCTGATACAGATACTATCAACTCTAACTACCCTGATACCACGTACAGTTCCATGTCTACGCGCGAGTGTTTCTCATTATTTGAAAGAGTCTATCGAAAATTATGGCCAAAATAGTCCGGAGATAACAAAATCTTTGGGAAAACTTTACTGCAATTTGTTAGGAGATACGAATCCCTGGGGTAAACAGGAAGCGTTGGAGAGTTTCGCGTACGTAACCAACACCTCGTATAACGAAGAGTTGGTAATTGGTATGGTAGACGCAGTGGCGGAAGTGCCGAAAATTAGCGACGCAGTTTCGCTTTATTTATCGCAAACCCCGTCTAGTATTCTGAACGGGTACCCCTCGTTGGAAATTTATTTAAAAGAGTATTTTAAAGCGTGTAGAATCAAGGCGGGGAATCACGTATGTATTGAATCAGGGGAATCACGGAGAGAAGAAAAACGCCGGAAATTATCAGTCGAGCGTCCAACTAGACCGAGGACTCCCGAAGATCTCAGAGACCGTTTATCAAAATTGTCGGACGAAATTGATTACGTATTATCACGTAGGAAAGACATGTACAAATCGTCGTTAGATAAACTTGATACAATAGTTAATAGAATACTTTCTTCTAATTGAATGTAATTTTAAGTTTATTGTTATTTATTATCGGTGTTAAGTATAATGAAGCGGATATCTACCGTTTTTATTATATGAATATCTCTTAAAAATTGAAACAATAAGACGCAAAAAAAGATCTAAATACAACTTTATCGATTATACTCTAAAGCACGATCGACGTTGCCGTGTAAACCAGCCTTAAGTTAAGAGCGAAACATGAATAGTACCGCGTCTCGTACGGCGATTGGTCAGGATTAACGCCCACTATGGTTTTATTGTAAAGAAGTTTATTTCTGAACTTTGTGAGCGACCATCAGGACCAGTAGCTTGCGTGGCAACAGTATGGTTTATATGTGCATCACTGATCGGCAGCTCTGTTGTCATTATTGAATCAACTACTAGGGGATCCCTATACATAATAGAGTCCCTTATGGCTGGAATCTTGGACTCTCCGCGGAATATTTAACTTTAGTTTATTTTCACTCGTGCGTGTAAGAATTAAATTCGTGTTGCAAATATACTGGGAGTCATAATAGTGCAGTTGATTTTTTTTCTTTTAACGATAAACAGTTTTTAACATATTGTTCAAGGTAGTTAATTTAATATTAATGGTAATTTATTCATTATATAAACATTTGTAATTGTATTGTGAATATCAGAATATTTTTGGGTCTCTAATAGGATTTCAAAATTCGAATATACGATATATTTTTTCAAATCATAGATGTATTCAATAAATACTTGAATAATAATTTAAACGTTTCACCTCGGCTTGATTGGAGTTTATATTTATATTTCATTAATTTAGTTAAGAAACTTAGAAAATGTTCCAAACAAGTTGTGGTGCGTTTTTTTTTATTTTTATTTTTATTTCTTAATCACTATTTACAATATTACTGATTATTCACATTGAAATTTATCGTTCAAATGTATTTAAACTGTCGCAAAAATTATATAAATTTATAAAAATTGCCTTGAGCAATAAAAAAAAAAACCTATGTGCAATTAATTAATTTTAACTATACATAGTTACAGTCATGGCACAATTACCAATAGTAGATCCAGGATTTAAATCTGATTTGGTCTTTAATGCAGTAAGCAAACAGTTCATCACGTTAAAAGATGAAGAAATGCGAACGTACAATGTGCATCTGAGAAGAGTATGTAATATCGTTATTTACATTAGTTACAGACTATGACAATTATATTTCATTATTTATTTTAACACTAATAATAACAGAATTTCAAAATATACTTATACTATATGGATATAAGAATAGGTGACAATAAGAAAATAATTCACTCTCAGTATAATGATATAATATTTTTAAATCTTCTTCCAGGTTTTGGACACCTTCATAGAGCACATGAAAAGAGATCCTATGTTTAAGGCTTGTTATCGAAGAATAGCTTATGTAGGAAGTTATTACGAAGGCTTGAAAGTTGGAAAGCCGGAGGAATTTGATTTGAATGTTATTATAAATCTCCCGATCAACTACAATTGTTTGACAGTAAGATATATTATTACTTTCCTTGAATATAATAATAGGCTGATAATCATTCTTGATAGAATTCGATACGATTGTTACATTGGAATATGATTTGAAACTTTCTGTTTCATTTTTGATATCGGCATGATGATTTGAACTTGATAAATGCAAAATAAAATTGTTTTCCTTATCTCATTTAATCAAACAATGTGTTTTAAAACTGATGATAACTGATATGCAATTATTTAACCGGGTTTTAATTAATTCATATATCTATTTGTTTGATAGACTATAGTCGCCAGCGAGAGGTCTGGCTACGTAAAGCTCAAAGCAGATTCCGAAGTACTACCAAATCTACGAAAACATAATAGATGGTCTGAATATAAGTAAGTTGAATAAATTGTATTAAAACTTCTGCGTTATTTGTACTTGAAACAACTCGTTCCTTGATAAAACGACAATTTTTAATTATTTAAAGAGATTTTGATCAGCAACGAATCAATTTTCATCCCATTAAGGAAGACATGTTGACAACAATCGATTCTGTTTTATAAAAAAATCTTTTACACTTCAAAATGATAAATAACGAATTGAATCCCTTTACGAGAGTTTAAAGTTTACATTTAAGTTTGCTACACAGTGGCAGTTTCAACTGCCAACCAGGTTCAGGGGTTGCGAGTGAGCGTAGGTACTATCTGCAAACAAGAATAAATAATTCTGCAGCAAAATCACGTGCAGCCTCTCAACGGAAGAGAAGGTTTAGAAAGAAGTGAGTGGGACCTATTTTGTGTGGTCGAGCCTGTTGATTTAGATGGAACTGTACTTTTTAAATGGGTAAAGTGAATCAAAATGCAGATTTAACGTAAAATGATAGATGGTTTTATTCATTGTCGTACTATCAAAATGTCTCATTGGTTTTTCCCCTAATAACATACTCCAGAACCGCCACTACCTGCGTATCTTACTTCGGGGTTTTTATGAACTACCAAGACCTTGTGCAGGATTAATATAGTGTTTTGTGTTTCTCAGAATAATGGACACTTGGTTTGATGAAAAGTCGCATTTAAATCAAAACAAGTTTCGACAGTGGTTTGAATCGGTTGTTACCAAAGCTCTTGGATCGTTCGATAGCGTGGGTGGAAAATATGTTTTAATGGCGGATGGAATTAAGTATCATGTAAGTGAGCTAATGTCAAGTGTTGATAGATTCTCATCTGTAGGATATCATATTGTTATTCAATTTCTATTAAATTAATCTTGACTGAACTGATGTAAACCTTTTTTATTACAGCTACACCACAAAAAAAGTGGCCCAGCATGGACGCTAAAAATAGATGTACCTGGCGGACATACAGTTGATGTAGATCTAGTGCCGGCACTCGAATTTACGACTCCGCCATCAAAGCCGTTCATAAATCGAAATACTACGGTAATAAATATACTTACTACTCTTCAAAGTCAATGAACATTGTTGAATGACTTCGTTTACAGAAACAGAGTTGGTTTACCATTTCAAAACCGTTAGAGGAAAAATTAACAAATAATCAAATCTTGTGGAGACCGAGTTTCTATGAACGAGAATCAAATATTTTGAAAGGAAGTCTCAAGCAGGTCATCAGACAGATGAAGGTACATCATTATGGAATATTTTAGTTGAAATATTTCTTATTTTATCATTTTTAGCTATTTTTCTTCAAAGAAATGATTTTCTAGTAATTCCTACTATTCTATCTACAAACTTACATCTGATTATTGTTGAAGTTATAATAATCGGATCCATTTTTTTTTGTTGTCGTTTAGAAACTGAGAGATACTCAGAACTTCAAGAGTATAGCATCTTACTACATCAAAACTCTGTTCCTTTGGGAATTAGAAAAACAGGCGCCAGATTTTCAAAAATTGCCAAGCACCTTCCTGTTCTATTATGTGAGTATAAAGTTATGAACCATTCCTTTTTTTCAGTTTGTAAATTTTAGGGGTAATGTTAAGCTGTCTTGTTCATTAAATTCAGAATCAATGTTTAGGCATAATACAAATATACCATGTCTTCAACGAATGGAAAATTCACTGATTTGATGAATATTTCACAGATGTTGAAGAAGCTGCAGGAAGCTTGTGCAAACGGCAAAATAATCGATTTCTGGAATCCACAAAATAATCTCCTATGTAGCATTGGCTCACAAACATTGGTAGACATAAGCTGTAGATTAAGTAATATCATCAAAACCATCGATAAACGAATTGCTACTGACAAGTATGTCATTGCAGAATTCATTCGTAAGTTTTTCGAATTTATATCTACCGTAAAATAATTGTTAAGAACTCCGTAACACATAGTTTTGTATAAAAAGATCAGATCTTTAAATTCCTTCGTTATACAACTGCTCCACGAATTTTCAAAGTAGAAAACGTGCAACTGAATTAAAACTTCATATTAATAGCGGTATAAAAGTATCCACAGTTTTTCTTGTCCAATACTTTATAGTCCGGGAGGTAGCGTCAAATTTTCATGGGTGATTTTACTGAGAATATCCATCCTTTCATACCTCAGTTTTCTCTCTAAAAGTGAGGAAACAATATGTTAGCTGACGCGACTCCGTGGCTTAAGATTGTGGGAGGCTGCGCATCTCGTAGGGAAAATAACGATTCTTGGAGTATTTTACTGAAGGTCATAATTTGCAGATAGCTATATGATTAAATTATAATCGTGAAAAAGCATGTTAGCTGCATAATTTCTGTGATTGAACTTGTTAGCTGCGCGTATGAATATGTAGGAAAAATTTTGAAAATCGGACCATTTTACCGAGGCTGAAAATTATACACTAAATAGTAATCAGTTTGAAAATAATAAAAAATCATGTTAGCTGATGCTCAGGTTTGATTAAACCTGTTAGCTGCGCTTCCTTAGTCAGTGCGCGCTTGGACCATTACTGTGAGCGCTGCTCCGATTCACTCCAGTATTAATTCATCCCAAATTATTTTCACCAACCTTTTTTTTATTTTATATAATGAGGATAAATGCACTATAAATCTACACTAGATTGATAAAAATCAGTCGATTCCTGACTATAATCTATGTTTTTTAAAAGAATAATATGTCGTAATCTCATTCTTTGGAAATTTCGGAGTTCCTCAAAGGTCAGCTACCTGGATCCTTCTCTACACAACGTTCGAAAAACATCTGCTGTATCCAAACATCTGTCCACTCCGAAATTGAAGCGCTTCTAACCGCTTTATATAACACTATAGCAGTGCCTAGTGTAGCTTGTTACTGTTCGGATGTTGTGATTCACGATGCCAGTTTGTATATTCTGTTCGAAAAAAAGTCAACCACTAACTGAACTCAGTGAAATTACTCTAAATAAGTGCAAAAGTGTATTGTTAATACGGAAGCAAAACCATCTAGCATCAAGTGATGTACTATTGCCGGAAAAAGTTGGAGAAAATCATGCGTTTCATCGAAATTGTTACCAAAGATTTTGTGCTCTTCCACCAAAACACAGACAGTCTCAATCAAAATCGAATGCTGATGAAACAGAAACTTGTGACTTGAGAGCTGAAGTATCAACGACAAATGAACCGAGGTAATTACAGTCATAAGAAGAGTATTTATCGTTTCCGTATTTTTCATAGATTATTGCATTATTTTTCAAATAATAGGTACGTTTTATTGGCGTGATCATAAATACATATATGAATATATAAATATTGTTTTGCTCTGTAAACTCCAGATTTCCCAGCTATTTTTCATCAAATGCTGTTTGGAGTATTGTAGTTTTAAATTCAGTAAGACTGTTGTAGTTGTTAACATTACTTTCTAAAATTCATTTACGAATGTAGCTGCATATTTATGACTCAGCTGACAGTGTACTAGAATGGAGATTTAAATTTTCGTTTCAATATATTACATAATCGAGGCGCCGCGCTGTCTAGCCTGTTCGATATATATTATCTTAGTTATGTATGTGTGCGCTCTCCCGCCCGTCAACATCACACGACAATTTAACGCAGATAAATACACCAGGATTTTTCGCTTGCGCGTTGACCTTCGTATTTGTAGATGTACATGATATTAGTGTTTGACAATTATTTTTTGCTTGACCAGTATTAGTATCGCTGGAGTATAGATGTATTTGAATAGGGGAAACGTAAATAGAGTATCATAATCATAGCAATTTAATTTGGTAAAAATTGCGTAAGACAACAAAATTAATGGAGAGAACACCATTTTTTTTTATTTAGTGCAATCGATAAATTTTGTTTTTATTTGATTCCATCCTTTGAGTTTCCAATGTAGTAGAATTAATTCTGTTTTAAAAGTCAATATAATCTACTAATCAAAATGGATGTTTTCATAGAAAGATTCTCTCTGTACTCTTAAATTTTTCCAATCACAGCTGCAATATATATTTATAGTTCGGTAATAAATGGATTTTTCAAGATTAATTTCATTATAATGTTGTTCTTTCAAATGAAAATCTAGAAATTATAAATTGTTAATGCTTGACAATTTTATAATGTTTTCAGTTCTAGTCAAAGCTCGGTTACTCAGGAAAAAATCGTCGATGAAATGGAAGTAGCGCAATCTGAGAGAGAGAAAGATGACGATGAATCAATTTCAAGCGATGACTTGACATCACAGATTACAGATGATAAAAGTAATGAATCACAACGATGTATGTGCATTATTTGTACGAAAGCTAGAAAGAGAATCAAGGGGCGGGATCAACCTTTGTCTGTATGTCAAAAAGATACCATAAGGACTTTGAAATCTTACGCGATAGATAGTGAAAACACTGACTTGCTGGACAGATTGTCAACACAGGAAGCTCTGAATAAGGCGATATATTATCACCCACACTGCAAAAGATCCCTTCACAACCAGGTAATCAGCAAGGATAATGAGCGAAGTGAGAAATCCGAGTGGCATAAGAATAGGAATACTCATAAAAGTGCTTTCAATGTTGTTGCTGAATACGTTGAAGAAAACGTTATAAGACTGGGACAGTGTTATTTTTTAACGTTTTTGAAAACAATGTACGTCGATCATGTTAAAACAAAGCTGCCAAATTATGTAGGTGTAATTGAAATTCGTGATCTGGAGGAAAGGTTATTAGCATTGTTTCCCAGGAAAATAGCAATTGTTTCGTTGGAGAAAAAAAAAGTAATCAAGCCATTTAGTGGAGTTTTATTGAAGAGTAGTCTCGATAATATCGAGAAAAGAGATATTCTCAATAGAGCAGCGATGATCTTACGATCGGAAATCACCAAGATAGAGAAAAAATCATTACCTGATAGAGTAACAGCGACAAATTTGATATCGGGAGAATGCACTGTTCCAGATATAATTAGAGATTTTTATTCGACGTTGATATCTACAAGCGCTCGAAGAAGAATTAGTGAAATGAAGCAACGACTTGCCAATTCGTTTTCCGAAGATCTGATCTATGCAGTATCAAATGGAACATTGAAGACATCAAAGCACATAACGTTAGGAATGACTATGAAAAGTTTAACAAATAGTAAACAAGTGATTAATATACTTAATAGACTTGGACATTGCTGCAGCTATACAGTGCTTGAAGAGTTAGAAACGGAGGCTACGTTGTCTTCAATGTCTCAATCAGATATTTGCCCGGAGGATATCGTACGTCTTCCGAA
Source organism: Macrophya alboannulata (assembly GCA_949628255.1). Classification (NCBI taxonomy): domain Eukaryota; kingdom Metazoa; phylum Arthropoda; class Insecta; order Hymenoptera; family Tenthredinidae; genus Macrophya; species Macrophya alboannulata. The sequence goes on along the minus strand of OX451207.1, from coordinate 42,745,699 downwards.
TTTACAAACGGGGCTTGCGTTCAATAATTTTGATCGTCATGTGGATACAAGTACTGGCAAAGATACGCTACATGACACAGTTGGAATAATATTTCAAAATTTAACTGATGTTTCACAACTGGAGGAAAATTCTGACACTACAAATACGCAAAGTTCCGATATTGAACAGAGTCTACCTGCAGGGCCATCGAGGAAAAGACAACGGTCATTAGATGCTGTCACTTTTGAATTAGCTCCGTATAATAAAAAACCGAAGTACAAAGAAAAGTTGTTGGATCTTCATAGTAATCTGCGAGCAAATGATGATGATATTGTTCCAGCATTGAGAAATCTGTTTCATACTTGGATGATGTGCCATCAATCAAAATTGCCTGGTACACCAGCATGGGTTGGTTTTAACAGTTTGATACACAAAGATACGAGCGTTCAACAGAAAGTATCGTACTTAACAACAATAAATTCTTCACCGACAAATAATGCTGTTGTTCTTGAAACAATGCATCAAGCTTTGAAAACGGCGGTGGAGTGTCATATGGATTATATAGAAGTAACATACGATTTAGCGATTGCCAAAATCGCTCTTCAAATTCAAAGTATGGAGAAACCGAAATTCGATAGATTATTTATTCATGTTGGAACTTTTCATGTGATGATGGCTTTCTTCAAAGCTGTAGGGAAATTTATAGATGGATGTGGGATAACTAACATTATGGTGAATAGCGAAATATTAGCAAGTGGTTCAGTTAATACTTTCCTTACCGGAAAACATTTCAATCGCTGCAAAAAACTACATCCTTTATTATCACTAGCCCTACAAATTCTCCACTTCGAAAACTTTTTAGCTATTTGTGAAATCGAAATTAACGATGACTTGAAGAGTTATTTGGTAGATTTTACGAAAACTCAATCGGTTAATCCGAAAATTGAAAATAGAAGAATAATACAGATTCTTGATGAATACAAAGATTACAGGACCAAAACACTACTTGGAGAACATGGAAAAACTGCACAGTTTTATATGATGTATGTCGAATACATCGATTATTATCTGATATTGAATTATGGTATTCGACTAGGCAATTTTGAAATTCTCAAATACGTACTACCTTTAATCGGGAGTATGTTTTTCTGTTTTAATCAGCAAAACTATTCTCGATACACTGTACTCTACCATGAAAAACTTATAAAAGTGGAACAAACACACCCTGGCTTGGAACTACAGCTGGAAAAAGGATCTTTTGGTGTCAAAAGAACTCCTAAACCATTTTCGCGACAACCAATCGATCTAACACTCGAACAAACAATAAACGCTGACGCTGCAAATAAGTTAACTGGTATAAGTTACTTGACAAATACGATCTCAGCTCGGCAGCGTTGGTGTAAGAGTCACAGTATAAGATCTTCTATTATTAGCCACGTGATGGATAGAGCAGGTCTGCGAAAAAATCAAGATGTGACAGCTGACCTTGAAATCAGCAGAATAAAAAAACATTCAGCAAAACTACAAAATCTCATGACACACATCAAACAGAACATCAATCCGTTCTCCGATGATCTTGACAAAAATTCACTCTATAATATTTCGACAGGTCAATCAGTTAATGAAAGAATAGAGAAATTTTTGCTTAATGCAACTAATTTAGGACAACAGCAGCGAGATAAGTTCATTGAAGAATGTTGTAGAGATGAAAGTAGGTTTGAAAATCCTATAAAGAAAAATTCAATCCTCACGTTCGTTGATGCTGTGGCTAAGAAGAAAATAGCAATGCATGGAAAAGTTATTGAGATAAAAATGCAGCGTAATCTATTCGGGAAATTGCTCAGACTATCCTTAGAGAAAAATTTGGATTTAAATTCGGTGTTGTCATATCCGTTGACACCAATACCGCTATCTTTGTGCCATGTAGACGGTGCAATATGTAAGACGGACAAATCTGTGCTGTTCAAAGTTTTGGAGAATGAGATAAAAGATGAATTGGTATCCGACACGTGTGAGGTATGTGACATCATGATTTTCGATGGATTCTTTGTAATTCATCAAATGAAAGATCTACCTCTGACGTTTGGAAGTATCTCCAAACAAATATTGAAAGCATTTACAGCGAGCAATGCATCTGAAATAGTGATCGTCTTTGATCGCTATTTCACACCGTCAATCAAAGATAGCGAACATGTATTGAGAGGACGGATACATGGGAATAAGTTTGATATAAGAGGACCAGAGCAAAAACGTCCTTCAAATTTTTCAAATGAATTGAAAAACATATATTTCAAAGATGCTCTCGTGAAATTTCTCTGCGATGATTGGTCACAAGACTACATGGCTGCTTTTATCGGTAACAAAAATATATTCGTGAATTACGAGTCCTGTCTGAAATTCACTGTATCTGACAACAAAGTTATAAAAACTATAGAAGAGGAGCTTTCGTGCCCATTGCAGGAAGAGGCTGATACTAAGATCATATATCATATATGCCAGATAGATCTAGATAGAAAGGTTACAGTGAGATGTTCAGACACGGATATATTGATTATATTGCTTGGAAATATGCATGCTTTGAAGGGAAACTTGCATATTCAGTTTCTAGTGGGGACTGGTAATAATCGCAGATACGTTGATGTCACGAAGCTGTATGAAACTTTAGGAGAAAGCTTGTGCAAAGCTCTTCCAGCTTTTCATGCTCTGACTGGGTGTGATTTCAATCCAGCTTTTTATAGAAAAGGAAAGAAAAAGCCGCTTCATTTGCTGAGAAAATCGCCAAAGTATATTTCAGCGCTGATGAACTTATCACAGCTATCTGTCGAGGATTTAGAAGATTACGATTTTTCTGAGGTTGAAGAATTTGTTTGCCGGATATATGGACATAATAAGATCAATGATATAAATGTTTCCCGTGCTGCAACATTCATGAAAGCATACAAATTTAATGATAAAGATGAGGTATTGAAATTGGATCAGAATTTTGAAGGGTCGATGCTTCCTCCATGTAAGTCCGAGCTAAGGCAGCAAATTCTACGAACTTCTTACATCGCTCAACTTTGGAGCAACGCCCACCTGAGCATACCGACACTATCATCTCCAAAAGAATTCGGATGGAAAGAAGAAGATAACAAATACAATTTCATTTGGTTTGAAGGAGATCAATTGCCTCGGATCGATGAAATTGCCACTGAAATAACAGGTATTGTTTCAAATTGTCCGTTATGCTATTAAATACAAATTGAAAATTTATAATAATGTTTATTTTTAGACACACTGGAAGATTCCGTAAATGATGACCAACAGGAAGCAGAGAAACATCCTGACATCGATGAACTGTCAGATAGCAGCTCTGAAGAGGATGACGGAAACGATTCCGACTCCGATTGATGAATCATAAGAAAATAATTAATTTAAATTAATCGATATACATTTATGATGTGTTCATATAAATGTATATATGATATATATTTTTGCAGCTTTTATACATTAAAAAATTCTAAATTTGAAGTTTTTACATTTTATTTTGAGTATAGCAATCCAAAATATCAATAATACCATAACCGTAAATCGATTGATTTTTATCAATCTATAATTCAATTTTTTTCATCGTTCTGATGTTGATATATAATATATTTATTCTTATCATGAATTACAATAAAAAAGGATGTTGAAAATGAATTAATATTGAAGTGAATCGGAGCAGCGCTCACAGTAATGGTCCAAGCGCGCACTGACTAAGGAAGCGCAGCTAACAGGTTTAATCAAACCTGAGCATCAGCTAACATGATTTTTTATTATTTTCAAACTGATTACTATTCAGTATATAATTTTCAGCCTCGGTAAAATGGTCCGATTTTCAAAATTTTTCCTACATATTCATACGCGCAGCTAACTAGTTAAATCACAGAAATTATGCAGCTAACATGCTTTTTCACGATTATAATTTAATCATATAGCTAACTGCAAATTATGACCTTCAGTAAAATACTCCGAGAATCGTTATTTTCCCTACGAGATGCGCAGCCTCCCACAATCTTAAGTCACGGATCTGGTCCAGCTAACATGGATATTTTGGCTCAAAAGTATAACAAAAGCCTTCACTAAAAAATTCATCCTCGGTAAAATGGTCCGGTGAAATTTGACGCTACCTCCCGGACTATTATATTCTGTTTCTAGTTAATACAGATGAACTTCTGCAGTTAAAACTATCGGTATAGTGACCAGTGCAATGGCTTCAACAAAGCCTTTTATGTCCAATACTGTATATCCTGTTCTAGTTACTAAAGATGAACTTCTGCAATTAAAACTGTCGATGACTACCAGTGCAATGGCTTCAACAACTCTGACATCTAAAAATCCACCTGTAGTGCAGCAGCCAGTGCAAAATGGTGGATTTTTATCAGGAATGTGGAACGCTTTTTGGGGAACGGCCAACGTAGCACCGCAATAAGTGAAAATTAAATATTGCAATAAGTGAAAATTTAAAGTTTACAAACTCACAAATATATATTATCTAAAACGTTCTATTGATACGAAATGGGGCAAACTCCAGATACATTTTAAAAAAGTTACATACTTTCAAATTTATTTAAAAAAAAATTAATTGATTATACCTATGACAGAATGGTGATTATCTGTAGTCGTAGGTAGAAGCAAGGATATTATATGCAAATATCCGTCTTGATATTAAGTATCATTACATGCAATCAAATTGTAAAATATATATATCACGATGATACTTGCAAATAATAGTGATAGTGATTTTGCAAGATATCTAAAAAAATTTTTATATCAATAATTGATAACTTACATATAACTTGTATATTTACATTCTTTTTCTACTATTTTAGCTCAATATTTTATATTAAGCAATCTCTTAAAATGTAACGACGGTTCGATGACTGTGATCATGAATTTATGACTCAAATTAAAAGTAATATTTTATACCGTAAAAACTTTCACAAGTAACAATTGACTAAACATTTACACTCTAAAATATATTGTTTCTCATAACAATAACAAACGAATTTTCTTAACGACTGAAATTATCTAATCAAATCACCGAAGTTATATAAAATGTGTATACTTCCAATTTTGGTACATCTTTCGTAAAATTATAATTCTGCACTAAATTCAGTTGGCTTGAACCATGCATGCTAAATTTAATTTTGGTTTTTCAGTCTTACAATACTTCTAAACTTATTAGAATTTTAATATTACATTTAACGTTAAAACTGTAACAATTATCTTTATTTTATCGCATATTTTGCCAATGGACTAGCGTTAAAATCTGCCCAACGAATAAACGAATCCCCAAATTTCATCACGCAAGTGAGCAAGGATAAACAATCATTCTCTGCAGAGTGAGAATTGAGTGGAGGAGTGCCTACTAAATGTTCATAAATAGTGTCCAGTTTAAAATTAACTGGCTTATTATGATTAAACGGTAATTGCTTCTTTGCAGCACATCCCTTAATCTTCTCAAACTGATTTCGACGATTTATATTCATTGGGCCGATTATCTGATGAGTTGGCGTTGTTTCATTTGCTTTCTGCATTGACTGTGGATCCATTTCATAGTTTCCTCCTGTTGCCTCAATGCCCTCCTATCAAACGAAAGCAAAACTTACCACAGTAATATTTTTAAAGTTTCGTAAAAATATTCAATAACTTACCATTTTATCAGACGTTGTAGATGTGCTATGGAGATCAACAATTTCAGCAAATTCCTCTTCACACCCTTCTTCAAACATGTTCAAATCATTTTTGATACTTTCAGAAATAATATTTTTTTTAGAGTTCTCTGATTCGGCGAGATAAAAGAGACTCCTAAACGCGTCTAATGAATCGATGCATAAAATATTCTCAGATAAAGTCTGTGGACATGAAAAATAGCAGGAAATCAAGTTTTGATTTGAACATACATATAACATTTGTCATGATACAAATAAATTGAGATTTATTACCCTTCCGATGCCGTTTAACGCTGACAATAATATTGGATAGTCAAATCTAATTCCGTTGTGGGCTACGAAACATACCGGCGGACATAATCTACTGATAAAGGCATTCAATAACTGGTATACACAATCATCAAACGGTTTTTCATACTCTAATAAATCATTGTAGAGACCTGAAAATGAGGTAATCTAATAATATGTTCAGGTTTAATTAGCAAGTGGATTTTTTTTATCGATTATTTCTTAAATATTCGAGTTTTTGATCAACAGGACATCTAAATAGAAATGATATTAGTTAGTGAAAGATTATTACCTGTTATTTGAGAGACTTCTAATGGAATGAGCCTCAATGGTTGCAGCGGGATAGTGAGCTTGTGCATAACTCGTGGTAAAGATCCGTCTTTAGTGAATAACAAGTCCCTTGCCGATGCAACTAGTGATATTTCGGTTATTTTAGGCATACTAGAGCCCTGAATGAACCCGGTTGTTTCCAAATCAAGAAATACAAATGTTTTTATCTCACGTAGGCGTTGTACGTCTTTTTGTGATGATATTGCACACATGTTGGAAGAGCAATACCTTATACTTCGTTCTGTAGTCTAGATACTATAAGTGAAATTTGTTAAATGAGTAAAAGTCGTAATTGGTAAAAATCTTATGAGTCATTTGTTAAAATAACAGTACTCTCGTCAGTGACAAATCATAGATTGTGATACGTGTCAAATGACACGTTGAGTCACTGACGGAGGTCTTTAGGACTTTAGAGGTTACGATTTTAACAACATCTCTTTCTGCAAACCTGCACTGCAATTGCGGTAGGAGAGATTCGACCGTGGTTGCAGTGCATGTCGCAAGTTGCAAGATGGCTCCGTGGTTGCAAGTTGTATTGTCAGTTCCCAAACCTATTTTATGGTTAGCGTCACCGTGACGTCATTTCTCAACGAAAAGCAATCTCATGCTGATTCAATTATCTAATTCAAATCCCTCATACTTATTTCTATTATTATTGACAATTTAGGCGGTGAACGAATTTTAATTTATAATCGCGGCGTGGGAAAAATTATTTCGCGAATGCATCCAAGTTATTATCGGGCAGTATATTGATATTTGCAGTAAAGTGACGTCACGCTGGCCGGCGTGAGGATTTATGTATACCTCGCATGAAATAGGTTGGGTGACCCCGCCCAACGGTCTGTTATCTAGGGGGTTCCCAGCCAGTGTGAGCAGTTTCCTCTCGAACTTTCGCCGAAGATTCAACCAGTTTAGTTCGCCGTGCGCGCGTTTGTTGATGATCAGAAGCTTCAACTCCTCCGCGTTGTATAGACAGATAGTTGAGGCGTTGTATAATAGTGCAATTCAATTTTGAAACTAAGAGGTTTTGACATCTGGTTTAAGGTATTTAATTTATCATTAATGCCGATTTACTCACATTCCAGATATCCATTGTTGTATTGTAAAATTATTAGAATATATCTTTGTATCTTTAACAGGATGTTGAAATTCAAATCTACGATCTCTTCTGTCAGAATAGTTGAACAATGATTGCAATGTTTTACCTCAGCTTAATTGAAGTTTATATTCATATTTCATTATTCGAATTTTTGTATTATGATTTTCGATCGATTCTTATAATATTATTGATTATTTCACATCGAAATTTATCGTCTAAACATGTTTAAATTGTAAAGAATAATATAAATATATGATAATTGCGTTGGGCATTGCAATAATAAACATGTGCAATTAATCAATTTTAACTAGGTATATGAAATTACAGCCATGGCAGAATTATCCGTTGGAGATCCAAGATTTAAATCTGATGAGATTCTTCAACTCATAAACAAGGAATTCATAACTTTGAACAGTGATGAAACACGGGAGTACAATGTGCACTTGAAAAGGGTATGTAATGTTAATTGCTGTTTACATTATTTGCATCGAGTATAATGATTTTCAGTGATTTTTTTTTGTTTAATCATTACATACAAAATGATTAACAAAACACTATTTTCAACTCTGGTTCTAGTGTTTGGATTCATTTATAGAGGACATGAAACATGAAGATCCTTTGTTCAATGCCTGTTATCGAAGGATTGCTTATGTAGGAAGTTTCTACGAAGGTCTGAAAGTGGCAAAGCCAGAGGAGTTTGATTTAAATGTTATTATCAAGCTTCCGATCGACTACGGTTGTTTAAAAGTAAGATATATAATTCATGTCCTTGAAAATAATACGACAATAATCATTCTCAAAAGAATTCGACATTATTATTACATTGAAATACATTGAACTTATTAAATGTGATTTAGAATTTATCTTCATTAAGGAAATTAAACAAGTTTGATACTGATGATAACTGATACGCAAATATTATTTCCGGTTTTAATCTAGTCATTTCTTTTCATTTGCTTGATAGCCTGAAGTTGCCTGGGAGAAACCTGGCTATGTGAAGCTCAGAGCAGATTCAGATGTATTACCAAAGCTAGAGAAACATCCAAGATGGAATGAATACAAGTAAGTTGAATAGTTTGTAATGAAAATCTCTTGCTTCATACCTATGCAGTTAAAAGGACTCGTTTCTTTATATGGATGAAAATCTCTAATCGTTTGAAGTAATCCCACAAGTTGATCATTAATCTATTGTTTTGTATCTCTCAGAAAAATGCGCTCTTGGTTTGATGAAAACTCGTATTTGAATCAAAACAAGTTTAGACAGTGGTTTGAATCAGTTGTTACCAGAGCCTGTACATCGTTACCTAATTCTGACGGAAGAATATACACGACAAGACCGGATAGAAGTCCAAAGTACATTGTAAGTAAGATAATGTTAACTGTAAACAGATTCTCACCTGTAGAATATTGTATTATTATTGAATATTTATCAAATTAATTCTGAGTGCACTGATCATTTTGCTTTCATTTTAGCTGTGCCTCAAAAAAAGTGGCCCAGCATTTACGTTACGAATAGATGTACCTGGCGGACACATTGTTGATGTAGATCTAGTTCCCGTGCTTGAATTCACAACGCCACCATCCAACCCGTTCAAAGATCGCAATACCACGGTAATGAGTATACTGCTTGCTTCAAAGTCAAACAACATTGTGAGTGAAATAACTTGTTCATAGATGGAGAATTGGTTCACTATTGCAAAACCGTTAGATGATTGGAGAGGTCATATCTTGTGGAGACCGAGTTTTTACGAAAAAGAAAAGGAAATTTTGAAAGGAAAATGCAAGCAGACCATCAGACAGATGAAGGTACATTATCAGAAAATATTTTTGTTGAAATATTGGTTATTTCGTTATTTCATAGCAATTTTGCTTCAAAGAAATTATTCTCTTTTAATTTATACTATCGTATGTATGCATATACATATGTATACGTTACATAATTTTTTTTCGGTTAGAAATTTCGAGATACTCAGAGGTTGGATAGTATAGCCAGTTACTACATCAAAGCCCTGTTCCTTTGGGAATTAGTTAAACCAGGAGTGGACTTTGAGCGATGGTCCTGCACTTCCTTGTTCTTTCATGTGAGTATAAAGTTGTAAACCATTTTTTTTTTTTGCTTTTTTTCTTTTAGCTAAGATCTCAGACTCGATGTTAAGCTGTCTTGTTGATTAAATTCCGGATGAATCTTTGTGCACAATTCAAATATTGCATGTCTTCAACGGATAAAAAATTCACTCACTCGATGATTGTTTCAGATGTTAAAAAGGCTGTACGAAGCTTGTAGAAAATACGAAATACTAGATTTCTGGAATACAGATAATAATCTTCTAAGCAACATTCGTAAAGAAACGATGGAGAACATAAGCGGTAAATTGAATAGAATTATCAAAGACATCGAGAGTCGCATTGACACTGACCCATGTATTATTGCGAAATATATACGTAAGTTTTTTTTATAAATCCTGATTGTTCAAATTTCCATCACATATTGTTTTCTATAAAAAGAGCAGATTTTTATTATCAGTACCTTGCAATCAGTTGAGGTAAAAAAAAAAATGCAATTAGATTAGAAATAGTTTAATTTGACACTGTAGCAGCATGTAGCTATGCACCATTTCTTTTTAATCTCGTGTATATTCTGTGTTTAGTTACTGAAAATGAACGAAGGCAGTTAGATACGTTGAGAATTACCACTCAAATGGCTTCAACATCTCTAACATGCAGCGCTGAAGCTCTAGTGCCAGAATCTGAGGATAATAATGGATATTTGGCACGAATGTGGAACTCTTTTTGGGAACCAAGGACTGAATAATCGGCTTGGTAATAAATTAAATTCCAAGGTTCTAAGGAACGCACATTTACATATTATGGAAAATATTTTATTGATACCAAACGAGCAGACTCCATATTTTACATTTTAAGAAAGTTTCACACCTTTTCTGTTCTTTTCATCAAATTTAATCTTAGCTTATATTTACGGCAGAATAGTAAATATCTGTAGTTGTAGGCAGAAACAAGAATATTGTAAAAAAACAAAAAACAAACTTCGTAGTAACATTAAGTATTAGGTATTACTTATTGAAAATTGATTTTAGATATATTACTGTAAGAAAATTGTTTTTATACATAGAGGACGCATCAATGTATTTACAAAATGACTGATCCATTTACATTTTTGATATGCTATCTTTCCTCGATATTTTTTATATTAAGCGATTTTTTTTTATAATGAACGCACGGTCTGATGACATTATACATTTTATATATATCCGTATTATATTCTGAATTGTATTGACTATGAAGTCTATTTTATACTATAAATAATTCCGAATATAAATATATAACTGAACATTTATTGTTGAAAATACATATATCGTTTCCCACAATAATAACAATCGAAATTATTCAACAACTGAGATAAGTACCTAAATCAAATTAACAATGCCATATATGTATGTATGTAAGTATAATGTGTATTATGTGTAAACTATCAAGTTTGGAGAAACATTGCAAGAAACAAAATAATGCGAAATTTTATGCGAAGGATTTTGGAAAATAATTGAAAAAGTTTATTGCAGTAACTTTTTATTGCAGTTTCTTTAATCGCCTGAAAAAATCGAAAATTGTTGAAAAAGTTCTGAATGAATATTCTTCAAGAATCTTTGCCTGAAATTACGCAATTTTTGTCCCGTGCAATTTTTCAAACGTTAGTCAAGAGAGGGGGAAGCGGGGTTCCAGAGTATATTAGCTGCCAGTCGTTCATCAGCGTTGCAGCGTGCAACACCACGTCTGACGTCGGAGATTTGAGTTCTGTTTAATGCTTGCTGCTCCATCTATGAAGCAGACTTTGGATGATGTACTACTCTTACCGGCAGTCATGCCATATACCGATTTTACGGGCCAAAGTGGTTTGTCCCTTCGACCGCGAGATGGCGATACGATTTTAGACTCCGTTGGTGGGGAGAGCAGCGACCTTGAACTTGATCAGCTGCACCTGCTGTAGCAGGGTCAGTGCACTCAGTGGCTCCCGTGGCGTCAAAGTGTTCGCATGGGGGTTGTGTTAACGAAATTCAAAATGAATACTTCGAACTGATATTTATTGATGTATTTATTTATTTATTGCAACCAGATTACATAGTAACAGTCCAATATAATACTGTATTCTGCAGAGATGCACCGCATCTGTTCGCAGTCCGGCCACTTACTCATAACCTGAAACAAAATACAAATTACGAAAAATATTAATTTGCATTGTTTCAATGGCATTATTATTGCACTTCGATTATTCTTATATAATTTTGGATAATTAATTTGTAGATTTTGATTTTATTATTTTTCATATGATAAAAATAATAATAATAATGATTTTTATTTAAGTGCATATACATATACAATGCTGATATTTCATATACATTTGTAAAATAGTTGCATTGTAGTGTATTATTAGTAGTATGTAATACAATTGTAATTTATATATTAAGATGACCTGTATCTCAAAAAGCAAATAAAGAGACTCGATCAAATGCAATGGGTACATATTCATTTTTGAGAAAATAATTATTAGTTGTCTTTTTGCAAATTTTTCCCAGTCCTAATCGATCGCACTTTCCTAACTCGCCCAGTCCCTAATCGACTGCGTTTCCGAGCTCGCCCAGTCCTTTGAAATTTTTAGTCGAAAAATTGCTCCTGGTATCAGGAGAACATCTGACCCGAGGAGGTGTGCTGAAATTTTTGGCGGGAAAACCCCCTGAGTGTATGTCTAAGCAAGCATGCATACGTATAGCTGTGACTCTCTCTCTCTCTCTCTCTCTGCATGTCTCATTCGCTAACAAAATTGAGAATTTTTGAAATTTTAAATCGAAAAATTGCGCCTGGTATCAGGAGAACATCTGACCCGAGGAGGTGTGCTGAAATTTTTGGCGGGAAAATCCCCTGAGTGTATGTCTAAGCAAGCATGCATTCGTATAGATGTGACTCTCCCTCTCTCTCTGCATATCTCATTCGCTTAAGATATATAGAATTTTAGAAATTTTAAGTCGAAAAATTGCTCCTGGTATCAGGAGAACATCTGACCCGAGGAGGTGTGCTGAAATTTTTGGCGGGAAAACCCCCTGAGTGTATGTCTGAGCAAGCATGCATACGTATAGCTGTGACTCTCTCTCTCTCTCTCTCTCTCTCTGCATGTCTCATTCGCTAACAAAATTGAGAATTTTTGAAATTTTAAATCGAAAAATTGCGCCTGGTATCAGGAGAACATCTGACCCGAGGAGGTGTGCTGAAATTTTTGGCGGGAAAATCCCCTGAGTGTATGTCTAAGCAAGCATGCATTCGTATAGATGTGACTCTCCCTCTCTCTCTCTGCATATCTCATTCGCTTAAGATATATAGAATTTTAGAAATTTTAAGTCGAAAAATTGCTCCTGGTATCAGGAGAACATCTGACCCGAGGAGGTGTGCTGAAATTTTTGGCGGGAAAACCCCCTGAGTGTATGTCTAAGCAAGCATGCATACGTATAGCTGTGACTCTCTCTCTCTCTCTCTCTCTCTCTCTGCATGTCTCATTCGCTAACAAAATTGAGAATTTTTGAAATTTTAAATCGAAAAATTGCGCCTGGTATCAGGAGAACATCTGACCCGAGGAGGTGTGCTGAAATTTTGGCGGGAAAACCCCCTGAGTGTATGTCTAAGCAAGCATGCATTCGTATAGATGTGACTCTTCCTCTCTCTCTCTCTGCATATCTCATTCGCTTAAGATATATAGAATTTCTAAAATTTTAAGTCGAAAAATTGCTCCTGGTATCAGGAGAACATCTGACCCGAGGAGGTGTGCTGAAATTTTTGGCGGGAAAACCCCCTGAGTGTATGTCTAAGCAAGCATGCATTCGTATAGATGTGACTCTCCCTCTCTCTCTCTCTGCATGTCTCATTCGCTTAAGATATATAGAATTTTAGAAATTTTAAGTCGAAAAATTGCTCCTGGTTTCAGGAGAACATCTGACCCGAGGAGGTGTGCTGAAATTTTTGGCGGGAAAACCCCCTGAGTGTATGTCTAAGCAAGCATGCATACGTATAGCTGTGACTCTCTCTCTCTCTCTCTCTCTCTCTGCATGTCTCATTCGCTAACAAAATTGAGAATTTTTGAAATTTTAAGTCAAAAATTGCGCCTGGTATCAGGAGAACATCTGACCCGAGGAGGTGTGCTGAAATTTTGGCGGGAAAACCCCCTGAGTGTATGTCTAAGCAAGCATGCATTCGTATAGATGTGACTCTCCCTCTCTCTCTCTGCATATCTCATTCGCTTAAGATATATAGAATTTCTAAAATTTTAAGTCGAAAAACTGCTCCTGGTATCAGGAGAACATCTGACCCGAGGAGGTGTGCTGAAATTTTTGGCGGGAAAACCCCCTGAGTGTATGTCTAAGCAAGCATGCATTCGTATAGATGTGACTCTCCCTCTCTCTCTCTCTCTCTGCATGTCTCATTCGCTTAAGATATATAGAATTTTGGAAATTTTAAGTCGAAAAATTGCTCCTGGTATCAGGAGAACATCTGACCCGAGGAGGTGTGCTGAAATTTTGGCGGGAAAACCCCCTGAGTGTATGTCTAAGCAAGCATGCATTCGTATAGCTGTAACTCTCTCTCGCTCTCTCTGCATGTCTCATTCGCTAACAAAATTGAGAATTTTTGAAATTTTAAGTCAAAAATTGCGCCTGGTATCAGGAGAACATCTGACCCGAGGAGGTGTGCTGAAATTTTTGGCGGGAAAATCTCCTGAGTGTATGTTTAAGCAAGCATGCATTCGTATAGATGTGACTCTCTCTCTTTCTCTCTGCAGGTCTCATTCGCTTAAGATATATAAAATTTTGGAAATTTTAAGTCGAAAAATCGCTTCTGGTATCAGGAGAACGTTTGACCCGAGGAGGTGTGCTGAAATTTTCGGCTGGAAGAACTAACGCCGTACATGCAAGCATGCATGCAGCTGTATAGCTGTATAGCATTTGGATTGGATAATAAAATGAAGCGTAGAAATGAATAATGTGTTCAAAAGTTTTTTATTTGCGAATAAATAAAGAAAAATTTCATACACAGTTGTATATTTATTACTTTTTCGGGGTGATTTTTTAAAACATACTTTGATCTATACATACATTATATAAACTTGGGTCCAGCATATAGGTATATGTATAGTTGTCGATAACTAATTCTTATCATTCGATAACGCAAAAAATAATCGACTCATTATACATACATATACATATACATATACATATACCATGGTACTATTCCAAAGAAATGACTGAATAATTACTGAAATAAACCTATATACGAAGTCCCAAAGTTACATATGTAAATATATGTATATGATATAAGATATAAAGTATACAAATACAAATAACTCAAGTTCTATATAAAAAAAGAAAAAAAAAATCTCCTTATAATTCTGTTCAGTTAGGGAAACACCCTTACTCTCACCGCCCGCCTTACAATAAAGGGCATGCAATCGGGACACATCATAATTCATAAGGCTGATTAATTGACATGCCTATATTAACAAAATCCTTTTGTTCGAGATGAAGAGAAAGCATAGTTTTATATACTATTTCAACACGTCGTGCGTAAAGTTCGATTTTTGTAGAATTCATCTTATAAAAAAAAAGTCGGATAGTCGCGCGAAAGATGATTCTCGACTTGTGTGATTGTCACCCGCGCTTCGTCGTTATTCAGGTCTATCGCGTAATCGCATGTGTCTGTAAATGTAAATGCTTCTTTTATCGACCGACTAGTATATCTATGGTTGGCACGACCGGGCTTTCGTATGTAATAGCCAATATTATACTGTGTATACTAATAGCGAGAATAGTATTCTTTATTATAGGTAGGTATCAAGGTATTACAACCCGCCCGACATTGTTTTTTTATTTGTCTCACAGATGGCATTACAAACCGGTCTGAGAGTTGACTTTTTGCGACCATTTCACGAATTACTTTCGCCGTAAGTTAGCGAGGAAAACAGACCTTCTGAAATTGTGTTGACGATAACAATACGCGATTTTGTCTCTGTCATATTATATTTGGCAAGCATTTGCGGATGCTAAATCCAGTTTTGAGTATCACTTTGACTGGATTCAAGTAACAATTGTCATTATGTACGACACCTGTCATCCTGTAGTAAGTTGTCAAACTGTTGTTTGACTGATTAAAAAATATACCGGGTGATGTGCATGAATTAGAATAAGTTGTATGCCTTAATCTCAAATCATATTTTATACATTTATATATTATTCCAGTTTTACGAAATGGGTAAACTTGGCTGTACGAATGTTCTCAAAAATACAATAGCATTTCAAACATACATAGAATTATGCGAAGGTAATAATAATTCTAGTAAATTGATGTATACATAACTTGAAATTTTATCATTCTAACAAAACATAAATTTCTGTAATCAAGCTGATCAAAGACTTTATATTAAGGAAAAACAATTGTTTCTGTTACTGTCTATCAAATATTACTGTACAAAATATTAATTGCAGTTAAACGACTATGGGATGTTGCTTATAAATATAATAAAGTACTAGATATGATCTATCTAGAAGCTAGAACTAGTAAATCTTCCCATTTAGAAAAATACATACCATGGCCAGCGATGAATAACATATCTCTAAATCAAATTGAACAAATGCAAAAAGAACTAGAAACCGAAAGGTATATTTAAAGCCCACTATAGATGTACTGAAATATTTCTTTGTAATAACAATAAAATTCCAAAAGAATATAGGAGTAGTAAATATATATTATTATTAACAAGAGACTACAGAGATTAATAACTATGACTAAATAATAACATTTTCAGATTGATATTGGTTTTCATGGAGGGTGATAGTACCAGCGTTTATTACTGCGTTTCTGCGGGTCTTGTTAAGCCATCACCACCGGAACAGAGTAAAGAATTTAAACAAAAAGAAGAAAAGAAAGTTCAATTGGACATCGAAATAAAAAGAAATGTGTCTAATCTCTATGAATTAGCTAGTTCAGTAGGAATCGAGGATAATCCCGATAAACCAGAATCACATACGGACTGAAATATAGATTTCAGTATTGTAACTTCTACTTCTTGTGAAATAATAAATAAATAAATATTTTATTACAGATTGAATGAGTAATAATTCAGTTGTATCAGTTTTCTTTCTTATATTTATTGTATGCATAATTTTCATTCAGCATATACTATATGTATATAAGATCATAAATTTTGAAGTTATCGCTAAATACTACGCAATTAATAATAATAATAATAATAATAATAATAATAATAATATTGTAATAAGCTGCCACTGTAATTACACGTATCAAATAAATTAATACTTTAAAATCATCACGTAGGCATCATGGTTATTAGTTGTTTAGTACAAACTATAATGGTATGAGGCACGTACAGTTTTCTTTGTCATAACATTATGTATTATGATGTATATTATAATGAATGTATCGTCGAACACATCTTGATAAACGTTTATAATAATACCTAAAGAAAAAAAAAAACTATATTAAGTATTGTTGTATATAAAAATTGAGTAACGAGATTTTTATTTTACTAGTAAAAATTTCAAAATTGAAGAGTTATATATGACTATCTACAATCAAGATTTATATTTGATATATGTTTTATATTATATATACACCATACAAATTTTTATTATTTTTTGTTTGTTTTTAATTAGATGTTAGGGTATATGTGCTCGTTTGTAAAAGTTACATTCAAATTAGGTATTTGTTCGCGTTGCCACTGTTTATACATATACACATGTATGTGTGTATAAATCGAATCAAAATTAATATACATATAAACTCAAGCATACCAATAGATACATAGATAGAAAGAAAGCGTTCAACTTTATTGCTTGATACGTTATTTATAGACACTTCAGTCATGCTGGATTAGTCAATGATTCTTTCAAGTTAGAAACGATGTTAGAATAAAAAAAATAGAAATCAACAAACAAAATGTAATAAAATAATAAATCAAACGAGAGAATACCGTAAACATAATTAGTATGGTAAGAATTGTTTAAGCTTTTAAAATTTAGGGGTAGAGGAAAAAATTCCCTTCATTTTAAGCCCATTCTTTTTTTTTGGCAGTTCGAAGGGGTGTGAAGAAGAAGAGAATACCAATGACTGCGTATAATATTACATTATTATGTAGCTTAAATTGTATTACTTATGTAAATAACTGTTTTCAAATTTAGTCAATGTGTATTGAAATATTACAATTTTATTAATATGGATGAATGATAGTACCCCATATTTAGAACAAAAAAAAAACATCACATAATAGAATAAACTATGTTCTTGGCAACAACTTACACCCTATTACCATTATTCGTTAACTTGGATATGCTCAAACGATTTCTATTCGAATTATTATTTCACATTCATACGAATGATTGTGATTAATAATTATAATTGTTACCTTCGTGGCTTTTATAATAAAGTTCATGGAATTTTATCATGTATGATTTTTTTTTTTTTTTTTTCAACGGTTAATCAATGAAAATTAGGCCACCAAATCATAACACATAGTTGCTCCAATCACTTGAAGGTACAAAATCGTATTAAATTCCATAAAAATTGTTATTACATACATCAGGTGTTTATAGGATAAAATATAACGTGAGCACCTCCTGATGTAAATCAGGATTAATTATAATATATAAAAATGCTTTATAAAATAGTTACCGAACATTATTTTATTCACCATTGTATTAATTTGTTAATGCAATAAGGCAACTACACCTCGAGTTTTACTCGAAACTATCACAAACAGTTCCATCATTTTTTATTTTATATTTATTTTTAAATTCATTCATTGTTTCTTTATTCTTATTTTTCATTATTTTTGTTTTTTTATTTTTTACTAAAAGCTCACAGACAAAAGTCTCATAGGACTGGGCTTGTAGGCAAAGAAACTTTAAGCAGTCCAACTTTCATTCCTTGATAATTCCTTCACGTTTCATTGAAACAAAAAATGGATTATAATATTATGGAATAAGAGTAATCCGTACAAATATACTAAAATAAGAAAATTATCTATCTCACACGTCACATTATTATTCACCAGACAAATTTCCAACATCATCAGAATAATCATTTTGAAGTGTAAAATTATAAATAATACTACGACCCAGTCCTATTTAGGTATTTTTTTTTTTTTTGTCAATACAATTATGTTTAATTTGCAACGAGAAAGACTCGTATGAAAAAAAAAACAACAAAAAAAAAACGAAAAGGTCATACTCGTAGTTGAAATAATTGTTCATATTTTATTGCTTAATTTTTTTTAAATATTGAAATCGCATACGTATTAATCATTTTCACGTACCTCTGTATAAATTGTATGCAATTCTAGGTATAAATGGTACGAACTAAGTCATGATGGGAATAGCGCCATTGTATAGCGTTGAAGGTGTCTGTGAAATGTTGTTATTATTAAGAAGTTTCAATAATAGCCGATATCAATAATTAATAGGCATTTTCGGCAAAGATAAACTTCTATCTTGATTCTAAAAACCACTGATAATACGAATACTACAGAGTATTCTGATATTGTCGTAGTAAAATTTAAACAATGATTGTGCATCGATCCGTTATCAAATAGGTGTGAGCAAATAGCACGATTATTATTATTTCTTTGTTTGTCGAACATTGAAAGTATGTTTTGTAAAATTGGTAGAAACAATTTTTCACATTAACGTTTGTCTGTTTTTCTTTTTTTTTGGCCGTTATAGAATTTATACATTTAGATTAATTATTGAATTGCGAATTTTCCGATATTAGAATTTCGTATTATTTTTTTTTTCTTCATTCTGTTATTTAAACGCAATAAAACGTCCCATAATAATACAATCATTAGTTGGACCTAATCTTATAAGTGCAACTACAGTTGAAAAATAAATATACAATTAATAATTCTCGATTCTACGAACGTATGTGAATGATTATTGAGTCTATACAATAATATGTAGATACTGTTCTAAGAGAAAAAAAAAAAAAAAAAATGGGTGGCGTAGAGAATTATACTGGAATTAGCTACATATTGGAAGCAAATTATTCACTGCAAAATAAATTCTGGAAAAGTATAGCTCTCATGCGAATGAACACCAGACTCTCAAGTCTTCCTCTGTCGTGACTACAGCTAGCACCAATCAGCCATGTATGTAAAATCCCTGAAGAGCCCTTGTTCATGATCATTGAGCAGGCGAGGATCCTTTGGTGGTGTTAGCTGCGGTTTTTCTGATGTAAATTCCTCATCGAAATTACTAACATCCTCCACAAAATGCTGAAAAAAAATTAAACGATACCATTATGTGAAGATCATTCATAGGACTTCGATAGAGAAGCTTAATTAAATTTTTAACTCTATTACTGAAACAACTAAAATGATTATGATACATTTTTTACGTTGACCTTCATTGAAATATGACATTACTTGAAATTACTTACAATCACTGGTACGAATGGTGGCTTGACACGTCTCAGCAACAAATCATCCCAGGAAATGTTTCTGAAAAATGCTTGTTTCTTGACATCTTCGGCATCCCTTTCGCTACTGCCCAACCGTCTGTCTGGATTCTTTCTAAGCAACTGTAAACACAGGAAAAAAATCAAAGAATTAAAATTCGTAGAAAATTGGTAGAGAACTTCAAGACACCGTTTCGTCAATTCTTACCCTTCTCATTATAGCGATAGCTTCCAAAGAAAGGAATCGCGGATAGCGAACTTCGTCATTCACTATAGAATCAAAGACTTCTTCTTCATCATCTCCAGGGAACGGAGACTAAAAATGAGAAATGTTATTAGATTAAAAAGTTCTCAGAGTAAAAATATTAAATATACAGAGCACGTGTAATCGTACAGTTTTTTTTTTCGAAGACAATCTTGTGCCAGGTAATCGAACTTACCTCTCCAACTAACATCTCAAATATCAGTACACCTAGACCCCACCAATCTACCGCGCGAGTATATGAAGTCTCGGTCAAAACTTCAGGAGCCAAGAACTCTGGGGTACCGCAGAAGGTACCTGTTCTATCTCCAAATCCCATGCCTTCTTTACAGAGTCCAAAGTCTGCTATCTTTACGTAGCCTTCTGTGTCTAACAGCAGATTATCCAGCTTCAAGTCTCTGCAAGGGTCATAAAAAGTATAATTAGTTCGTATTGAGGTCTGATTTATTATAAGATGGATTGATATTTGAAGAAAATGTAAGTTACCTGTATATAATACGACTTTCGTGCAAGTATTGTAATCCTAGGACAACACAGGCTGCATAAAAGACTGCGCGAGGTTCACCAAAAACGTCTGCATGTATGTGCATCATCAGATCACCACCAGCTGCATACTCCATCACAAAACAGACGTGTGCCTGTTGATAATAACGAATAAAATAATAGTAAGAGGTTCTAAGAAATGAAAGAAAAATTCTCGTGATTATTACCTCGGTTTGGAAACAGGCAAAAAGATTGACGAGGAACGGATGACGTGTTGTGTTTGCAACTTCAAATATCCGTTTTTCAGATAACAAAGATTCGACCTCGTCTCTTGCGATGATATCTCCTTTCTTTAACGCCTTAATAGCAAAATATTCTCCTGTATTTCTGTATTGAGATAGAATAACTTTTCCAAAATGACCACGACCAAGAACTGACAATAATCTAAAGTTATCTAGGGTCATGCCAGTCAGTTGAGAAAGTCGTTTTGACTCGTATGCACTGTCTCTATATGGCAGAGGCCTACCAGGTAGCTCGTACACGACCTGAAATATGACAATGTTATTTAAAAAACCATTACGCACTATGAGATTGAATACTTTAAACCAGATTTATACAATTTGTTAATCAATATCATAAAAAAATATGCGACTTGCCAGCTTAATTATCTGTTAGTCACATAATAACTTTGCACCTTTTAATATTAGAGAATATGCAAAGTTAAATGAATAAATGTTGATTGGTATCTGCTGTCATGATATGAATACACTTCTTTCGATATTAGTTACTAATTATTAATTTTTCATTCTCACGAGCTTATGGAATTGTTAATCTCACAAATGCGTCCTTTATGTTTATAATAAATATATACATGGATTATTATAGGCAGGATGCATCAATAGCAGGCATATCAAAATTAGTTCAAGTAGGATCACAAAAAAGGAGGAATCAGATTAGATCAAACGATATTATCATCATTGAAGCAAGGCACTCAAGAATCCTAGAAGGTGTAAGACCCAGCCACGCAATGGCTTTTAGTCTTTGAATATACATACAACTGATGATTTGAACGCATTCTACATTATAAATAGTAACACAGGAAAACACAGACTGCATCATAAGCAGGGATGAAAAGCAGGCAGGTAAACATGCAGTGGTGAAACAATGGCATTTTAACATTGGATGTAAGATCCCTCGAACAAATAGAAGACTCATTTACTTAATTAACATTTTACAAATTCTGTGGAGGATGTGATTCATGGATTAAAACCTGATCTCGTTATAAGTTGTGTGATTTGAAATGACTTCTAAAAGCAAGAAAGAGGCAAAAAACAACAACAACTTATATACAATATGTCTTCTTGCAGTAACTGTTGGTATTTTCTTTTTAATATTCAACACACATTCCCCATGCAACTTAAAAAAAAAT
Organism: Macrophya alboannulata; assembly: GCA_949628255.1. Taxonomy (NCBI): domain Eukaryota; kingdom Metazoa; phylum Arthropoda; class Insecta; order Hymenoptera; family Tenthredinidae; genus Macrophya; species Macrophya alboannulata. The sequence goes on along the minus strand of OX451207.1, from coordinate 42,723,613 downwards.
GTAGAAAATATATATCTCCAGTGATGTTCTACTGTATGATAATGTGGTACAGATAAAATAAGGCAGAGAAAGCCATGCTGTGTGTAGTAGGAGGCAGGTACCTCATCCTCAGGGAACTCGACGACAGGTTGGGGCGAGGGGGTGCGTGGAGAGGGTGGTGCGATCAGCACAGGGCGGGGCTCCGTCACGAGGGGCCTCAAACTTGCACCCTGGGGCCCCCCCTTCTCCTCGTTGTGCAGGAAATCAAACTCCCTTAACGCACTCTGCAACTACATTACTACCTGCTTAAATCTAATAGCCACTGTATCGCTATTGTCAACATTTAATTTTGTTTTATCAAATTTTCTTCAAATATATTTTAATCTGATCTTTTATTTATCATCAAGACTTTGCTTCAAGTTTTTTTATTCATGAATAAGATATAGCCTCCTGTATAATGTCCATTCATACACTTTTTTTTTTGAAGAGAAAAATGCAACGCTATGCTGGATTCTAAGAATCTGTGAATCATTATTGAATTTACAAAGTGAAGAAAAATTGGCATAATATTAGACAGTGTTAGACTCCATATTAAACTAATTAGTACGCGTCGTGCAAAATGTGAATAGGTGTTTAGAAAATATTTATTGGAAAAAAAAAGTAATAAAATAGCTTTTGCGTTAAAGTGGTATTTGCATTGGTTTGTGAATTGTTTTTACAAATCTACAAGCTGGTGCTTTAGATATTGGAAATAGTCTGCTGCTGCTGTGCTTGGGTGTAGTATCAAAATTTTAATATAAACATCATAATCGTTTAGATAAAAGAAATCAAATTAGATAAATTTTTATCGCATTCGCATCACATAAAACGTTACACATTTAAAAGGCACATAATACCGCATTTATTCACTTATAACTTTCACAATAGCAACATTGCAAGCTGTAATCAAATTATAAATCAAAAATATAACGCCACTTCGGATCAATGATACAAAATTTTGTTTTTACAGTTTTAGCATAAGTGAACAAACATTGTAAATGTTAACGTCTCTATCATCATTATTATTATTCCTATTCCTAAATTTGAGAAAAAACATTTTTGCTAAATATATACACATATATACCTCTTGGTCTAGTTTTGGTGGTGGCGGAGGAGCTGGCATCGACGGTTTCTTAGTCACTGATGGAGGTGGCGGTGGAGGATGGTCTGGAGGATGTGGTAGTACTGGACTACCAGTGGCTACTCCCATTCCCAAAGGTCGAGCACCCCCTAAACCTCCTTTATCCGGGTCAGGCAATTCCCCAGGTGTTTCTGGCTTGTCCTCTGGCCAATTTTCAAAACTGAGTCTCAACGGTTGTGGTCCTAAGAAAAAGAATCAATTGATTACTACCTTTTACAACTGCTATTTTTATATCTTATTGATTGAATGATTCATGAATTCTGTTTTCATTAAATACTGTGAATAAAGGAGCCCTGACTTCAACGACTCGAACCCAACATTATTTTATCATACTAAATTCTAATAAAACTTGTTTACCAGATGGGGGACTTTCTGAGCTTCTACTGTTGTGTATCGAAGGTGTAGAACGTTTCAAAAGTCTGCCCCAAGTAGCGACGTTAATATTCATTTGATTGGGACGAGGGAAATTCTTGACTTGTTGCTTGAAAATCTTTCTTTGACGTTGTAATTTTGGCTTTCTTGAGATCATTGGATTGAGGAATTTAATTTCTGCAAAAAGCAGTCCTTGTGGTTCCAGCTGCAATGCCATACCGTGCCGTACGTCGTCAATGAATTCTTCCAGACGCAAAAATTTCACTGCGCATAGTGATCTCCAATCTTTCCAATAAATGCCTATCTCAAGTTCTCGCGACTTGTCTAGTTCAATAGAAAACCTGAAAAAGAATTTGTATTAAAGAAATAAGACTCCTCATCTGTTTTCGAGAAAAAAAAGTTCTATTGATAATAATTAGGTATTTACCTTTGATCCCAAGCCTGCTGGGAACATGGGCGCCAATTGGTTTGCGCCACCGTTTGATTATCCAATTTAATAACTGCCATTATATCGTCTGAAAATCAAAAATACTTCAATAAATGTGGCCAATCAATTAAATTAAAAGTGTTCTATGAAACTCACTGCTAGTTTCATCCTTCACACTGTAAGACTTGCTCGAACTACGTCCTGTTACGCCTTTAACAAAACTACGCAAATCTGGGCTCGCTGGTTGCTCTCTTCTTGTTCTGCCAGGCACTTCTTCCGCCAGATCTTGACACCCCATCAATCGTACCTATGAAAGTAATCATTTATCAGAATTGATATCTACATATTAGAATTATTTCGAGTCAAACTGAATATTTTCATCATTTGTTTGAATTTGAAGTGATGATATGTACCTCCAATTGACCAGTGACTGCAGCACATCTTGATACCGAGGCAGGTACTGCAGCTCTGCCTTCCAGTGGTCCACGAAACGGTTGTAAAGAAGTATAAGTTACAGGAACTGGACTAGCAGCCTGTACGCTGGCCAATTCTCGTTTTAATTGCGTAGCAGTGGCACTGTCAGGGGGCAATTCTTGTCTTCTGAGCTCCAACGATAGTCTAAGTAAGTCTAACTTTCTGCTTGACTCTGCGAGGCTTGCTTGAGCCTGTAAGAATGAATATATGAAAGTGGAGAATGCCATAAGAAGACATGAATTCATGCTGAGCTTGAATAAGTATAGAATAATATGTTAGCTTCACAAACTCTTGGAAAATATTAGCCAGTATAATGAATTAGCTCACAAAGAGAGACATAGTTTGATAACTTTTTACTCACAATAGGCATTATAAATCTATCTTGTAGACGATATTGCGATCCTGTAGTATAACGATGAATAAACGAAACATGGCTAATGATAATGATTATGAATATTTATTGACAATATACAGTATCTCTGAATTTTGAATGGGTGTAAATACGTCTGTATAACATCTCCACATATCATGTAACAAAGCGATAACAATAAATGTCTTAAGAAACAAGAGTCTACCCACGGTTTTATTCCAGATTATTTTCTGATATCGACCGCGAAACAGTAGATTAATAAATGAAAGAAGAACTTGTTAGATGAATACATGGATAATGGATCTTTCATTTTTCCATCATCAACAAGAATTAAAAATTTATAACACAGCATTTTTCGAGTTTCGAGGTGCAGGTGAGATGATTTCTTTATTTCTCCGAATCCAGGGGCCAGGACGTCGTTCAATATCTCCAACAGATCTGGACCTTCCCCTGGGTCCATCTTCTTCAAAAAATCTTCTACAGTGTTCGCAAGCGCAAGAAGGATTCTTTGCAGGACCAACATGATGTCCTGGCTTTCTAAAAGCCCCAACAATCGCCCCAAACTTAGAGGCCTTTAATAAATGCTCAGTTCTATCACCCTCCGGCAATGTAAATGGAGAGGTAACCCGCGATTCGACTCTTTCCTGACTTAAAGAAGAATTCCTATCCCCAAAGGAACTGATTTCTCCTTTTGAACTACGTACTGTAGGATGTGGAGCTCCGTCACTCAAACATCCACGGTCTTCAGGCTCTCTATGTGATATTGGTAATTGGGCTTCATCTAAATTGGATTTTTCTTTGCTTGTTCGACGGATAGTAGAGTCTCTTCTAACACCACGTGGATTATCATCATTGGAAACGAAGCTCCATCCAACTTCGTCGCTGTCATCAGATTCGTGGTGACTATCTTCTGGCGAGGACCATCCGACCTGATGTTTGTCAAGAAATTCCTTCATCTTTTTGTGTTGAAGAAGTTGTCTTCTTTCAATTTGCGGTGATCTCCAAGTCTTGGATTTCTTTTCTTGAGCTTCTTTGCCGCCCCAGGTATTCTCTAGTTTGTCTATCCTCTCACGATCCGAAGAATTAGCGTACTCAAAACTATCGCAAGGGGTTATACTCGTTCTACTATTCAGGAGAGATTCTATATCTGAAAATGTATCTTTCCAAGACGTTGCTGCGGCGGAATCGTATGAGTCTTGAGTTATTCCTGCACAAGAAGAGGCCGCCGACCATGGAGCCGAGTCTAAGTCCCGTATTGCACTGTATGAGCTAAACTGCGAAGGGTATAAAGAGCTCAGAACATCGTCTGTCTCATAGCCCTTAGAGCTGGCTAATGAAGGCATTCGCATTGGTCCTTGATTAAAGCTTTCGGATCGATTTTCCGAGGATCGTTTTAGGAACGCTTTTTCATCCTGAAGACCACGAGGCAGTCGATTTTCCGGAGCACGTGAATGCGTCACTTTTACTTCGTCACTTTCGAATACTGTTTGCTGTTTTTCTTTTTTTTGATCTGAGGAGTCGGAAGAATCTGAATAGCTACTATCATCAGCGTCCTCCTCCGAACCCGTGCAATAAACGTCTATATGCACAGTCCGCGATTTACGCTTAGAAGAATCCTCTTTACCGGAAGAATCGGTTGCAACAGGCTCTTTGGAGGACTTTTCAGTCATACTGCTTTGTTCGGAGGAAACTGAGGCAGCTTCTTCTTTTGTAGAGTGCTAAAAATTCAGGGAGAGAATTTATTGCAGAAAACTCTCTTAATCGGTTGGAGAGTTTATCAGGAATTTGATTCTGATGTAATGCCCTCAGGGTATTTGTTTTTCTTGTTAGAATTTCTACAAACTGAAGACAAACAAAGGAATCAATATGTTCCTGAAATGATTTGTAGATTCACATAAAGCTTGAATATTTCTTCATCATGTATTTAAATATATTTTCGATTTGCCCCGTCCAATACTTAGATATTATGTATTAATTTACCTCTAGCCATAGCCAGTTTCGAAACGGTGATTACCACGAAAATTGATGTAATATGTTATTGGAAATCAAGACTTTTCCTGCTACAAATGAAAACCAGACTTTCTTCAAATTTCCGATTACTTTCACACCGAATATTCGATTTCCCTGAGCGCATTCCACAGAAACTAGTTCATCAAATCATGAAACAAATCCGTCTACAAACCTCTTTAGCATTGCCTCTACTCTCCTCAAACCTTCGCAGAAGACCAGGGGCTGTTTTTCTCCTAGCTTCATAAACCTTGGATGAAATTGTCTGCCCAGATTGACTAGAATTTTTATCATCATGAACCGTCTCAATGTCATTAGTCTGTGAAGCAGCATCGCGTCTATTAACTTGTAGTATTTTATTTTCGTTATTAATTTTACCCGGTACCCTAGTGCAGAAATGAGTAGTAAAAGCCTTTCTTCCCGAAGCTATAACACCCTCTACACAATCCTCGCAAGCCTCAGATACAACGTTGATAAAATGACTAAATCGACCGGAATTAGACGCCGTTGTCGCGGCATGGTAACACCTCGGATCACCGCATTGCGTTTGACAATTAGTCGTCGTTGTTTCACTCAATGTTTTACCGTCCTTACTAACCGGCGTACCAGCTGCCGAAAGAACAATACTACAAGTGCTTTTGCATCGTCTATTATACTGCTGCGATGGTCTTCTCAATGGCAAGCTGGAGTAGGACTGTGGCGAAAATTGTTCGCTGTTATACCCGGAATCGGATACATTGATCCCCAAATTTTGTGATGCTGATGAAGTTGCCACATTTCCCGTAAACCTTGTATCGGAATATCGCGGTATAGTCGATGGTCGATAGGAATATGACCTTGGCGGAGGTGTTGAGGTGAATAGAATATTCCCACGTTGAAATCCGTACGATCCAGACGGAGTGTCGTTAACTCTTAAAGCGGTTGTTGGAGATCTAGGATCCTGGCTCCATTTATAAACCATTCTGACCCCGTCTTCTGACGAGGTTGTACTACTAGGTAAATTTCCGGTTTCGGTACCATGTCGTATAGTTACTTCGGCACGTACAAGCCACGGTGATGAAGTATCGGGTGTATTTGACCGAGCGTACATGCTGTTTTAATTACGTTACGATCACCGTAACCGTTTAGTAAAAACACGTTGAGGAGGCGGAGAGTGAGAGTATAAACGATGGTAAAAGCAATTTTTCGCCATTCCGTAGTTTAAAAAAATTAAAAGAAAAAAAAAAAAAAAAAAGAAATAGTCCAATTTTGCTGGATATCTGTGCACGGTGGAGACACACAAGTTCCTCGTAAAGAGAAGAAACGGAGAAACGTCGTCGCGGTGTATATAATTAGCGCGATAAATTTGGATCGATGTAGGTATGGGGTATGGGTGCCACAGTGCGGACCAGAATATTCGTAAGGCGAGAGTTTAATTCAAATCTATATGTACATACATACATACATCGACCACGTATTAATATTTGTGATATTAAATTTCGCAGTACGTATCCCCAAGAGGCACTCAAGACACTTGACCAAACGTTGCATTGGCTCTCGATGCGGACGATTGAAAAAATTGCACTTGAAAAATGATAAAAAAAAAAATTTTAAACACTCATTGAACAGTTTCAGTTATCCGAATTTGATAATCACTTCATCACTTCGACACCTCTTCTTTCGTCTTTATTTTAAAGCTCACATAGATGCTTGACATCGAATAACTCACGAGCACCTGTTGCAGCGGTGCGCTAAACCTTCGTAACTATTTTAAAACACGGTTTAGGTTTCGGTACCCGTATTATAAATCTTTACCCTACCGCACAGTACAGGGGATATATGGGTGGGTTAGGATATATACACAGAAATACCGACTGGAATAGGATATTCGCGGTGAATCATCACCACCGGGAGTTACCACACTGCTGAAACTCCGGCGAATTTTGATTAGAGAGCTTCTTGAACTTTGTGTAAGAAAATAATTCCTCAATATTTCCGCGAGGAGGATATAAAGTCTTTCGCTTTTTTTTTTAATTACGCGATTCGTGGAGTTGTTATAAACGCGTTATCATTTTTTTTTCTGTTTTTTTTTTTTTTTTTTGCACAGCTGTTAAATCAGATTGATGCAAGTCGACTAAATGTTCGGAGGAAACTAACGCGACCTGAAATGGCGTCTTCGGGGGGGAATACAGCGGGGTAGAGAAAAGTTGCGGGGACGATGTAGTTATTTTAAGCGACGCGCATATCGCCCGAGAGAAGTCAGCTCAGAAATGAACCGACTTCACAAAGAAACTTTGATGCATACATAACGCTAACTTGTTGGCCAGATATACGGATCATTTGAACTTAAAAAAGACACGTTTCGGGGATTCGGGGAATCGGTTTTATAAAAACCAAAAACCAATCATCGGAAGTAAAGAGATTCATCGAAATTGAAAAATACCTAATACCATTTCTGTTACCTTCTCTCACCTGTTATCCACATTTTTTGTTTTTCATTCATTCAAAAATTTTTCACGAATGAAGATTTTTTTCTTCTTCCTTTTTTTACCCCGTTGGATTTTTTTTTCAGTGCACCTGATTGTTGAATATTTGATGTAAAGATTTTTTGACGGAGACAAAAAAAAAAAAAAATTTCACCGAAGAATATATTCTGAGAAATCTATTTTTAATTGTTTAAATTTAGTCGCGACTTTCTGTTGTGAGTTGTAGTACATGCATACATATACGTAGAAATTATACACAGATATATACACAATAGTTTGTGGAAGAGAAAAGGGAGTATTTAAAAAAAAAAAAAATGTATAGAGTATTTAATGATCGAGCTTACCTCAGTCACAGCTTTTTTGTCCGCGACCTTAGCGCTCTGTAAAAGACGAATGACGTTTTTGGCTCCTTCGACAACTGCGGCTTCAATTAGAAGCCGATGTCTCAATTCTTCGACCCTCTCTTCCAGAGCTAGTTCCAGGTTTGGCTCGTACTTATCTGTTGGTAAAGTGTACAAAGGTGTTGCTAATAAAAGCGTAATAACCCGAAATAATTAGGGACTGCAGGGATTTGAAAGTTCGAAATAATTAGTCCCCAATTCGTGGTGCAGGAAAAATTGAATATCATGGCAGGAAATAATACGTCATTTTATTACACGTATCAAATCACTCAAAATAATTGGCAAAAAAGATTTTGGCTCGACTAATAAAACCCGCGCTAGCATGTGTAGGTACTCGTTTTGTACATATATACCTTATACTTGCTCCTTTTTACTGCGCAATAGTTAAGCGGAGAATTTCGACAACAACTATAATGTATAGTGATAGTATATACGCGCGTGGGATATCATCATTTTTGATTTAATTTTTTTTTTTTCAATTATAGTTTTTGATGAAAACTGATTTTTTCGAGGTAAATTATAGACTTTCATTTGAATTCTATAAGCTTTTGCCTACCGAAAAAATTGCCTTTTTTTTCTGTACATAACGTCGCGAACGAAGAGGATATTCTTAATTTCTGGAGACCGTGAGTCACCTCGCAGCTATATAAAATTCTCAAGAAATGAGATTATAATAAACTTAGACGAAATCTGATCGAGAAGTGTTATTGCTTCGTCTTTAAAGTTCACGGGAGAAAATTGGCTGAAGTATAAAGACCAACTACTAATACCTATAATACTTATGAAGAATTATTTGTAAAGTGAGCGATGTGATACTATTTGATATGAACATTTTTTTCCCTGAGCTCAATATATCGAGTCAATCAGAGAAAAGTGTATTCGAATTTCAGCAGACTCAAATTACATATATCAGAATTTTTGGAGACATCTAAAAACTCAGTTGGCTCACTTGACGAAGAATCCTTCGTATTTAGATTTCAAGTTACTTATTATATAAAGTTACGAAAGACTGTGAGTGAGTGTATTCTGGATTAAAAATCATTCGATCACAGCTCAGGAATTTGAATATTTAAGAGTAAAAAAAAAAAAGATATGAAGAATCTAAAAGTAATCGTACGATGACTCGGATTCAGGTTCTCCAAAATGGACTGAACAACCAAGTCATTGACTCGAGATCAGTTCTCGGTTCTTAGGGGTCAAGGTCGTTGATCGGGTTTTGCCAATCTCGTTCGTAAATTAACTTTGGAAATAAATTCCAGGCAGGTATATATATACATGATATTATATAATATGATATAATACGTAATACAAAATTCTTTCAATATCTGATGTATCACGATTTCTGCATATTGTCAATCGCGTATAATTATTTATACATGCCTATATGTAATAAAAAAAAAAAAGACGTGTAAATGCATGTATTTCAATTTTGTCGAGATCGAAGATCTTTCGAGCTACATGCCCCCGTACATCTGTCGTTATAATGTTATACCCATGCAGTATTTACAAGACTGAACGCGATCGCTTTACGAGGCTCTACAGGATTTTGCAAACAGGTTTTTTCAACATCTTACATTAGCTCAGGTACCCTATATACTATACCTGCCTACTACTTTAGCGCCGGAATTATTAGGACCATTATTAAAGAGTTTCGTTGCTGCTGGCGCCGAGACGGCGAACAGATTATAACCAAACGAATAAAAAAAAAAAAAAAAACGTCATTGAAATCAAGAATTTTTGGCTTGTCATTATTTGGAGGAACAAAGTTAACAAAATATCGTCATAAAGGTAGAAAAAATAAAAAAATTAAATCTTACCTTTGTTTGCGGTGTTTTCGCCGTTTGGCGCGGGCGAGTAACCTCTGGATCGTTGTTGTTTCCGGACTCGTCTTAATTTGACGATACGCATTCTCAAAAATTCAATTTTCGCCCGAGAATCAGCGAGCATCTGTTGGGCTTCCTGTAATAATTTCTTGTCTCGATGACCGCTCGTTAAACTCTGGATCATATTTTCAGCACCCTGTTTAACCTGGGAAAGAAAGAAAAAAAAAAAAAAACTGAGATTTTGTCGATTTCGAGGAGAAAGAGAAAACAAGTTAAAAAATCGTGCAAGAAATTCGCCTGTTATTATTATTATTATTAACTATTAGATTCTATAGAAAACGTCACAATTTTGATTATTTCTATTTTTCAGTCAGGTAAACCGTCGAGAATAAAGAAACGAGAAGAGAAGAGAAAGAAAAAAATACGACCATAGAGATTTACTGTATTAAATAAATGAGAAATTATTTCTCTTAGGAATTTGTCGCGTGTCTCTATCGGTCAGCGAGGTATAAAAACCGCGTAACCGATCCTTGGAACCGCTTTTTTAATCCGGTCTCGACTGAGAACTCGGGTTGAAGGAAATATGAGCGTCAATGACACAGAATGACGGTTATAGTTTATAACTCTAGTTTACTTTAGTTAACAGAATTTTCAAGTATTTACAGTTATATGTATACTAGTTTACGTCCAATACTTTACAAATGAACTAAATCCTGCAATTAGATATGTACTTACGTACATAATAATAATAAAAATAGTAATAATGGTGAATTCATTTATATATATTACATAATTGTACAGATAAAGAAATAATAAAAAATTCAGAAACAAGTTTATAAAAGGATAAAAAATCCCAAAATCGATTACATTCAAATTACATACCTTGAGTTCGATGTTTAATTGCTTTTCGAGAGAGACAAGTCGAAGATCTGTAAAGAGACCCTCTTGGCTTGGCGAGGATGAATCCATCGGTGACAAAGGTGTATCTAAATACGAATTAGGTACATGTAGGTAGCAGATACATATGTGAAAGAGAATAGAATACAAAGATATTAATGAAAATCAAAAAAAAAAAAAGAAAAAGTAAAATCAGAATCACATGAATTATTATTTACTCCGTTAATTATAACTGCATAACGTAGTATATGGATATTGAAATGTAATTGGGCTTTTCTTAAGAATAGCATGAAGAGCGGTACGATTCACCTTCCGATCTTAGGAATTATATGATAAATTCTTTTTTGTTTGTCACTCGAATTGACGTCTCGAAAATTTGAGCCGATAAAGTTTACTTAATTCTGTTAAAAATTCACGATATCTACATGTAAATTTTTTTTTTTTCAAACAGCTGGGAACAATTTTTACCTAGGGTAAAAATGGTAATAACCAAAGTTGAAGGAAATAAAATTCCGTACCTGATTGTCCTCGACCATTTTTACCGTAAACTTGATAATAAACGAGATAATGCAAAAAAACAAAAATCCACCCCTATTTGCAGTCTAACTCTGCAAATATCGATCCTAGGATAAAAATGGTAATGACCAAAGTTGTAGGAAATAAAATTCCCTACCTGATTGTCCCTTACCATTTTTACGGTAAACTTGATAATAACCGAGACAATGCAAAAAAAAATAAAAATCCACCCCTATTTGCAGTCTAACTCTGCAAATATCGATCCTAGGGTAAAAGTGATAATTACCAAAGTTGTGGGAAATTAAATTTCCAACAACTTCTGATTCCACCATTTTTGCTCTAGTAAATAAGCGAGTTATTTTGAAAAAAACAAAAAAATTCACGTTGAAATCAAGATGGCGGCGAACGCAATGGCGAGATTTTCCCGAAAATCGAGATTTACACTCCCCCCCCCCCCCCCCCCCCCTCGATCGATGTTGAAAGAAAAAAAATCGCAGCCCCGAATTATTTCCAGGTGAATGTCTATCTCGACTGGACTAGCAAGGGGAACAGCTCGGCGAGTAGGTAATACACGCGTGTGCATTGTCACACACACTAACATACATGCATGTTTCTTTGTATGGTGTTTATAAGATGTTAGAATGGCTTTAGAATCGGAAGGTTTAAAGCCGACTCTCCCACGCGAAACAATTCAGTAAATGAAAATAACCGTGGTAACCATGGTAGAAGTCGACCCTTTGTATAGCTCCATAAGATATTAGGTATACACCTACGCATATAAAAGAATATTGTAACTGTAAGAAGAATTTTTCCGTGGATCATATAGGTACTGGCTAAAAAAAATTCAAACAGTATTTCCGACTGCGCAAAAAACCAGAAAAAGAAAGAGAGGGAGAAAGAGTGTGAATTTCCCCTTTTTTTATCTTTGACAATAAAATTGAAAAAAAATAAATAAATAAAACGAGAAAAGGAACGGAATGACAAACGAAAGGAACAAACAAACAAAGAAACAATCTTAATACTATATCTACACGTTAAATTTCAGATGTATAATTAGGGTTCCTTCGGGTTTCCTTATGTCTGGATTAAAACGTATACGAGAGACGAGACGCGTGTGGCGTTGACTTTTCTTTTTTTTTTTTACTTGTTTTATTACATTTATTTTCTTCCATTTTTTATTTATTTTTTCATTTAGCCATGCATCTCCGTCAGTCTCGGTAAAGAAAGAGGAGGTCTTTGGCCCAGACGGTCGGTAAACCTTAGGGTTTATCCACACCGGTGGAAATCGTCAATCTTCAGGTATATTTTTTTTTTTTTCTTTTCTTTTTTCATTACTTTTATTATTATTAAGATTTTTGTCAATCATATTATGTTTATTCCCGGTGAGAAACTGGTTTCCTTTGCGAAAAATTCTTCCAGTCATATACATATAATAGACTCTTGGTATCTGTACATATCATAACGGTCTCGACGATCACTATTTCATCGAATGATCAAATCCCCCCCCCAAAGTATTTGTTTATTATTATTAATATAAATTCAGGACCGTCCAAGGTGAACGAGTATATATATACATATGCATATACCTGTAATACCTATAACATATATATATATATATATATATATATATATATATATATATATATATATATATATATATATATATATATATATATATATATATATATATATATATGTATATCGTCTATAATAATTTGGTAAGAAGTTCTAAATCAACACTGCATCACGATAACCGGAAGCGATACAATTAACAAGGTATACAGATATAGATAGAACAGACGAACCCGCTCGTTGACCGGAACTCGTAATGTGGGTGTGTATTATATGATGTGATATTATACCATAAAATTATTACGTTAATATCATATCACATATACGCGGGAGTATATAGATACGATAATGACGTAATACATCGCTAGAAACAAAAAAAAAAAAAGAGAAGAGAAAAATTCATTTTAACATCACGTTAGATATATATTATATCTTCTCGTAACGTGCGTGTACGTATGTACAACATACGTGTATAATCATAGATTGGCGAGAGTAAGTACGGTGCCGTTTATTGTGCGTACTTTGATGCAAAGTCTAAATAGGGCGGTACGAACGAATGAGTGCAGCAAATAATGTCTATATACGTGTATACACGCACGTATGTAGGTATATATGTATACGTAGTTATATGTTAGATACGTCAGATCCAAATAAGGAGGCAGTCAAAGGCGGAGATAAGACTACGTGTACGTATACATATTTATACGTATGTTTGTATGTAGATATGTAAATGTGCAGTATTATAATTTATAGGAATGACGTTTCGCGGGGAATAGTGTAACAACGATCTCGCATATATATATATATATATATATATATATATATATATATATATATATATATATATATATATATATATATTCATGCGTGTATGTATGTACAATATATGTACGTATATCTGCAGCGTATATTACGACGATGAAACGCTCGGGCTAACAAACTGAAAGGAAACTGTGTCATTAGTACATAAAGCACGTGCGTTTATGCGCAGACCCCGCGCGTACACATGTATATATTTATTTATTCGATTTTTGCATCATTTTCATTTTCATTTTCATTTTTTCGTTAGATTTTTTTTTTTTTTTATTTTTTCATCAAAAATTACGGAAAAAGCGAGAATATCGAAATCCTTTGAAAGATACTTGATTTCAAACAGATATTCGTATAAAAAAAAATAAATAAGAAGAAGAATAAGAAGAAAGGGTGTTAATTATCTCGTTACCCCAAAAATCAGAATATTGAAAAAAAAAAAGGTTTTAATTCGATCTTCCGGTAGATAATCTTACCACAATTCGGTACTATATGCGTAGGCACGTGATTATTACAGTCGACAATTTTGGTGCGTTGTTCAGATATATACGTATATATAATAGTTCCGAGACAATTAATTGAAAGGGGGGATCCGTTTGTGCGGATGTGACGTAACGGCGCGGTGTCAAATATAAACTGGAGGATACGAAAAGTGCACTAGGGTCGGTGTTTCATACTATTTCAAAACTTGATTGCTTTAGAAAGAAAAAAAAAAAAAAAGGGGGGGAATGAAAAGTACATACATAAATATTACATATAAATCAACCAAAACCGTAAACATATGTACTACATACATACTTATACATATATAATATTCTGCAGTTATGCATATTATCATATATATGTCTACTGATAATACGCTTCACGCTTGCCTTAATTAATTACGTAATTCGTATAGTCGAACGGAAGTTGTATACGTTATACATACGCGGGTAGATAATATAACCGACTATTGCAACTTTAATTGGACCGCCCCGGTTACGTGTATACAAATCGTGCAACTTCTTAATTGATATAAAACGAAAAAAAAAAAAAAAAAAAGAAACGGCTAAAATTTTACATATACATATAAGAATTAATACGCGTGTACTATTGCGAAAAACGGAGACGTTTTTTATTTCTTTTATTTATTTATTTTTCTACACACCTATACCTATTCCGTTTGCAAAGTAGATACAATCTAGGTGTATATACCTATATACAACTTTTCTACGATTCATTATAATTTTTATCATTATATCAAATAGATATGATAGGTATAATATACATAAATATACATGTAAATGTAAAAACGAGAAACGATAATTATATACTCATCGTCAGAAATAACCGTGATATGAGATGTATGTAGGTAGTACGAGTAAAAGCGCGAAAAATATTATGTCTACATATATAACATACTATATATACATATATACGTGCAGATATTTTAGATTATAATCTACAAACGATTTATTCGTCAATGAATTTTTGTCATCGCTATATATACGTATAGTAATGTCCATATGTGTACAATGTATATTACTCGTGTGTAGAGGTTTAATATACGATATTATTGACCGGAAATGGTCATTGTTGCGTTGTGAATCGTAACTGTATGATGTATTGTACATACATACATACATACATGCATGTTATCGGTATTGATACACATATAAGCCTCCGTCGTCTAAATATCCCCGCGCGATAACACACGATGATTCATACGACGGTTTACACATCGTGAATCAGTGGAAAATAAAATTAGAAAAAAAAAATTAATAATAAAAAAAAGCAGCACGTGGTTGCTGAATCTACCTGTACGTGCATAAGTATAAAACACTTTTACATATACGCATTAATCATTCGATATTTTCAAACTACATATACGTATATAGGTGTCCATTATATTGATCCAATTATTTGCAATTCAATTATATAACCGTGACGATTGGTAGTTTGTCGAATAAATAATTATTTCCTTTAGTATAGGCATAGGTATATTCAGATTTTTTTTTATAATTCATTTCATCATTAGTCATACGTATATATGTGATTAGTATTCTATTCTATTCTATTTTTTCTTTTTCTTTCTCTTTCCTTTCAACAATTCTTTTAATAACTGCAGATTCAGAATTATATAGATCCTCATAAGGCCTAGCGCGCAATTTTTTTTCAACGAAATTATATACATACTACCTCATCTGGACACGCGTGTTCAGTATGTCCTAATATAATGAAGCGCATGACTGGTTATAGAAAAGCCGGAAAGGGCACGACTATGAGAAGAAATATAGATACATGATATGTATGTATGTATGTATGCACATGGATTATTAGTGATATTCATCGAACTTGAATAAATACTATATAATGACAATATTAATTGACATACCTACTATATGAATTAAATCGATTAATTAATTACACTTATAGTTGGAAATAGCCGTAGGTAGGTAGATACCGGATCTTGAAGAGTAAATAAACGATACATAAATGTAAAATAAATAATATATCTGATAAATATACCTAAACCTGTTATTTCAACATACGATAAATCTTTGCATCGTATATGTATATATATATAGGGTAGGGGCGGACAAAACGGGGATGCTAAGGAAATAATGGACTTTCGTGTACTCAAATATACGCTGAATCTTTTTTTTTTTTTTTTTTTACGTCTATTTGAAGTAAATGAAACAAATTTTCAACTTTTTTGTGCTAAATTGTGCAAAAATGATAATAAGGGTAAAAAATAATGAATCTAACTACACATACCTATATAAATGAATATATAATCGATAAAAAGGATCGTCGGGATCGTTATAGACGAAAGAGCTACGTAAATATATAAAAAATGGACCAATATAAAAATAGTATAAAGAGAGGCTGGAAATTATATTATTTTGTTATTTTATTATTTTTCTATTAAACCAGTGAGGGCATCGATCGATGGAATGCGAGCGACTCGCGTGGGCTTCGTATAACTATAATACATATAATCGTAAGTAAATATATATACGTCTGTATATATGTGTATGTGTATAGTACGTAGTTTGGTAGAATATATCGCGTTTAAACCAAAACGCGGTATAAATCCTAGCGGGGAATCCCCGGGCTACGCGGGTCAAGTTAAGTTAAGTTAAGAATTAAGCTAAGTTGCTAAGCTTAAGCAGACTGGACGAACAGCTAAGCTTTAGATCCTTACGAAGCTGACATAAGCCTACAGCAGCGACATAGGGGCAACGGTACTTTTGATTCCATATACTAGTTTTCAGGGCCGAGTCAAGGGACTGTGCGTGCGGCTGTGCCAACTATCTACTAATAACTTCGTTTATAATACCGATAATCGCGTAATTAATTATATATTGCAAATATTTTCACATACATTTTCACAAAAAAACTTATCCATTTTGCTAATTTCTTTTCTTTTCGTTTCTTTCTTTTCGTTTCGGTTACAGGGTACCGGTGTTCATCGATCGTCGATTTGTACAAGTAATTATATACCTATCTAGGTATACATAGGTAAATATTACTAGTCGATAAATAATCTCAAGCAAAACATTAAAACTTAGAAAAAATTTATTACATAGACAAGCAATTTTTCATGAGTTTATATACATCAGATAGTTAATCGCGCGGGGTTTAAATTCATACGATAAACATACGTGTCATAAAAACAATACATATCATATATGTCAAAAAGTATTTGAATAGTTTACATATATGTGAATAAATAATTTTGAATTGAAGTATTTCCCATCGTGCGTGCGAGCGATCATTGGCTACTTGAAAAGCGAACGGCGCTGTCGTCGAGTGACTTTATAGTATGTATATGAACTCGCGCGAGTAACGAGAGTCAAGAGTATAAGAGAGAGAGAGAGAGAGTGAGAGAGAGAAAGAAGCTACCATCTAAATCTATATACCCTACTTCAGTGTCCGTTAATCCTCACAAATCACAATCAGAGAGATAGAGATAGATAAACAGATATAGGTATAGATAGATATAGAGATACTTGAGACTCTTTGAAGCAGACGTAAAAGATTCGACTCTTAAACTCTTGTTGAATGATATAGATATACAGAGTAACACGAGCAGATGTGGTATTAATAGAAAACTCTAGCCAGAGAACAAGAAGAAGAAGAAGAAGAAGAAGAAGAAGCCACTTGCTTTTAATTCAACTCACTTCGTCGTATATACGCATACCATGAAGTATAATAATATGTAATAATACGTGTAATAACACGCGCGATACATATATGCAGACTTCTATATACGACAGATATTTTATTGTCTGTGCACATTAAGTAGAGAACGAAAAAAATGATTAAAAAATAAATTAATCGGGTAAGGATAAATGAGGAAGAAAAAGAAAGAATCTCTCAGCACATATGTCAAGTCAGAGATCATACGCTGTGTGTGTGTGCGTGTGAGTGTGAGTTTAAAATATGAGATACGCGGTTCTTTATTGGCACAATTCGTACTAATCACTGCTAATTATTATTTTGAATTATTATACCGGAATCTGTTCTCTCAGTCTACTTGTATATTACTGATATACATATACGTAAACGTGTCCGCAGTTGAAAGTTGAAACTCTGAGAGTTTCAGAAGTTTTAATTAATTAGACAATTTTATATTCTGTTATATATATAGTGACATTAATTTTACTCGTTACCGTATATATATATGCAGTAGTACAATTATAACCTTTTCTTTTTTTCTTCATTTCTTTTTTACTCCACTTTTTAGAGACACACCATTTATACGACTGGCCTGAATAATTGAAGCATAGGTATGTGTGTGTTCGGTATATGGAAACGTATTATACCTATTCATATTCATTTGCAGAAAAATTTGCACAAAGAGTTGAGACGACATTTTTTTTGACTCTGGGAATACTGATTTTTTTTTTTTTTTTGTTTTCAATAGTTTTTTTTAGAACGCAAAATATACTGAGAATCCCTTTTGTCGATTTTGAAACGACACATAGATACGGATTAATTGAATTAAATTTGACGAACTTACCCTGACCATTGCAGTGGTTTTGCTGAGGTGATGAAGGTTGTCCCTGTGTGAGGATTATCTGACTTTCTAGCTCTTGTAATTCGGCCTGTAATTCGCTTAGCTTATTATTCGCCTTCTTGACGATCGTTGCCACGTCTGCTAGAGCCTTTCGGTCAGTAGCTACTAATCGCAAATTTTCCGCACCCGCTTTGATTTTCAGTTCCTACGGAAAAAAAGCAGACAAGTATTAATACAAAAAAAAAAAAAAAAATAGATAGAAACATGAAGAAAGACAAAAAAAAAATCAGCAAAATTATGGCGTTCGTTAAAAAAAAAAAAAAAATCTGCATATAGGTATCTGCATTATCTGAATAGGTTACTTTCGGAGCAATTTCTATTGCAATTTGTTGATTTTTTTTTCCTTTTTTTTTTTTTTACCGATTAACGATGACTTTAAATTCTTACTTTTCGTATCTCTCTACGAATGTGTTCTCGGAGTTCATCCAACCGAGCTGGTAGCGGCATTTGATCGCTTCCACCGACCCCGTACTTGTGCGACAACTCGAAGAGGACTGGGTGGCTGATGTAGTCACCCTAAAATCCGAGGAACACGAAAAAGAGAAATAAGTTACTTTTCTTTTTATGGATGTAATTTCATTGCATTTCTAGTGTTTTCGGAGCGAAAAAGAAAAATCATCGAAACTGTATACTGCATATAACGGGAAGTTTATTAAAAAATTTGATTTCATTTTTGTCGATCGTATAATTGTATCAATAAATCTTGGATTATTACGTCAAGCCAAAGTAACGATTTTTACTGTTTTATTTTTTGTTACATTTTGGACTCAAGAACAAAAAAAATGTATAAAAAGACTTTGTTTTTCAATTATTTAATGAAGTGAAATTTTTTAAAATTCTTTTACCCAACTCGGTTCACTGAGCCAAACTACGTGCGATGCCTCCCCCCATCCTGTCATGTATTCCTAATTCCATTGAACCGTTGTCATTATTATTATTATTATTTTTATGATTATTATTATCAATTGTTGTCGAAGGCTGATATTTTGTGACAAAATTAAAATCCCCATTCATTTTTTATCTTCGTGTTTTCACGAACCCCCTAATACTATGCATATTTTCGCTTTGATCTCCTTACACCGTTAATAATGATTGACACTTTATTTCGTGGGGGGATCACGATTTTTTTTAATTTTTTAATTTTTTATTTTTAAACATGAAAAGTCCATTCTCTAAAATAATTATATATCTATAATATGTGTATTTACGTTCAAATAATGTATGCTAATTCGTAATTATTTCTTTTACACCTTTTACATCGTTAGCTTAAATATCTCCTGACGTCTTTTACTACTTAATTGACAATTAGAACGTTCGAATATGTATAGTGGCATAAATAAAGGAATATAAAACAAAATGTTAAAAATAAAGAAACCTAGGTACACACATACGTACCTCCAAAAAAAAGCGTGCCTCTGACTAATTTAGCGACGCTTAAGCGAAAAAAAAAAAACCTACTCCTTTTTTCTTCTTTTTTTCAGTACATTCATAGTATAATTATACATCATCTTTCTAAGACCTATACGTATGGTTATGTACATGTATTCATTTATATCAGGGATGCCAAAAAAAAGGAGTAAGAAAAAAATGTTGTAAATAAAATAAGAAAAATGAAAAAATTTGTATATCCAAAAAGAAGGAACGAAAGAAACCGAATCATTAATGAATTCAGTGCAGCTATAGAAACAATAATCTATTCTTCGATCTTACAGTTTCTTATATATATATTTTAATTTCATTCATTCTTTTGTTTTTTTGTTTTCTTTTTTACTTTTTTAGTTTCTGGAATCGAAGAAAGATACTGTAGTATTTATGTATGTATAAAACTATGAATGTACAACAGTCGTCTGATTAATACTATCAGTTATTTCATTAAAATAAATCGTGTGTGTCACGTGTTGAACGTAATTCTATCATTTCACTTATATAATTCTGTTAATTTTCATTTCACACAATAATTTTGAACAATTATCAATTGATTTTCAATAATTTCGTGAGATTTTCAATTATTTTCAACGATAAAAATTTTATTCTAATTTCGAGAGCTAAATTTCTCATTTTTCAGTTATTGTACGAAGATAAACCAAAATTGAATACATAAAAAAAAAACACACACACACGCAAAAAAAATTGAATTAATCTTTTCTCTGAGATTCACATATAATTCAGTTTTTTTTTTTTTCTTTTTTTTTCTAACGAAAAGGTTCTCTATATTTCCGAAATTCCACGCTACTTGTTAATAAAGGAATTATTATTATTCGTTTTCAAATAAATTCAGCTGTTTTATAACGACGAGGTTCCTTTAGAAAAGAATCTGATAAAAAAATACCGCAGATTAATTAACCGCGATTAAAGTAAATAATAAATCAACTACCGCAAGTGTAAGTGAGTGACCGCTCTACGTAAATATATATAGTAATATATGGGATACCGTTTCGAATCGAACGATTCAACAACTTTTTCCAGAAATTTTTAATCTCGATCATTAAAACCTTTCAGTAATAAATTTGATAAAGACGTAGGTCTAGAATAAGAGAAATAAAAATTCGAGAATATAAAAAGAACACCAGGATATTTTGTATCACCTACCATACAACCCACAGGATTAAAACAAGACCAAATTGATTTGTTTTTTCTTGGCATTTTCTTATATGGTTATAGATATGTACGTAATCCTTTTCCGTAGATAATTATTATTCGCACCGTTTTATAATGATATAGAAAAAAATATGTAATAATAATAATTCAAATCACGGGAGCACCAATAGATATCTAAACAAGGTAATAAATAAATAAATAAATAAAGTAAAAATTGGGAAAATTACGAAAAATTTTTTAAGATTTTCTCGCCCCACGTCTGTTATATCACGGTATAAGCGAAAAATGAATCAGTATAATACGAAACTGATGAAGGTGAGATGCCCCCGATATATTGCGTGAGGTTCGTTTGAATCGAGCTCGGTAAACTTTGTCGAAAGTCCATATCCAAACATCAACCCGGCTGTGAAACTCCCGCACGGTTTCTGTGAAACCCGCGATGATAACGTGTTATCTGTTATCAGAAACTAAGATAACAGGGATTCTCATTCTATAATTCAAATAATAAAAGAATTAACCATATAGCCCTGAATTTTCTAAAGGGACTGGGCGCGACAAAATCAATGAAACATTTTATCGATCAGATAAAACTACCGTCAATTTTGTTTTTTTGGTTTTTCACCTGACTCATTTTCTATAATATACGGTTAATAAATTATATAAAATTTGTTACAAATCATTATAAAATGTGCTTGAAACAAAAACAAAAAAATAAACGTAGAGGAAACAAATCAATTTTTTTGTGTTTTTTTTTCTTAGTTTTGATTGGAAATCTATATAATTCTCGTTTTTACAAACCCATAAAACGAAACTATTCGAGTTTAATTCGAAGTCGGAGTTGATCGGAATTTTGAGGATGATTTTTCGCGTGAGGTCGATAATAAATAGCAAATATTGAACCTCGCGAACGAGTTTTCGTTTCGAATCACCTCTAAAATACATAGGCATATCCGATGCCAACCCAGACAGACGTTCAGTTAAGTTGGGCCGAATATAGATATGGCTCAAGACTTGAACGGCTGCTGGAAATATTCTCATCTTTAGCTGGAAAATAGATTTAGGATTTGATTCTTGATTACGAAACGCAAAGATACATACATATATATATTTATATGTATACTCAAACAGTAAAAATGACTATAAATTTAATATCAAAGTTATTCACTTCGATATTCACCTGCGATTTGTTTTATTTAATCAATTAAACAATGACAACGTACGTATGTACAAACATTATACTTACTTAAAATTAAAAACTGTCGACTTTCAACCTTTCATCTCTCTCCACATTAACATTACACGGTACACATGTACATATTTTATTGTAACGTAGGTAACGTACATACGTACCTACATACAAATGTTGTGAGAACTGGGTCAAACGGCTAGGCATGAATAGAGTGAAAACTATCAGTTCGCAAACTCCGCTATTATGGTTTAAAACTATAGTTATATAGTTACCTACGCACGTACACACAGATTGTATGCACCAGCAGCAGTGGAATTCATTCTCTTTAAAAAACAAAAAGGAAAAAAAAAAACAGACAGAAATAATTTCCACCTATATGGATTTTCTTAACGTTCTCATTCCACGCGATATATTGATCATTATTGTTATCATTATCATTATGATTATTATCGATGCGGAAATGCGGAAGTAATCACTTCCTGTTAAATGTTTTTCAGTTTCTTGTTTTCATTTTCTTTTCATATTCCTCTTAAATACTTACAAGTAGGCAAGTTTTTCCAACAGCAGTGAGTCAGAGTTAGATTTAGCCGGAGATAATGGGCTTTGAAAAAAAAAAGAAATATACATATATATATAGTACATGCAACATACCTATATATCGATAATTTAATTAGGCGCGAAGCTATTGTTACGAAATATATTATATACATGTACATATACTAGATGGAGAGAGAGAAATCGTAGATATTACTATCGAAATACGCCCAGTAGGCACCTGTTCACATATGTATACGTGTGTGTATTCATGTATATACGTTATACAAGCACGTTTCATACACACACACATTCATCATTATTCTCTTTACTCGCCACGAGGATTCGAGATCCACTGACTGTAGGAGATTACATACAGGTAATACTCTGTTAAGGACCAATAGAATCCGTTCTACTCTTCTCTTACTGACGCATCTCTCTCGTTGCCATGCCTCGGACGAGGACCGTTAGTCCTGGATCTCGTGATCCCGGACAAACTCGTAGGATTTTTTTTATCAACGTTCTCAAATCCCCGAATTGCTTATTCTAACTTTTCGGAGGAGCAATAAAAAAAAAATTAATGAATGGATATGACAAAAAAAAAGAGATAAAAATTAGAATCGGAGTAGTAATCACAATTCAATCAAAATCACAAATATTTTCGTATAGATTCACGTTCTACATAGTTTTAAGAGAGTTCAATAATTGAGACATTTTTCGAGCTAGTATAATCCCAACGTTTATATAAATATGTATAAGGAGCAACTTTTGCGGATAACGAGCTTCACAGACTTGGATTTGGCTGGAAAGTTAACATTTTTGAGGTTAACGTCTGGAGAGGAAATGAGTACCGCTCAGTTTTGATTATATTTAAGATTAACGTCCGGTTAGTTAGTGTGTATGCTTAAGAGACTAACTCGTATACGTAGGAGTTTGAAAATTTTAATAATAAATATGCAAAGTTTCTAATATTAAACCTAACCTTGCTTAGCCGGTGGGCGTTTTAAAAATCATTTTTTGTAATATATGTACGTTTTTTTTATTACGTTTCGTTTTACGGTGAAGTGGATCAGAGATTAGCGATAAAAAAAGATTTAAGAAACACGCTAACACGGCGTGCTTGTACTACACCAATGAGTCAGTTTTTTTTTCAAAGAATTCGTAGTCAAAAGCTTTTTGATTACAATACATCGTGGAAAATAATCACATCTAAACATTTCTAAAGTAAACGGGATATTATCGGTCGATGTAAATATGGTTAAGATATATTTATGAGTATGTAACGTAAGTTTGAATAATCTGCGACGCCCTAAAATCCTGTCAAGTGCTAAGGAATGATCTTTATGGCGGCTTGCCAGACCGAGAGAACCCCGAGGACCTGCTACTCACCTGATAATAGCTCGAGTCCGCCATCTTGGCACAATATTCACTCACTTTCTATCCGCCTTTTGTGCACAAAACTCAAAAATCCATATTTAAACACAGTCACTTATGTCCGTTCGTGGCAACAAAGGCCCGAATCCAACTGACCCGAACACTACTAACACCTAATTAGTTTCCAACTTACTATATTCACGGGGTTATAATAACGGGGATGAATGACGTACGGTTAAAATGCCGACGCAACCGCATTCCACCGCACCAAACCCTCGACTGACGAATGAGCCAATCCAAACGCGCATCATCACAAGGCGCACTTGTATCCCTACTGCTACCTCTCCATTGGCTTATTTCGCTAACCCACAACCAGAGGGGCAGATGTATAACAATTTAAATTCATTTTCCTGTTTATCTTTGTAATACATACATATACACGCATAAATACATTGCGCATGCATCGTATGTATACATATAGAGATACATACATACAGCAGCGGATGTATTTCGTATTTAAAATTTTTTTTTATATCTTGTTTCAGATTCATATCGCATATTTAACGTAATAAATTATTATGAGATTAAACATGCATTTGTAATTACCGTTTATCATATCTAAAAAGATAAGACTCCCTCCGTTCCTCGTCTCTTTCTTCTCTACTTCCTATTTTTTACCCAATTTTATCAAGATTTGATAAAACAAAAAGTAAAGTTTCGGTAAAGAATGCGAAAGCTTATGTAGCCAGAAGTTCTCGTAATATTAATTGTAATTTACATATTTGCATTACATACGTAATACGATAACGTTTTTTCTTTTTCTTATTAAAAAGCTGGAAATTACAGATTTTCCTTTTTTTTTAATTTTTTTTATTCTTAATAAACCTTTATTCAATGGTGTTATGAGACTAACGCTTTTAATAGTTCTTCAGGAGTTCTAGAGAACAAACTATCCGGATTTTGATAATTATTTTTAGGATTATGACAATCGTCATATAACTGTTTGTATATCGCTCCAATTACTTCGAACGATCTTCTCTGCGTCACTGTTCTATGCGTATTACTTTGTAAGAGGCTGATTTGAGGTAGAAGTAAAATATCCGGCATCACCAAGAACGCTTCTAGTTTATTCTGCAACAGTATAAAAAAAAAAAAAAAAATAAACACTTATTTTATAACTATAGTTAGTGAATATCTATTTTGTCTTTTTTCTTTTTGATAATGCAAATAATCAGAAGATTTTTTCCTATATAAATCTGGTCTGTTTTTCAGTTCAAATTCTTAGGCAATTAAGTAGAATTTATCTAGTCAGTTAATATTTATTTAACGAAGCTTTCTTGCTTTTTCAATTCCGCATATTTGATTAGTTAGATAATTTTTCACAAACGAATTAAACAATCACAAAATTTAATTACCGTGAATTCTTTTACACTGAGCGGATCCATTCCTGGTATAGATGATAGAGGACCTTGTTCACGTCCTTGAAGAATGGTGTATATTGGTCCAAGATTTAAATTTGCAACCAGAGAACTGGCCTGCTCTGACGTCAGGGTATCTATCTGTGCATCTGCTTGTGCCTAAAAATTGTAGAATAGAATAGAAAATAGTAAAATGAGTACAGAATTCGATGGAATAGAATAAAATGTTGTAGAATGGAATAAATAGTTTAAAAAAACATTACAGTATGAAAATTTAATAATTATTTAACATCTCTGACCTGTAATCTCTCTAGTCTCTGATCCATGTACTCGTACAGAGCCAAGGTAGATTGTATCTGATGCATACAGTTCAGAAGGTAAACAGCCATGTCTACCGTAGGCAATCTGGATGCTGTTTCATTGACTTCTTGTAGCAATGGGTCAATAACGCAGGAAACAATCTGCACATTAAATGAATTGTTCAAAGATATTCTCATTGTGAGATGAATTCTTATTGTTTCTGAGCCCCCAAAGACTCTTTACGTTTGATACTAACTTTGAGCATATCCTTTTCTCTTTCTTCTGCTATACTGGCAACAGCTAGAACTTCATTAAGGAGAGAAAGTAGTCTTGATACTGATGGAGCAGGAACGAGATCTGTGCCTGGTGGCTCTGCACGATCTCCCAAAGCAGCTCGAGTCTCTCTTTGGAGTCTAGTTACAAAACTGCGATCGCTTTGCTCTAGGAGATCGTTTATTGTCGTTGTCAGCAAGCTATCGGGTACAACTTGCGTTATTATGGCCTGATAAAATCTAATCAAAGTTGTAACAGAGTAGAAGACTGTAGCAGGAGCTTCTACCGCCAGGATATGCTCCACTCTTGATTTTAAAGGGTGGCAAAGTCCCTCTGTTATATTTCCAAGCGCCTGTTTCATTTGATCAGATACATCTGAAACAGGTTTGAAAAATTATAATGCAATAAGATGTAAGTCTTTATCAAAAATCAACTCTTGGCTTGAAAAACAAGTTTGCGAGTATTCGTGAAAGAGGCAAATTGAAAGATAAGTTTTTAAATACAAACCTGTTTTATCACAAGCTTTGACTAGTGTTAAAATGTTTTCTTTTTCAACTGGTATTGCCTGATGTAACCAGGCCAGCATATCGCCAACGTATCTCTTAGGATCATGGGCATGCATTTCGATGGGATTAGAATTCCCTCCAAAAGCATCACCCAGTGTTAGAGCATCGATAAATGATCCCACCAAGATGGATCTCCTCGCTGTACAGTATTCGTCTAATACATATCTGAAAAATTAGTTTATTCACATACATGGATACATTTTCAAACTACAGATCACCTGAACTCTACCATTTAGATATTTACTTATACAAAACCGGTCTATCCTCTAGTTTACTCATTGCTTTTATCAAAAGCGGAGCTAGCAGTTCGTTTTCAATGTGTCTACACTGGCTCTGTGTCCAACGATAAAGTCTTTCCAATGCAGCTTCTTGGAGTAAAGTCATTCTCTGCATAACATCTAATGCCAATGTCTGGTAGCCAGATTGCATCAGGATTCTACAGCTGCTGTGTATTTCCTTTTAAAATGAATAAATACTCATATAAATTAGTTTTTCCTTTATCATTAGTGTAATAAAATTAAAATATAATTAAAACAAATGTTTTATTTTTACCTGTACACGATCGGCAACAACGAAAAACTCGTTTGTTATAGGCGCTTCTCGAGAAGGACCGTGCAATATTGCAAGTTCAGATTGAGTCAGTTGAAAGTTTTTAATAAATGCATTAGCCACCTCTTGTTGCATGGATAATTTTTTACTGAAAAGAGATGTTAGTTTTGCAGATGAGAAACAGGGGTGAAATTTCTCAAAGAAAGAACGGAAAATCTTTGAAATATAAAGATGAGACAAACCTATCATTTTGTAATTTAGTAGTTTGGTCGATTAACTGAAGTGTTTGAGTCTTTGTAGTTTGTAGTTGATTGGTCATAGTTTGAACCGCCGAATTCATGGCCAGAACATCGTTGTATATACCGTCTAAAGAGGACTTGACTTCTCTAAATGCAGCGACAAAGTCTTCATTTATTAGCAAACTTCTTCTCTCTATTTTACTTCGTAAATTTCTTCTCGCATTTAGAGTATTGTCGGTGAAAAATGTCGACAATTCTTTCAGTGCTTCTAGGGTTTCCTGAAAAATTCATACGGATATCGAAATGCGATTATATATCCGAAACATAACCTACAATTACTTTTCTACTGTATCATGCTGCGTTTGATTTCGAATATTCGATTTTATCGCAAATATAGAATTGAATAATAAAGAATAAAAAAAATTATGATAGTTTGATAATTAATATGCAATATTGATAAAAAATTCAAGGATTTATATCAAAGTTGATTAGGTTAGGTTATTTAAATTTGTGTAGTCACCTTGTCGTTATCTAAACGAGACTCTAGTAGCTTGTCAACACGTCGTATCAATACGGAATTACCGCTCTTGTCATTATTCGTGTGCATTTTTGTCTAATTCTCTTAAAATATTTGATTTATTGGTAACATGACAGGTTTTATGCGAAGAAATGTCAACGTCGAACACAATGGTCACGTGTCTGATGACGTATAGAGACTACAGAGAACAGAGTAACAGGGAATGACTACAGATGGGAGGCTTGGGTATCAGAATTTGTCGGCAAAACAGAGCTCAGTCTACGTTAAGATATGTACGCCAAGTTGCCTGCCAGTAGGCGCATTGATGTCCCGACATAAGTGTATGAGTTCGTACGAACTTTCACAGATGGAAATATCAATGATATCGATCGCTGGCGCCATCTCTATTGAAATTATAAGGAATGTAGAGAAGTTTGGCAAGTCGCCTTTGACTAGGCGTATTGATGCGTTGATTATTCTAGCTTAACATAATTGATGGATCTCGCGCTAAAGCGATTATAATAACGTATTAGATTATAATTTACGTACGTAAGTTTTTTTGCGTTATTATCAGTGAATTTATTTCATTAATATCTTGTTGTATATTTATTTTTTCAGTCTCCTTGAAGATCGTAAACGTAATCCTAATTCTATAATCAGTAGTCATTATTTAAAAACAATAACTATTATTGCAAAAATTTTAGGCATACAGTCAGTTTATGATGCAAACTGTAAAAATATGCAACATATTTCGAGCGTTTCATTACCCTGCTACACTCTGCGTAAATCAGAAAGCAAGAATCGTTTTTGACGTTCGATTAGTCTCACTTTAACTTTCCAACAAGTATTTACCTAATTGTAAGTCATACTGAAACGCAGTTCTTGACATAGATAAACTGTACGCAAATTGAATTCGGCACGTAGCATGGCATCAATTGGTAACTCCAATAGCATGATTAACGTTTAAGAGGTAGGATAACGTTTTTTTTTTTTTTTTAAAGCCTATTTCCGAACTTTTCCATTAAACCAAAGTTTTTAGAAATTAGTAATTTTTTTTGGGAGTTACTTGACGCAGGAACGGAATAAAACTTATCGAAGCACATGAATTATAGTAATACATATTTATTTACATTAATTAATTACAGATCTGCAAATCCCGATATAAAAATAACGATCTTCTCCCGAACACCATTTGTCGATAATATAATAGCTATAGAAAAATTAAAAATGACGACGACCGTAATAATAAAAAAGAAATACTGAACTCAGAAGGAATGAAAAAAAATAAAAACAAATAAGGAAATTTACATCAGTGCAGATCCACGCCACGCTGAATCAAACCCACAAGCATTGTCAGAATCTGAATCGTTTTGAGGATGGGATGAAGTTACTGCGAGATTAGTTACTGATCGTGGCTGCTGTGATCCGCGTCGTGGATGACCAGGATTTTGGCCCTGCCCTTGAATCTGGGGATTATTATTCGGTTGATTTTTTGCAGGCTCATCCCGCGACGATACGAAATCCTGGGCTCGCCTACTTCGCCGTTTTTTAATTGGCGCGTACTTCGGAGGTGGCATCACTTTGTGTTCCGTCTAAATTAAACAAAGAAAAAGAAAAAAAATTCCTTGCCTCCAATTTCTCAGTCCCTTGCTCCAGGACTGGAATTTGTACCTGTATATTATCTGCAGATCCCCAGCTTTTGTGAATTTTTTCGTTATTTGTTGCAGCATTGCTACTCGCCACACCCAGGAATTGGCTGAAGGCTTCCGTCGTACGCTTCACGCGGACGTTCAATGAGCCAATTCGTAGGAAACCAAGATCTTTCTCTGCGTTTGATTAAAGTGAAAAGAATTCTTATGAATCGTCGGCGTGAATATATTTTAAGTTTTTCCTATTATACGAGTTATTTTTTTTTAATCAAGTCTAATCAATAGAATTTTTGCAAGCAAATAAATTCAAACGTATTATCGCTACAGTGGTTTCGATTTTCCGTCATTTTTAGGAATTTCTACTCCTTCGTGACCAAGGAAAGTGCTAAAATTAACTCTTCTCTGGTTTCTAATAAGTTTTTTTTTTCTTTTTTTTTTTATAGCTATAAATCGGGCGAAGTCTTACCTGCATGCTTTTTCCTTGCTTTTATTTCTGAAAGAGAATAAGAATTTATTTTAGGCTGTAGTTAACAGTCCGCCTAAAGAAACGTGATTGAATCGTGAATTAAACATAAAATCGTTACGATATGTAAGAAGAATTAGTTATTTTAGGTAGAAGTATCACGTACAGTTCGGACATTTAATTCGCAAAACGATTATTAATATATGTTAACGAATAAGAATGATAACGAATGGCTCTAACATCGTCGAATAAAACGTACATGAAATTATTAATAAAGCAACAGTCGTTGAATAACGAATGAATGAAACAAATCTATAAGAAAAGCGATGTAGGTTACATACTTCGGCTAATACGATTATGAGTTAGTCTATAACTAGTAATTAACATCGTTACTAAACTTATACACAAAGATGATTATTCAAAAAGGAAATTCTGCACGCTCGAACTCTCTTAATCACGACGCGGTACGTAATCTTCTACTACTAGTAGTTTGTATATATAATACACATACATACATATATCTGCACCGAGAAAAAAAATCGTTTGGATTAAACGAAATTCAGTTGGGTGAAACGAAAACGGCGATCGCGGGCGGCGAAGTAAACGTCTTTTTAACTGAACAAAATTATTTGATCGAACCAAATTTGCAAAAATACTTGCAACAAGTAAATATTCATTTCAACCAATCAGTAAAATGCTCTTCCAATCACATATTTAGTTGAGTACAGTATAAATATGTTTGACTGAATAGCTATTCTGGTATTTTGGAATGGATATATGATCAAGTCAACTGAATGCCAGATAGACGCAACTGCGTATTATTAATATAGTTTTTAGAAATTCACTAAATATTCAATTGGGGCAATGGTGCATTCTTTTAAGAAAAAATCTTTCGTTATAGCATGATTATTTATCAAACTTACGGACGACAAAAATTTTTTTTTATTATAAACCCATTCGATTCATCGATACCACACCTATATGCCGTGATAGCAATGCTGATAAATTAAGATTAACCGCATATAAATTGAAAACGCATTTCCTAATTCGCTAGCCGGGATTCGATCCGGGGACGCTTGTATTACGAGTCGCACGCTCTAACCACTACGCTATTCCATCGCATAAGATTTTGTATAACTTTTTCTTATATGTCTTCAGAGCTACCTCTATAAGTAATCATATCTGCTACTTCTTATTACTTCTTACGCGATACTTGGACATCTAATTAACAAATGCAAGTTGGACATTTTTAATAATCGTAAATGTAATGCTTGAGAAAAACTTCTAACGTTTAAGCAAATCTGCCGTTTGCGTTGAATAGTAATTTAGTTTCTTGTAACAGAGAAATCTGGACCGGTTAACATGTTTTGTTCAGTGAACGAAATTTGAGTAGCAACTATAAATTTTTTTGCAGAAAATACAGCAGATGAGTTAATTAATTAACTAATTCTAAAAAGTAACTTATTGTTAGTTGTTTGAACTGAATTGGTTTCATTGCTTTGATGCGAACTTACTTTAGTCCTCTTAAGAAATGCAATTCACCTCAACTAAATATATTGTTATGGTGACCCTGTGTATTGAAAAGAAGTGGTGGTTCAACAAATCGAATCGATAATTTGTTTGACTGAATGTAGAATAGTTGAGAAAGACTATTCAGTTGCCTCAACCAGCTCAGTCAACTGGCTGCACCATCCACATAACTGAACATTTTATTGTTACAAACTGACTATTTTATCCATGAAAAAGTGCATTTATTTGATGCCATCATATGAAACTTTCAATATTCGTGTGTTGGCTGAACTGTATCGTGGATTGACTTAACTATTTTCGATTCAAGTAATTTAAATATGTAGTTAATAAAATTGATCAGTTCAAACAAACAATTCGATTGATTCAAGTAAACTGAAATATTTAGGACAACTAATTATTGTTTCAACGAAATGTAACGGCATTAAAACAACTAAATTGGCCCCGACTAAATATATTTGGTTAATCCAAACGATTTTTTTTCTCGGTGTGTACAATAGATGCGAGGATTTACATAGGTGAATACTGAATGAATCTATAGGATCAATATAGCTACATGGTATATACGTGTGAATATACCACCAAAGCTTCACTTCGCTCTATCATTGAGCAAAGCTTAAGTTATACCGTTTGACAAGTCTTTGATAAGTTGTACATACATACGTTGATATACGAATGGAAATGGCAATACATTGAAAATATGCAAATAATTGTGTTATAAGAGTATTTTACAGAAAAGATAATCCGTTTGCATGTAAATTTTTTCAGTAACTAATTAAGCCAAGAAGATTTTTTGGAAAATTCAATTTTGCAATCCTATTCAGAAGTTGACACGACATTTCGGATCCATTGCAAGTTAATATTAATATACCTAATGTTCGTCCAATCTGAATCTGTTTTGATTAATAATTATTATACGGGTGATTATTGGAAAGGAGGTAAGATCAGAGTATGGGGTAGAATTACGTGAGGGTTAAGACAAGTATAATAATTAGAGACATGCTCATGCAGTAATGTTATGTTAAGAGAAAAAAAAAAAACAAGGTAAGTAGTGGTTAAATAATCACATGCTTTATTATATTTGGAAATCTTTTTCAAGTTACACAGAGATAATCTACGTGTAGCTGTATATTAGTGAGGGTTACGTACTACTGCCACTCCAGTACTCGTCAATGATATGTATTTAAAAGAGACAAAAATTTTCATTATACACATAATCAAACTAAGCGTTAAAACAAAACAATAATTATTATATACACTCTATGTGTTCGACTAATTATTACTTGTAGAAAATTAGTGAAAAATCGCAACTACTCACTTTTGCGAAATCTATATAACGAACATGATGCAGAAATGAATAAAGAATTAAAAAAGAAAATTGTCCCTTTTCAAACGTGCTTTTGCGGTCTGTAAAATAACAGGTCTAAAAAGTATTCAAAAAAAAACATTGAAAGACTCTGTAACATAAATCATAACACAGAATTACATACGTGAAAGATAAAATAACTATTTCAAGTAATTTTTGTTAAAATCTCGAGAGAAAATAGAGAGAAAAAAAATTATTAAATAAATATCTTCAAAGAAGGAGATCTTTGTGCGATTATTTTGTGTTTTTAGACCCGTTAGATTCGTCGATAGCGTAATATCTTTGAATAAAAAAAGGGACAAACAGTAATTGATAAAAATGTATGAAATAAACAAAAAAAAAGTAGAAATAGTTAAGTATATATACGTTACTTTAGGGTGCGCCTACTTTAACCGTGTGCGACTCAAGCGCTTTACTACTACAGCAGAGCTGTGCGTCTCAAACTTGCCTGATTGTGGCTGCAGCAGTAATCCCTACAACAGAAGATTACTTCCAGATACCCAGATACTCACCAAATACCCTCAACCTTTAATAAACTTAATATAATAATTTTAATTTTAATCTTAAAACTATATAGGTACAGTATAATAGATATAGCTACCTTCAACAGCTTAACCCGGTCTTCCGGAACCCATATACATATTATATTACAATTTGTTCGAATTATTGATCGAGTGAAATTAATCAAAAATTTATCACAATACTTTCCGGAATACCGGGTATGTATCAGCCTTGATAAATTAAATAATAATAATAAATCAATAGTCAAGATGTAATAATAAATACGTCGCCGTTCCAGCGCTTGATGAGGAAAGCCAGCGCCCAGCATGCACGCGCCCGTTGTTAGTGCTCTGTGCCAATTTGTTACTGATAGGAATTAACAGCCGTTGGTCGTTGCAGTTGATGCATGCAGAATTTAGTGTTATCATTATTTGTGCAAGGGATTTTTTTTTGGTTTTGGAGAATAGATGAATCAAAAAGAAAAATTAAACAAAAAAAATATTGAAATTACGGATCCGCGACTTGTGCTTTTTTTTTATTTCGCACAGCCGTGTCCGGTTTGAAATTTTTACGAAGGAAGCTTGGGGCGGATAGAAGAGTGGGTCGTCGACGTTGGCGTTTTGTCATATTTGCGGGTAAAGTAGCGTGTTTCATCATATCGGAACGAGAGGGAAGAAGGGATGCGGTTGCGGGTACTCGCATAGATGCAGCTCGGAGGAGATTCGAACCCCCATCGCCTTCTGACCCGAAGAGGTACTCACTGCGGAAGGTGTCTTGGCTTACGGCCGCCTCTTGGGATGCCAGATATTGCCGAGCTTTTTTCCCACTGTAGTCACGAAGGTCTTGATTCGCTCCTGGGTAGAAGATAAATCATTTTCACATTTCTGTTTTGCTGCTTTCTTTTCGAATTTCTCGTATATTTCCTTGTTTCATTATGAAATTTTAACGACTGATTCAAGAGACCAGATGCCGGGACAGAAATCGCCGAATTATAGATTAGGTTAAAAGTTTATTGTGCCGTGAATCGGGGATGCGAGAATCTCTGGTCTTGTTTGAGACTCTTTGATATTAATCGCGGTCCATTTATGCGATCGGTCCTCGACGTGTCCAGCTGCCGCCGTCGAGCGAGAATCCTAAATCTATTTTAGATTCTAATGTAGGTACGACGTTGGACGCAAGGTTTTGGTATTTTAGTTTACCCTGGCCAAATGCCCATTGACGTAATTAATTAATCACTTTTCGTCGGGGAGCGGACAATCGATTTATTATTTTTAAATTTATCACGAACCTAGGTATACATATATACCTATACCTATATACGCACACAAACCGTTACAATTAATTCTCCACAACGGAGTGAAAACCGACAAGTTTAAAATCAGCAGACGCAAAACTAAGGCCGCACAAAATATGCAAAAATTAGATTAATGAACGCAATTACTTCGTTGAAAGACTTCTAATTCCAAAAATCATTAAAAAAAAATCAAACACTCCGATGATCCGACTTCGTTTTCGGTAGAAATCAGCTTAAACAATATTTGCCGACAAACTTTAGAGCACAGCGGTATAACCTACTATCACCGACGGACATTGACGTTCTACCGCGTTAGAGTGCCTCGTCAAATTGATTATCTGACGACAAACGCAAACACAGGACCATCGCGGGGGTGGCGAAGAGAGCCCAGTCCCAAAGACCGACAATCAAAGTCAGGTCTAATGGGTATCGAATAGGTGGACTTGGATATGGTCACCGATAAGAAGAGGAAGCGTAATCTGTGGCAAACAGTCGGCTGAGCTTTGTGCCTCACCGGTATAACGGGGGAAGGAAATTTCTGTTTGCACGGGTAAGCCGACCTGTCAATCAATGCTTTTGTGGAACTGATTATCACCCGAATCACTGCACTAACTCAACACCCGTTGTACCAAATCGACGTATATATATACCTATATATGTATAAATAATAATAGTAAGATAAAAACTCACCGTAGACTTGAACGAGAAGATTAAAGATGTTCTCGTGGTCGAATTGCATCGCTATATGCAACGGTGTGTAGCCCTAAAAATTCGATTAACTTCTTCACTACGTCTCGAGAATTATTAACACTAAAAATAAATTAATGAAGGAATAATGGAAGGAGGTTGTACTGTGTACGTTTACTTTTTATTATTCCCTACTTTCATCTCCTTCGTATACCTAAGACGCTAAGTGAATATCTAGTAGTCGAGGTATTAAGATGGCAAGACGATGGTTGCAGAGTAGCTAGTAGTTAAACTGAAGAGACAATGCGAGGTATCATTAACACCTTATTAAGAATTTCGCCTGTGTATATACCGTGCGAATTTTCATTTCCTCTCGATCCAGGTATATACATAGGTATATACAAAGTCCATTATAGTAATAGGAAATTGCGTGTGCCATTCAGCCAGGCTTTCCTTTTATTTGCCCACAATTGCTATATACCTATCCTATGGCCATTTACTTCTGTTCATTTCTCAAAGTCTGTACCGAGGTTGTTTAACAAGCATGTTATGCACGTTCCGCAAAGAGCCGGTATAACTAGATCCCTACTTACTTAGCCCACTTGAGTATAAAAGATGTACTATCCCGATACGAATACAATAAAACATGTAGGTATCACGCAATTTTCAATTTACAGTGAATAGAGAATTTTGTTCGTTCTTTTTGTTTCTTTTTCTCATTGGCAAAAAGTATACCTAGTTCATGCCTGCGGTAACTGCAACAAGTGAGAGAAGATTCGATCGGAACGATTGTGTCTCTCGGTGATAAATTTCATTTTTATATTCCTCCAAATCTTTCTCGTATATATAATTGTTTCTCGGATTAACGATCAAACGGGATGTACGGAGGTGGAGAAAATGAGGGAAAGGAGGAGTCGCATTAAAGTGTCGTGCGAGTGCGAGTAGCTGGGTATCGGGAACGATATTATCGGTATAAGGGCAGGTGATTCTTTCACATACTTATACTGGTCAAAGCGCAGCTGTCCGGCTGTCTCGTTTTACGCGCCTTTTAGCGTCGCGACACGACGGTTTTCTACGGGTATATAAATGTAGGAATCTATCGATCAGGATTCAGGATGTCGAACCGGAAGTTGAAAAAAAAAAAAAACATAGGACCCGGTCAAGTTTCTAGATCCGCGATCTTTGCTTTACATCAAATTGCCCTCGATATTAAAATTAATTCAACTGATAAACAAAACGTAAAAATTTACCAACGTCTCTAATTCTGCGGCGTCCTACGCGATTAATATCTAAAAAATAAGCATTCGAACATCGACGTTACTGCGTAACGAAAACCGCAAAAATTCAAAAGAGTTGGTACAGGACAGCGGTCGCGTATTGGGTCCACGACTCCGAATTCGTCTGCGGTTAGCGGGTGGTCTTCACACTCGAAAGACAAATTGTACTACCAGATTTCCGGGCTTTGACCTACGCTTTAACATCTCCGGAGGTTTAATTAACTGGGAAATCTCCTCGGCTTAGAAAATAGCGATTGACGATTGTTCGACGGTCAATAATACGTCTTCATGGTTTTCCGACGAAGAACGATTTCAGAAAGTGACGAGAAATTGGTAATCGCTGCTCTGTACTCTGTCCTAAATCAATTATCAAAAATCCGATCAAGTTTATAAAACTAAATTCGATATTGGTTCAACTGCAGCAGGACATCGAGGAGATGGTATGGGTCCAGACTGTGACTGTAGGATGAGACCTGACGATGAGACCGAAAGGAGCCGTTCACGGTATCGGATTAAGTGACAGCAGACGCGGTTAGCCGCAGACGCAACCAACTTCGTCCAATATGCATAGTATAATAATTATTTATACTTGCGGGTCGCAGGTATATATTAGGATGTTGCACCAAAAAAAAAAATGAAATAAATAAAAAACGTTTGCAAACTTATTGTTCATAGTATGAAATCTGATTCTACATGCAGAACCAAAAGTAACGGGTGGAGCTGCAGGGTTGAAGTTCCGAACGGTTAAAATAACGAATTCAATTGCAACGATTGAAAATTTTCGGTAGCGTTAAAAGTTCGGAATGTCAAAATTGAAAAAGATCGGAATTTGGAACTTTTGAAATTCTGATAATTTGGATTAAGAAACGGAATGAAACGTATAATGTGAATGTTTTGGTGTGAGATTGGGACTAAATTTTGTTGCAAGATTTATGCGTTTTTTTCTCTGTATTATTTGCCCTGTAGCGTGTGTCACGTGACCGTGAAATTTAGTCAATTTTGAAGTCGCCTCTCCGTGCGTAAGGTATAATAATAAGAGCATCCCCGTCATGGCGTAACGGCGTCGGACGCCCTCCCGACCTTACGGAAGGGGTGTTTCGCGTACCCTTTTTCCAAGTCCAATAGCGCTAGCGACACGTGCGACTGGGACAAGTGGCAACACCCCGGGTCCCGGAGTTTCATATATCTTTTTATACTTTTGACAATATTTTAAAGTAGCATTGTCTGGCCTCTAAAAAGTTAAGGGGGAATGGGGAAAATATCACGAGTCGTCGTCGTCGTCGTCGTCGTCGTCGTCGTCGTCGTCGTCTCTACTCTACTCTACTCTTCTCTTCGCTTCTCTGGCAAGTCTCGGGGGGAAATAGGACAGCTGCCGACCGGCCACCAATATCACGAGCGTATATCACTGCACTCACACGACTTCTGGATTTTTCAATTTTAATATTTCTCTATATCTTCGCACTTTTACGAGCAACTAAATCATCCCGTCTTTTTAAACCCCCGCCTTTCCCTATAATACAACCCCCATCGCGAACGGCTTCAGTCCATTTCATTCCCTTTTCGTCCAGCTATATGTACACCTAATACTATTACTGTACAATGATCAGAATCAGAGAAACAAAAAAAAAAAATTCTCTTCGGATTTGTGAAGATGAAAAAATATTCACAAAAAATCTGAACAACTATTATCGTGATTACGAAATTTTTACCAACTTCATAGGCAGAATTTGCCTTGATTGACTGGTGTTACTGAATTTTGTCAAAAAAAAAAGAAGAAAAAAATAAGTAAAAACTTTTTGAGATGTCAGTAATTCGAAAAATCGAATCTTTATCAAATTTTTGCAGACCTTTTACTCAACCACCCCTATGATATACAATATCATATTTTTTTATAAGCCATTTTGAAACTGCCGAATTAAAATCAAAAAATAAAAAATAAAATTTTCCCCAAAAAATATGGCCTTGGTGCAGGATCAGGGAGTGTTCAACATATCCATATGTACCTCTCACAATATAATCCTATAAATATACCTCTCACCGAGGGGTTTTTACGTTCAGTTGGGGTTCAGCTATTCGAGAGAGAGAAAGAGAGATTTAGATACTTTTTATTTTATTTCATTTTGGTTATTTTTCATTTTTTTTTTTTGGCCCAAAAGTTTAAACCGTTAATACTGATACGGGATGGATATATGTATAGTTAAACGATAAAATAGAGAGAAAAAGAGATATTAGGGCGTGGGTCAACACGTGTTCCCGGTACACTTCGATATTAAGAAATACAGAGAGAAAAATGAAAAGTCGTTGCGATATATCGCTGCACGTGCCGCTTCCTAGCACCGGCACGGTGTTTCGTGTTCTTCCGTTTATCAAAAAAAAAGTTCTGCCTTACATTCGACCGCACGAAGCGATTTAAAATTCCTCAAACTGCCGGCTGCGTATGCCAAATTTTTTTTCTTCTTATTTTCTCTTTTACTTGTTCTTTTTCTTAAACTAGATTTACGTTTGAGAATTACAACACCAAACTTATCCTAACATTCTGATTCCCGAAAAAAAGAAAAAAAAAATCGATCCTCTGAATCACTCATCGATTTAATTTTTATTTGACACGATTTCAACCAAATTTCAATAATTCATATCGATTTTAAATTTTCTCGTAATTGCAATTGGAGAGCAAAATTTCATCAACTCCTTTCCGATTAATTTCAAATGATATACAGGTATAAACCTTCGACAATGTATAAAGTACCCTTCTCGTTATTTCCTCTGTCTTTTACTCTCTGCTCAAGCAAGGCATTGGGATTTTACCGTTGCGTGCAACGTCCCAAGTATATATGGCGCCACACGAGCGTCTTGTCGCCGGTCGTCGTTTTTGTCGCGATTATAAGAGGACGCGATTCTCGATAAGCTTGTATATCCCTATACACATACCATACCTATACGTAGAGGGAGATAGAGAGATTTGCCTCGTTTATAGACGTTCGATGTGGGGGGATTGAACCGGATGAATTAGTCGTTAATAGTTTTGCATCTAACCCCTTCGGACATCGGTTCAAAAAACGGTCAAAAAAAAGAAACTCTTCAAACAAAACAATGAATGAATAAATAAATTAATCCTCATCTCATCCAACAACCGGGATATTATTCTGACGCGGATCTAAACTATCTCCTCGGAGCTCTCCGCGAGGAATATAAATAATTCTCCCTTAGGTATGGCCATACGTATAATGTATATATGTATATATGTATATGTATAGCATGAGTATAAAGCTCTTATCAACGGCCGGATCAGAGATCTGCGCGCCAGGGCGGCCATTATCAAAAGACGTTCCTTATTCGGTTTTTTATTTTCATTTACTTATTTATTTAGTTTTTTTTTTTTTTTTTGTTTCTTTACTTCGTTTTTTAATTTTTTTCTTTTTTTTCTTTTCATTTTTGTATTCCCCTGTTCTTGACTCTCGAGTTCACCGCATCCTCCACTCTCATCGTCCCAGCTATGTTATACCTGCGCGGACCACGACTCTTACCGAGCGGCGTAGAATTTTTGTTCCTTTTTGTTTTTCATTTTTTTTTTGTTTTTTTTTCAGATTCCGTACATACACATATTTTATTCCAGCTAGATCACGCTCGTAGATTCTTGAGGGCACTAACGCCGCGCTATAAAGACGTCTTTCAAAAGGATACTTACAATCTGCTATAAAAAAAAAAATTGATTGTTCAATTTGTCTATATTTTTTTTTTCAAACGTATGGAAAACCGGAGTCCAAAAGACAAAAAAAAAAAAAAGCTTTTACAAGTCTCGGAAACGCTGGAATACTGAACTTTATATCAGTCTAGAAAAAAAAAATTGATTAACCAACTGCACCTGCAATGGGGCATTTTTTAGTAGAATTTACGCAAGCATGAGTAATGAGATTGGGATAAATAAAAAAAAAACGAATTGATTCGCATAAATAATGTTTCTATACGTCCTTGTGCTTCTCGTCCTTTTCTTTCACCTCCTCTACCTCCTCCTCCTCCTCTTTCCTCTTCTTCGTTCACCTCCTCGTCGCGGCACAGAGAGTTGGCACAGAGGTGACGACAGCTCGACTCGG
The DNA here is from genome assembly GCA_949628255.1 of Macrophya alboannulata. NCBI lineage: Eukaryota > Metazoa > Arthropoda > Insecta > Hymenoptera > Tenthredinidae > Macrophya > Macrophya alboannulata. The sequence continues at coordinate 42,682,843 of OX451207.1, read as the reverse complement.
ATTACACCGGCAAACAAACGAGCTAGTCTCTCGACTCGAGGACAGGAAGAAAGACAAACGGAGAGACAGATGACCGAGGACGAGGGCCTTGAGTCGAGACGAGGCGAGGCGAGGCAAGGCAAAGCAAAGTAAGGCATGGCAAGGTGAGGAGGAGAATTTCTGTAGATCGGAGTCCCCGCCGCGTCTCATCGCATCGCTTTGCGTTGCGTCTTGACCGCATAATATAGTGTGCAATGTGTAATCGTAGGTAGACGTTTATACCTGGCTAGAGATGTCGGTATGTATGTATTTACATGCCCGTACATATACCTATTTAAGTATAAGTATAATACGAAACGTTACTAAGTACGCTACGGCGGCAGATGCCCTGTTTGTCGCGCGCCGCTAACGAGCCAAGCCTTATATAAGTCCTATAAAGAGTAAACCCAGAGACCACACACGTTTGATCCTATCAGGAGGAGCTGGCCGGCCGGTCGGTCGACTCTTCGCCGCCGTCTTAACCGCCGCTCCGCGTGCTGTCGGTTGACGTAGACCCTGCCGCCTTTAATCGCGGAAGATTGCGGACGTGAGGCGCACGAGGACGTCGCGACGCGACGCCCCCGCCACAGGTACCGGGTAACGGGTATATTATACCTCCTTTTTATCAGGGAAGATTAATACCTCGATTTTTTCAAATCCCTAATAATATCGCCGGATGTGCGATTGATATCGGTTCAAAAAAAAAATTTTCGGATTTCAAAATTCATTTTTAAGATAACTAGCAAAATTCTGACGATATTTTTTAAGATAATAAAAATGAAAACTTACTCCATTCTGCATCCAGATTCGCAAGATTCAAGTTTCCCAGATCCACGTATGAGATGAACGATATGAAACAAAAGAAACAAGCCGTTTGATTGTACTGACGATTTTTTTTTCCCGATAAAAACGATAGAGCGAATTTTTTTTTTTCAGATTTTGCTGATTCTGTACTGACCGTTGCCTCGTTGACTCCTTTGATGTAGTCCTTGTAGGTCCCGGCTATTAGTTTAACGATATCTTCGTTTCCGTGTTTGGCGCCCCAGTGCAACGCGGTCTGTAACGATAAAAAGATAACTTAATGAAAAGTCGTGTGATATATACGAAGAGCTGTGGGAGTTTTAGTTCGCCGATGCGTCCACCCCAGTGATAACTGAGTATAGGAGACCACAGCAGCTTTCGCCGACTCGGAATGCACCGTGTTTAAACGTCGTCGCAAGCGTTGCGACGCCCCCGACGCCTACCTCACTCGTCACGAGCGTGTAATATAACGGCTGGTTTACGTACGGACTTTGGAGTCTTGTAGCCCGCCTAGTAGACACGGTTTGAGCAGCTGTAGCGTATTTTGAGAAACAAGTCTGAAATATTCGCGAATTAAACGATCGAGGACGTCGCCGCGGACGTCTGGATGAATGGCGACGCGAAACAGCACTTGGCATGACTCGGGGAACCGCGTGAAATAAACGGATAATATGAAAAAAAAGAACGCGGGCTCTTGACCTCCAAGCGGAATATAAATACGCATTTTTTGTTGCCATTTTTCACCTTCTCATTCGGCTCTTATATTTTTTTGCTAATTTTTGACCACTGTCCCATAGAATGGACAGCATACAGTCTAAGATCAGTTTCTGTAATTATTTGATCAGTGTCAAAGGGCGGAAGATGAATGCAGGCAAAAATAAAGAAGGAAAATAGCAAAGAGAAAAGCGAGTTGGCGGATAGATACGTCATGTCAACCTGCACGCGGACGGACTCTAACTCCGTGTCTCATTAGCGATGGAAAAACTCCTCTGGCCTAACGAGGCGACGCGCCTAATCACCGACGAACGGACAACGTACGGCGCTAGCAACTACTGCAGTCCCGCACAGGATAATATAAGCCCCGCGGTTTATAATACACCATGCGGGTACGGATAGCTCTGGTGTCTTCCGCGACCTGAACAAATTAACAACCGTCATGGCGTTCGCAATGTGTATTAAATAAGGCATGACTAATTACAGCGTTAATTCTTCATCCTATAAATTCTACCGCGGAAACATACGAGATTTGAAAAAAGACATAGATTTTTTCTCTTCAGCCTAGACCGACCCATGGTCCGACTGAATTTCATAGAGAAATATAAATCGTCCTTCAGAACGTTAACGTGTGTATAAAGGGGGATAAAAATATTTTAGAAAACAGCTATGCCTCGAAACGGCCTGCCTTTCGCGTTCTTTAATTTGCGAAAATACCTTAGAGCCGTAGTAGCGCGTCGGCTGTGCGGCGATTCGTCGTTCGGTATGTGCGAGTCTGGGAGTTTTTTCGAGGTATATCGGTGAAATACGCGGTTCACGTTCTTTACCGCATAATATAAGGGTGTATAGTGGCTTTTCTGTATAGAGCTTCTGATACAGTCTGCCGTTTATAGCCGTCCCTTTGCCGGTTTTACCATATATTGTTAAGTTCTTTAGTACACATACATACCTATATCTCTCGTATATATCCGTATCTTGTGTATAGTGAAAAAAAAAAGCGCGGCTATAAGCCCGCGAGTATAAGGAAGTCGTACCCCTATACTGCACCGGTGCTACGGCGCAACGATCGTATGTAGGTATATATGTATAGGTATATAGGCATATATGTATGTAGTTGTCTCTCTTACTGATTAAGCGGAGCGAGTTCGCGCTACCGCGGAGTCCTCCGCGATGTATGCGACCGATATAGATATCTCCGAGAAGGAATTTGCGTTGAATTAGCGTATAATCGGCGGGCCGATCTGTTCATACGGAATCCCGGCCGGTCCGCTTACACGTGTCTGAAGCTGTATTCTCTGCGCTAACACAATATTTAGTGGTTGCAGGTTCGCTTTCGCTTCTGCACGAGCTTTAAAGCTACTCGCGAGAGCTACCGCTATATACCCGTATTGGTACGCGAGGCCCGTGGGACTCCAAGCCCAACGGTCCCCCAGCCTACCAGCATACTACTTTGTTCTCATAGAATATAACCGCGAGAGAACCAAAAACAGGAGACCGGAGCAGACCCGAATGGTCAACGGCACGTTCTACCTCGCTTCGACCTTTGCGAATATTTTCGCTCGAGTATTTCGGGACAGATAAGATATTGCTATTTGTGTTAACAATTGGCACCTTCGCCATAGAAGAAAGTCTCCAAAATGCAAATTATAGTTTGATTGGATTTTATAGCTCAGTTACAAAAAATTGGGATTTGTCAGTCATCGTCTTTCCTAGTTCGATTCAGTCGAAGGAAAAGCTGCAGCTGATCAGTCGTTACCAAAATTTACAAATTTCTTGCTTCGAATGAACAGAGAACATTTCGATAACTTGATTATTGCTTCGAAAAAAATTTCATCAAACAGATTTATCACTCCAAAAACTTATCTGTTCATATCGTAGACGGTTCAGACTGTTGTCTGCAAGTTCTGTGCGAGAAAGAAATTCTTCTGGGAAATTCTGGGCCGTGAAAAAGCGTCCTTTTGAGTTTTTCTCAACGTTTTGCTACCCGGTTTGATAATCGTTATTTGAAAGACTGTCTTCGTCCTGGCGCTTTGTGTCCGAGCTGGTGTACGGGCAGTCGGAAACCCCTAACATTGATTAAATCGCAATTATTTCCAAGAACTTCGAGAGACAGAGAGGGAAAGAGCGGCGCGTGCCTTCCTCAGGTCCTCCGATCTTTCCAGAGGAAGAGAACACCGCTGTAAGAATATAACCAGCCTCCGGTCACGCGTCACCTCGTGTATAGATAAGTACGTAAGTACGTAAGCGAGTACGTACGTACGTCGCCGTCAGGCTACCCGTCAGGCGCCACGATGTCAAATCTAAAGACGGTGTGATGCGAGTGGAGGCGCGTGCTGCGGCGCGTGTCTTCAATCGTTGATCAGTCCATCCATCCGTTATTTCGTTCCTCAGGTTCGTTACCTCTTCTCTCTTAACCTGCCTCCGCCGCAGTTCCTCCAGTCGTCGATCACTCCTTCTTCCTCGCGACGCGACGTCCCGTTGCGCTGTGCGCAGAGGCGCACGCCATTATATCAAATCGTCATCGTATTGAGATATCACCAATATATATATATATAGGTATATACACTAATTATCACCATCCTTTATCCTCTTCTCCCTTATTCCCTTCCTCTCCCTCTTTCCCTTCAATCTTTTTTCTCAAACCTCACCACCCACGGTGTTAATTCCGAGTATAACGCAGGATGCGAGATCCAGGATGCATAATACGAGACGCGGTTCGTAATATTACCATATCGCATCCTCTCCTCGCAATCTATCTACCTCTACGTTCGTACAATGTACACCACCTCTTTCCCCATTGATTTACAGACATTCGTCAAGGTTTGTCCGAGATTTTGTATACCTAGGTACGGGGTGGTTGTTAGATATGCATAAGGATATTTATTTCTTCCTATATTAATCAGATTCAATTGTTCGTTAATAGTGTAGATCTAGCTCCGCCTTAATTTTGTACTTTTATCCATATTACATACAAGTTGTACCATACCTACGTAGGTAGGGTATTATACAGGTATTGGTATTATTGTATATAGACGTTGGAACCGGTGGCCGTGTTACGTAGCGGTAGGTACATCGCATTACACCGCATCGCATTGATCGATCGCGGTTCGAGTCCTTCACCGACAATGTTATCCCGACAGGATCGCGGTGCTGCACGGTTGCAAATGTCTGCGGTAGAGAGCAATTGAAACACCGACCCGACCGACCGACCGCCTTCCTTCCTTCCTTCCTTCCTTCGTTCGTTCGTTCTATGTAAATTGAATAATTTTCAACACCGATATAACGACCAGGATTCTATCTAGGCCTACGTATCCTATCGGCCGTATAAACGAGTATACAGGGTGTCCCAGAACTAAATGTCCAAAATGAAAGGTGTCCTAGAGGAGGTCGAACCGAGTAAATTTTCCCGAAGAACATGGGGTCTGCGAAGTCGCGTTCTCGAGATATCGCAAGTTGAAAAAAAGTATCGCTTTGCGCCGCGTCGAGGCGGCGCAAAGCGATACTTTTTTTCAACTTGCGATATCTCGCGAACGCGACTTTGCAGACCCCATGTTCTTCGGCAAAAATTTACTCGGTTCGACCTCCTCTAGGACACCTTTCATTTTGGACATTTACTTCTGGGACACCCTGTACATTGTTGGAGTTCAAATATCGCATACGTCGAACTAGACCAACGAAATTGACGAACCAAATGTCGTGAGATCAGTAAAAAAAAAATGAAAAAAAAACCTCAAGAAGACTGTTTCCCCCCCACTGAAAGAAAAACCGTTGAATATTCATTTATTTCTATTTTTTTTCTTCTCCTTTTTCAAAAACAAGAATAAGAACTCCGTATAATGGAACAAACTTGTCGACAATTTCCTGGTTTTACATGCGCAGGAAGCCGGTCCGTGACAACGAAATCCGGATGCGAATCGTTCAGGTTAAAAGACACTTCGGTTATAGTGGACTCTAATCACAGGTAAACGTTGAAGCTGTCTTTACGGAGAGAAACTCGCAGGTGTTATCGGCGTTGAGTCGAGACGCATACAAGACATTGCCATCATCGGGACAGGGGAAGCCACGGATGAAGGAGAATTGCCATTAGCAACAGAAATTAGCTAAATTAACTGAAATTTACACCGACCGGATGATCGGGGTTTAACACTGCCTTATACTTGTTCTGGAAATCCTGTGAGTGTTTATTACGGAATGAGTCAGTTCAGTCTATACGTACAGCGGATTCGGTTTTTTATAATCTACAATTTTTGCCTGGGAATAAAATCACTCCGCGTCTTTTAGCACGTCTATTCCCGGTAGGTAGGTACAAATACCACCGCGGAACGTTCGATTCGGCTGTGTATACAAGCCGTCCAGAATCAACCTCAAAAACGACCCGCAAAATACCTATTAAGTACTTGCTATACTCCCACCCAGCCAATAAATTGCGGTCTTTGCTTTTACCTGTTGCAAATTGCCGCGACGATATACGTATGCGTGTATTTGGGTAGCTAAATTACCAAAACGGGTCGGTCTCACTGCTAAATTGAACAAATTTTGTTTTTTTTCTTTAATTTTTTGCGAATGAAACAGAGATACGATGACTAGCCTGCTACGATCAAGTCGCGGTGTGAAAATCTTCGAAATCGGTAAATACGTACCCAGTTTAAATTATATATCGGGCAAAATTATTTACCGCTGATACAGTGTCGCAGAATTTCTAAACCAGGTTTCCCGCTGGAGGGGTTTTCGCTGTCCCAGGATAGAGTCCGGGTCTCGAAAGCTCAGTTTCGAATCCAAGTGAGCCCGGCAGTGAGCCTGGGGGTGGAATGAAGGGGTGAAACTGTACCTAAGCCGCTTTCCAAACGCTCCAGGGGTTATGGGGAGGCGTGGGGCGATTCAGGGGTAAGCGCAGAGCAGTAGGAGGACGATTAGGTAAACCTAGGATTAGTCGGGCGTCACTCTGTGCCCACTCCAAAACTGAGAGAGTGAGAGAGAGAGAGAGAGGGAAGGTGAGGGAAAGGGGAAAGAGAGAGTCAAGGGATGGGAGGGTAGACCGATTGATAGAGAAGAGATAAATAGAGATAGAGATAGGCGCAGGGGTTCAATTGCCACCACTAATAATGTTCCCCTGATTTACATGATTGGATTGGCATTACGAAATTGAAACTACGGATATAGGGGATAGGTACGCAGCTCCAGCTATACTATATAGCTCTATAGCTACGTAGGTATGTACATACGTACGTACGTACATACCTATTCTATCTCGTCGAGGAATTGGCGAGCCCTCTTGAATTTATAGTACCGAGTTAGATACGAACCTGTGTATAGGTATCTGTATATCTATCTTCTATGTCGGTTATATGGGGACTGCGGGTTGAAACGAGGTAATTAGTGGCAGGTGTTAGTCGCGCTCTATAGTATAGAATTGTCCCACTTCTTCTACCTCGTAGGCTAGTTAAGCCCGACTGGTATAATTAACGACGATTAAACCCGATTAAATACAGACAGTTGCTAAATTCATCGATGAAGATAATAGTCGAGTAAAACTTCGATATGTATACCAATAGCCTTGCATCTATATCTTTATTGCAGATTCGATTTTGCAGGAAAAAATAAAGAAGAAGAAGAAGAAGAAACAAGAGGATTAGGATCGTTCGTTTCCTTTTTTTTTTTTTCTTTTTTGGTTTCATTCTTTTTGTTTCAAAATTTACTCGACGTTTTGTATCCTGCGCAGGGGAATTGCGGAGTTTTATAACACGTGTTTATAATAAACAACCAGCCCAACGACGTGCCTAATAAACTATAATACGATGGATCAGTCGAATAACGCAGTATCTCGCGAGCGACTTCGAAATCGTTCTGCAGCGGCATAGACTTGCCATAAAATTACAGAGCGATTTCAGAGTCGCTCGGGAGATACTGCGTTATTCGACTGAGCCATCGATTATTAGGTATAGTTGCAGGATACCCGGGCGCAGCTGGCGGTATTTGTTACCGGTGAATTTTGCCTCAATAAATTCATACAGTTCGAAGAGAATAGAAAAAATTGACGAAAAGAATAACGAAAGAACAAAAAAAAAATGCAGTTTTCTTTTTTACTCAGAGAATTGAGAAGCCCCCCCTAGAGAAGTATACATATACTTATACATTTCTCGTATCTGCATCCCGTATAAGAAGATCATATCGTATCACCGCGAGAGACCGCGGAGACTTTGCCCCGTCCTTTGTAACTTTTTGTTTTTCCTCATGCAGGAGTGTCTTCCCCGCGTATTTATGCCAGTCCCACGTAAAGGGGGACGATAGGGCCCCCGTGTGCTCGGAGTCAAGAGGGAAAAGACAAAGTCTCAGGAACTTTTGCAAAAAAAAAAAAAAAAACCCGAAAAGAAACACTAAAAAAATTTGCTTTACTCAAGCCATTCGCATTATACATAATATAGTATATAATAGGAACAAGATATATCGTCTTTTCAGTCAAGTCCATACTTTAAAATCGTTCTTATCTCATACCATATTTTTGCCATACGAATCGCCCAGATTATCATCATCTTCATTATTATTATGTTACTATTATCATCATACGCCAGGTTTAAACGACAGGTTGAATTTTCTCTACCGGGAAAATTAGTCTGTCGGTCACGAAGACGATTTCTCTATACTAATTCCTACTGTTGTACCAATTACCCAGGTTCTCCGGTTTCTCTGCTGCACAGTTGCCGCGCAAATTGGATAATTCGGAAGCGGTTCTACACCGTAGCTACCTACTAGACTATGGGTACGGGCTAGGTAGGTAGGTAGGTAGGTAGGCACGATTTTCCCTTGGTCCCATACCCATTTCAGCCCCACAGTTATGCGGTAGCTGTTCTCCTCTACCTGTCAACGAATTTGTACACAAGTATAGAGGTACATACGTACACAAGTATCGGTATATACCCGTCTCCACATAGATCGAAGTAGGCGCGCGTATACCCGAAATATAAAATAAGGTCCCGAAAATTAGGGGAATAGGCTTTTTGGGGATGGGGAGGAACTTTCGGATGGTCCTACTCGTAAATCGGCGACAATACGATGTCGGTGCTTGCTGTGGGTCGTTACAATGGAAGGACGGGAGGTGGTCTCGGAACTGGAGGTATACAGGACTAGGTATCGTTGTCACAGAGAGACCGCCGGCACACAATAGGAAACTCTGTCCAGTAATCGGTACGTTTAGACGGGATTTAATGGTTTATTAAACGACAATCGAGTATAAATGGGATCAGGAAGGGCCCGTTTTCGGAATGAACAATCGTAATCTGGTTAGACCCAATAATGCCCGGCTTATGGACGCGCCATTTACTTACCTACTTTGACAGTTCATTCGTATAATGTACTTCCGTTGTTTACCTACGGCATTATTCACCGCGATATAAACGATTCACTGTTTCTAGACAAATTTTTGGCAGCATATCAAATACGCCTCTTAATTATTTGTCGTATAATATCGAGCGTCAAATTATCGTTGGGAATAATCGATCGTTCATATCGACTATCGTAAGTTCAATCTCCTTATCCCAGGGATCGATGGGAAAGGAAAGCAGCCATTATAGTATGTAAAGAAGAATTTTTTTTCCCCCCCTCTTTCCTCCGCGTCTTCTGGGGCAATTAAACCGGCCCCGGGCCTTACCGAAGGTCCGCGTCGAGTGGGAGTCGTTCCCACGATAACGACGCTATACAAAAATCGACGCTCTGACGTCGTCGAAGACTGTCTTCTCATTTCCGATGATTATGGATATAAAATGACGTAACGATTGATTCCGGGAGATAATAATCGACACCACATCGCATACTGTATTTTTATCGCACGAAGAAACGTGAACAGAAAAAAAAAAACGAAACGAACTGAGGTGTATACGGGAGCGGGCGAAGATAAGTGAGTCATTGAATAAAAGAGAAGTCATAAATGTGACGATCGAGGAATTAGTAGTCCCGGTTAGTTGCCCAGTTGCATGGGATATGGCGCTAATTGAAAATCACGCACGTAGCTACTTTTTGTTCGCGAGATTCGTGATCGTGTATACGATGATCCTATATACCCACAGTTTATGGTATATATGTATTGGTATATAGGCGACTATATACACCTCTGAAAGAGAAAGAGAGAGTTATTCTATTATTTCCATTCTACCTGCAATCGTGTTTTGTATTGTCCTCTGGACAACGAGTCGCATACGTAACCAGCTCATTTAACACAATTACTTCGCTGCGGGTAACGTGCGTCAAATATCAATTGAAGCATTATTACTATATACATCTACCTGCAACCAGCAGGCCTCACCTGTGCTCCTTTTTGTACACAAATTTTCGATATATATATATTTATAGAAACATTCTCACGAGCCTGCAGAAAAATCGCCACATCGACTAAGAGGAAAAATGTTGACTTTCGATTATTGATAGATAATCTGAATTCTACACAGGATTTATGAACCGATGACAAAGTACCGTGGAAAAAAATTGGTTTCCAAACGTTCCCGTAAAGTTTAAAAATGTCTAAAACCGTTCGATCTTTTCCTACCCCTAAAAATTGTCTCCTAAACTGTTGATACACGACTTCGATCACACGCTACCAATATCTCTTCGTCAACTGGTTGAACATCGATGTTAAAGCACCAACCAGGTCGAGGCTGTGGATCCTGCAGCCGCAAGGGTGGTGAGGCGTTACAGATTTTTGCGGCTGTTGATGGTTGCCTCGGTAAAATGGGTTCGTTGGGTGTATGAGGAAAGGGGTAACGGTGTCTGGGGGTGGTTTACCGGTGGTGAAGTAGTGGGCAGCAGGCATCTGGCGTGCGGTGAGCCGCTTACCCGCAGGCGCCGCCGTCGCCCGTGAATCACCAGCGTCGTATTAGCCCTGGTTGAGTACGAGCTCGATGCCACAACCACCGCGGTATGACCACGATCACCGCCATTCTCTCCTATCACCAAGGGTCGACCCGACCGACGCTACGGGTACGGTACGGTACCGGATCGCCGCGCCACGCCGGTCACCATACGATGCCCATCCTGCTGGACACGGAATGCTTTGCTGCCTTGTCGCGTTGCCGTGTGCAACGGATTTGTACGGTGTTATTGGACTAGGGTGATTCGTGGCTCGGACTAATACTGCAGCGAAACTATACACGGAGCGACGATTTTTAGCCGATATGTAAGAGTTGAAAATATAATAAAACTGATCAAGTATCGATATAGAATTGAGGTAATACTCCGGTAGGAGGAGATCGGCTGCAGTTAGAGGATCGGTTATAAGGAGATTCGTTATATAATGAGGTTGGCAGATAGATCAGAGAGGCTGTGCCGCCGGGTAATTGAATCGTGCTGCTTCTGCTGCTGCTGCTGCTGCTGCTGCTGCTGCGGCTAAGCCCGAAATACTTATCAAAACTGCACTTCCACTTCGGATTTAACGTCCGAGTTTATTATATATTAATACCAACGTATATTGGTAAGATATAATTTAACGATCACAAAGAGGCCATCATTGAATCGAACCGATCGACTAATAACTCGAATTATTATTGCTATTATATACCCAGAAGTAATATCTACCATGTATATAGAAGTTTAACTGCTCAATCGAATTATTGTACGGAAGTGATCTGCACGGTTCCATAAAGTCTGTAGATCGATACTTTCAGCAGATTTATAAGAAACCGAATCGAATTGTAATAGGCACATAGATTTTTCCGGAGTTTTTTTGTTCGATTTGAACTTGAAACTCTTTTAGTTCTAAATTTAGTTAAAATTTAAACAGTTTTGGATACTCACATACTGGATCCGAAGATGCGTAGATGCCAGAGAGAAATGTTGAGAATTTCAGAAGCGGAGAAGAGCCGAACATGAAACAAACAATTTAAACTAAGTTAGTTGTCAAGTTTTCAGGCGAATATTCTTCGTGTTTTAATAATGTCAGATTCGTCTGATATTATACTGCAGGCATTCTATCTAACTTCAAGTTTCTGAGTCTGAGTAACAGCTTTATACTCAAAATTCTACCCTACTCGAAGCAGAGTTCATCTCAGAGTTGATATTCGTCGAAAGAAAAGAAAAAAAAAATTGTTTCAGATACAAAAACTGAATGACTATCAACTTTCTGCAGTCAATTTTATCAGGAGACTGCAAACGATTCCGAATTATATTCCGATTCTGTTGCGATGGAAAATTCTTGAGGTTTCGAAGCGATTTTCGATGGTCCGATTTTAAGAGTGAACAACCCCTTTTCACGCTGGAAGTAAGAAAAATAATATCTGAAAAATTTCGCGTTTTAATACCGTTAATCATTCTCCAGAATCGTGTAAAAAGTTTATATGCGGAAAACTCGTCCCCACGAGTCAGGTGAATTTTGAATAAAAACTAACCGATGATCCATCATAGCCATGGCGACAGCTTAACCCTGTGATTTACTTGTCACCGGTCACTCAAGTCCTCAAACGAAAGAAAATAAACGAACGAAATAGATAGAAACTGATATAATTTCGCAGTGCGTGCCGTTAGTTGATATGTCGTTTCACGATCTAGTATACGGCGTTAATTCTCTCGTCTCTTACTACCCGCGTTAATGTATGTAGTAGCTAGCTCGCAATTATATACATAAAAAGATAAAGAAAAAAATGGAATGAAAAGTAAAAAAGAAAAAACGAAAAAGTGTTGCCGATGTGGCCGCTAACACATGTCGCTAGTGATATAGAACATAATTATATGTATACATATTGTTACGGGCACGCGGAGAATGACGGACAACGCTGACACGCACCCGCTCGCAGCTAAAGGAGGAGGACTCGTTCTCTGCCGTGGCTCTGTATAATTTGACATGTTGTCGTACACGTTATTATTCAGATAGATCTTGAGATACCTGAGTCTACTACCCCGCGACCCTTGCTTACTTGCTTGCTCGCCTGTTTGCTTCTCTGCACTCAGTTTCTCAGTCTTGGCCATCGGCCTTCGGCAGAACCAGAACCAGAGCTCTGTCCCGAAATAATAAAAAGGTATAAGAAAAAAAAAAAAAAAAAATCCAAGGAAATTCAATGTGTGTGATATTACCCTTCATCGCACCGTTAAATCTAGACCTTCCCCATGAGCCTTTTTTTATCTCGTTTACATCTCGGAGATATTTCTTTTCTATACTATTAAACAAAGAAAGTGAAAAAAAAGAAACAGCTAACAGGTATATCTGCGAAATTTCACCGAGCAGACTAATTCTGTCGGACGATAGCTATGCCTGGTGGTCAGAACTACTGCCCACTCGTTATCCGCTAGCAGCTGCTAAAAAGAAAAGAAAGAAAAAAAAAAAATCAGTAGCGGATCGTGCGAGCCTTTGATCTGCAAAATTTTTCTTTAGTGTTGAGGTATATACAGCGATATGCCAAAGGGCTGGTTTCGGTTGCACGGTTCGTGTTCTAAGGTGATTTTTATCGCGAAATATATATTTATCTTAAACCAGGTGACAGGGTAGGTTATGAAATATTCGCGGTATTTTATTAGCTCAGTATATTTTATCCAATACGTCCGCGAATTAATATTCCACCATGGTATATATCACCACGATCATATATGTATATACCCAAGTTTCCGTAAAAACTATTGTCTACTCTCGTCTCTGAGTTTGGACGTTAATTAAGTCCCGCTGCACGGATGATTATTAGACAGAAGATATACCTTATCCGTATACATATACCTACCTACCTAAGTGTCTGTGGTTATGACTTGATAATTACCTGTCCCTCGATTATTATTATACCATTACGGTGGTATGGTGCGCGGAGTCTACTTGACAGACGACATTTATCACTGACAATAGTTTATTTTTCATGACCATATCCCTTGGACTCATAATACCTCAGGTATTCGTCGTAATTAACGAGTAATTAAGCAGTTTGTTAAACGAATGCCTATATAACGTTCAGGTTTTACCCCCGTAGGTCAGATGGTAGTAGATATAAAGGGGCAGTTATTTTCCAGAACGAATGTCCAAAATGGACTAAATGTCCAAAATGAAAGGTGTCCTAGAGGAGGTCGAACTGAGTAAATTTTCCCGAAGAACATGGGGTCTGCGAAGTCGCGATCGCGAGATATCGCAAGTTAAAAAAAAAAGTATCGCTTTGCGCCGCCTCGACGCGGCGCAAAGCGATACTTTTTTTTTTAACTTGCGATATCTCGCGATCGCGACTTCGCAGACCCCATGTTCTTCGGGAAAATTTACTCAGTTCGACCTCCTCTAGGTAACCCTTCATTTTGGACATTTAGTCCATTTTGGACATTTGATTCTGGGACACCGTGTATACGAATATTATACCTGCAGGGTGGGAGAACAGTGAAATTTTAATTTACGAGGATAAGCTATACTCGCTTACGACGACTGTATGGGTAGTAAAGAAAAAAAAAAAGTAAAAGTAAAAGAACAACAAGTAGCTGGTAATTCGAAGCAATTTTTTATTACTTTTTTTTTTTTTGGATTTACATCGCTACCAGCCATCGTATGCCTTATCTAGTCAATTATTTAAGCGGATTATATACATATAGTGAAGTATTATACGCGTTATAATATACCTATATACACCAATACTAAGTTTTATAATACTCTAACTTCCACCTGCCAGCTCGTGTAAACGAACTTCCATACCTATCCACCTCACTTTCTGATCGAATAAAAGATTCGAAAAGTCCAGATGTGAATAGTCAATAAATTTACACTTTTAGAAGCATTTATATAGCATCGTACTGACCATTATTGTACATCAATGTTGAATAATTCAATCGTCGTTAGTAGTCTAACAAGCTATCACTTTTTACTTTACACTAAACCCATTTTTTTTCTACTCCTTTCAACATATCGTGGTCCAAAAAAATTGGACGTCCATCTGCTCATTCGAATGTTGTGCAAATCTCTGATCGAATTGAAGAGGTATGATATTCGGAGATGGACAGATTTTTCAATTTTTCAGGTAAAATAATAGAAATCGCGTTAATTATTCTTTGATTTTTTTTTTTTTTTTGAGAAGGGAGTACGTTGCCTTATGTTATGGATTGTATTATATTGTGTGATGACGATGGCCAGGGCGGTCGGCGCACCGGGAAATCAACGCGCTGGTTTCTCAGGTGAAAACATAAATTAAAATATATTAAAAGGGCGATTATATCCATCAACGTCTGGCAGGTGGGATGAGACCGAGGCGCGATGATGCTTCGTCATTAAAGGTCCGGGACCTGCTCATAGCCAGTGAACCTCGGGTCCCAAGGGAGCACTACGAATTTAAGAGGGGCGAAGTTATGACCTGGCTTGGACGTTCTGGTATCCAGTTAGAAATTTAAATTGCCAGTTTAACGCTCGAGTAATTAATAACCGACAAACTCCTCGCTCACGATCGACCGCACATACTTCTCTTCGATTTAGTACCGCTTAAGGTACTCTTCTAATTCAAGTCGCGTAAGGATTGTTCAATTTTATATTTAGAGTATAAGAGTGAATTTAATTAACCGGCGTAGTTATCTTTGACTTTATTTCTGAAGAAAAATTTGAAAATTTCGGGTGGGTTGAAGTTCCGAATTTTAATATTACTGACTCGCAGTTTTCGGAAACGGTTTTTACCCAAAAGTCTGCGTGGTCAGATCAAAGAAAACTTCAAATCGAAGAACACCGGAGATTCAAAATTCCGAAAGGCCAGAACTCCGGAATTTGAAATTCGCGTATGGAGCCTCATGCCCTTCAATTAAATTTTTGAATTCTTGGACTTTCAGAGTTTTGGACTTTCCGAGTTTTTAGGTGTCTGAATTTCGATCATTCCGAATTTCTATATTCCGAACCTTACCGTTTCTGAAAAATCTAAATCGTATTTAAATGAATTCGTAATTTTGACCGTTTGGAACTTGAAAAAATTCGTAACTTGAACCCTGCAGGCCTGAAAATTTCTGTTATAAATAGAAAGTGGGTTAAAATGATCTAAGAAAATTGGTATTCTATTGACTTCTAGGGCGTGTACCTCTGCACCTGCATCAACTAGCGATTCAAGATTTTTCTTTACTGATAGACGAAGACCCTAAACATCTACCATTATATTAAATTGTGTATATTTCCCTTAATAATTACTCGAATTATAAGCATTATGTAAATCGGTATGTTAATGTAATGCTGTATACGATATACACAGGGTATAGTATCCTTTCCTCTCTTTTTCCTCCTTTACTTTACTTTATTTTATTTTTCTCTCTTCGTTCGTTCGTTCGTTCGTTCGTTCGTTCGTTCGTTCCCTCGGCTCGATCTACGCTACTACATCCTACCTACTTACATTCTTTTCGCTACCCTCACGGGATTACAGCAATTTTGTTTAAGCGTGTGCTAAATGTTATATTATGCGTTTTTTTCTCTTTCTTCTTCTTCTTCTTTATACATTATTATATAATCGACCCGGTATATACCCGACATTCTCAGGAGATCGTCTCTACGCCTTAAATGCACTCGACGCTATTTACATAATATTTTAGATTCTTATCCGCGATACGTGTCAGGCTACGCAGACTAGCCGCGATAATTTGTGATTTTTTTGTTTCGTTTTACTTTCGTTTTACATTCGCAGTTTTTTTTTTATTTTTTACATCGCGCCTAAATTTCGGTCCCTCATTTCAAAATTTCGATTCATTATAAAGGAATGACAGAACTTCTTCTAAAAAGTATTGTGAGATATATTCAAAGAATTTTATTTAAAGAAAAAAGTCATTCTTTTCGGAAAAAGAGGGATTTCCTTTTCCTGTTTTTCGTCGTTTTCTTTTAATGTCAATTGACGGGTTTGACATCTCGCTGTCGAAGCTACTACCTACTTCGTTAACAGCGTAATCTTGAATGCAAATGAAGTTGTTCTCCTATCATTATATATGCTAATAGAAATAATAACAAGGGGGTTGTTTTATGTACAACACAGAATTGACTCTACCCAGTATTACACATCTACGCATTATATAAACGCAATACTACGTTTTTTTTTTTTGATAATAAAAATCGTATAATTACGATCTTCTTCGATCTACACAATCCCATCCTTCGACCGCGAAACGATATTAAAAAAAAAAAGAAGGTTTAATTCTGCACGGAAAATCGTCCTCTTCGTGAAAATTTATATCAAATCGAGGAAATAATCAATCGGCAAATCTCATATCAGCTAATCCATACATTACATGATAAAACGTATATAATAATGAGAAAAGAGAAAATAAGGAATAAAATAAGGCAAAGGGAAAAAGGTCCTCGAGAAGGGGGTCGGTGGCTGAAATGGCCTGGAAAAATCTTTGGTTGAATGTAGCCATATAGGAGGACGTAAGTTCGGTAAGTTTTACGAGCTGCGGATTCAGCACGCCGTCCAATTACACCTTTTCCCGAGTTCTGATGCGGCTTCTCTTCTCTTCTCTTCTCTTCTTTTCTTGGTCCAGTCCGGTGCCGGTCCGGTCCGGACCGTCTCAACGCCGTCTTTTAATGGGCAGTTAGGGTTCCTACGCTAGTGTCTCCATATAACCCCGGAGTCTTTTAATTGCCCGCACCTATTGTGCCGCCTAGCCTGCCTCCGGGCCTTTGTACATAAATATAAACGTAATTTCTTCCTCGACTCATACCCACGACTCCAACGTTCCACCTTCTCACGTGAAATGAGAGAATAAGGAATTCAAAAAAAAAAAAAGAAAAGAGTAGAAAATGGAAAATTAATTCCTACCAACACACGAGTCGATATCAGAGTAGGTATATAAGGTCAATTGACCAGATTTTCGTATGGTGTTTATCGCGTGCGTGAATTATGACCGGCGACAAGACCTGCAGCTATGCGTACGTATGTATGTATGTACGTACGTAAATGTGTTGAGCTGCTACCCCTGTACAGAAGTAGGTAAGCAGGAGTATAACAGGGGCGGGAAGTGGAGGTGTATACTCTCGGTTCAGCACTTGGTTTCTGGTTTGTTTTACGAACGGAACACGAACCCGTGTAAACAAGTTATAAAAACGTCTCTTGGTTAAAATGTAAAATATTCCTCAACCGTTGCTTTATCGCTTGTATTAATCAGGTGGTTGTGATGGCGCGACACGCTATATTTCCCTCCCTCAAATAGAGTTTTTTCTCCTCCTTTCTCTCTCTCTCTCTCTCTCTCTCTCTCTTGAGGAGAGAGTCTCTCCTATCAATTTACATTCATAATTTAAACATATGTATACACGTGTGTGCTTCTTTCACGCAGCTATAGGTACGAAGACAACAGAAAAAGGAAAGCCATATCCAAGTTTCGGTTTTTTCAAGTCCGAAGTTCCAAGTTCAACGACGCCCGACTTGTACATCTACCTACGATAATGCGCGCCATGGGCTATGAAATAGTTGAATCGCGTATTAAAGTTATTAATTTTTGGATCCCGCGACGGGGTGCAACGCGTCGGTGTACATATACATGCGTCGACCCCCTCGGGCGTGTCAGCGAGACTTAGTCGTTTAGTTTAGAAAGAAACCTGGGCCTGAGACAATGGCCGCCCGCGGGGATGATGTCTCCGACGACGTCTGGGACCCCCGTTGGGACGCGGGCGCCGTACACATCCCTTTGCAGTATAGAGACGTCAGTTATCATTCCATCATTTCAAATTAATAACCGGAGGATAACTATCGCTCGAGAATTTTTACTCGATTCGTGATTTATAGGAACTTTTGCGATAATCATTATTAATAACAGTTTTTACACAACGAAATCCAACCATCGACCAATAATCGTATCGATATCAATAATGATCACCGAGAAATATCATAACTCGACTATTAAGCTTCTTAGCAATATTAATTATGCATTTTTTACCTACCGCATGCAGGATAGCTATAGGGGCATCTGTGTGGACAGGAAGTGGTGTGGCTTAAAGCTTATTAACTATTATTCACCATGAGAAAGAGAAGAAAAGAACGGGAAGTTTGGATTTCGGTTTTTGCCCTAATTATCGCTGATACGAATCTGACATTATACACATGTTATATATAAGCCTGAATTAATTCGAAATATAAAATTAGTTTTATCTCTTTTGGTACATACTATAATATGTATGAGATTAAGAAATACTTACACCCTGTAGACGCGACGCACGTCGAATTGTGGAGAGGAAATTCGATCGAATGTATGCAATGTCGTGAATCGACGATCGTCAGACATGGAACAAAAAATATTTACAAAATGTTTTACACGAGGAAGAGTTTCCTCGAATTAAATTGGTTTCTTACTCACGGAAGACGGATCCTGCGATTTATCATAAGACAAATAATCGCAAACGTACGAGACAGCACATGAAACAGAAAAGGAAGAAAAAAAAATATATATAATATCAGGATAAAATTGTTAGAGTATCATATGTACACGTATTATAATAATTATCAATATTATCATCATCGTCATTTTCCGTGGGACTTTTCCTTCGATCCTGAGCTATAAACGCGCTATGTGAAAAAATATAAACATATACTTGTAATACAGGGTGAAATATACTATATATAGAAAGAGAGAAAAAAAGAAGTTCAGCGTTATCGTTCAAGGGTCTGCTTCGAGGTTCGTCCGAGGCTTATATTATTATCATGCATAGGTAATAATTATAGAATATAATTGGCAATAGATGTTATATAGGTATATGAAATACATATATGTATAGGAGGCTCGAAGATGCACCTCGGGTTGATCGCGGTACTCTTTTCTTTACCTCCACTACTACCCTGTACTACGTATAAAGAAGACGTTCCCCTCCGATCAATAATTTGTTATGCATGCCTCGATCCGAAATTGCATTTAATTTGACGCAGTTTCAAGTCTCGAGACTTGCCTCCCTGACTACATAAATATAGATGTTCTGTTTAAAAAGCCATTTTCGCGTGCTTAGCATAATATGTAATCGAGGACAGCGTTTTGGCAACTTTTCAACAGCCCGGAGTCCTTCTCCATCGCCTCAACACAGATTCCTAATTTTTCAAACCAAGCGGCTTTTCGAATTTAGATACTAAAAGATGAAAAAAAATTACAAAAGCTTGAAGCTTTCTCAAAATCTGCGAAAGAGAATTTCTCTCTATCTTCTTGATCACTTTTACACATCGTTTATTAACAAATTCAGACCGAGAGTAAATTTTGTCGAAAGGGCTGGGTTCAGGGCACTCAACACGCGATTTGGTAAAGACAGTTGATAATAATCAGCGGTGTAAATTGATTTATATGAAGTACCGATACTGCTTATAAGTTCGGCAAATGAAATTCCGCCGATTTGACGCGACTTTTATTTACTAGAAATTTTTATTTACTAGAATTCGCGGCTAGGAAACCGCGACTCGCCGATCCCCATTGCCGTTCTTTCGTTGTATAGTTGTTCGCGAGATGGTTTAATAATATTCAAATTTATACGCGGTCGTTTATTGCCCACGATATGTAAATTTTATCGCCACGGTTTATAAATATATCCTGAATCCCAGGACCATACAAACGTGTGCTTCTTCGCCCTTGCACATTTAATTTTTCATATTAATTTCACGTAGTCGCGATTTTCTCACGTACTACTGCCAAAAGTCCGCACTGGTTTCATTCGCGTTTCAAACGCACTTCGTATATGGCTGAAAAATTATTTCCCTGGCCTGGTCACGCGCCAAGAATGACAAATTAGATACGATTTTTTCGAAAAATTGGCAGGATTCTATGTAATTGATTTTCGATGAAAATTAAGGCGCGCTTAAAGTATCATAACTGTTCAGGGCCGTGAGATATTAGGGCGGCGGCGTTGTTATAGGCAAATCGTCCGGACAGCCACCCCGAAGTGATTTGATGAGTGAGAGAGGTCGCGGGGTCATTACGTGTAAAAATGATAATCAATCAAGACCGCAATGCCCTGCCGATCGGCGGGTATATGGCCCTAAGTGAAAGAGGCGCAATTACGCGGTTGCGTCGGTGCCTGTGCTGCGGTCTTAACTTTTCCCGTCGATTTAGCATCGCGGTAGAAATAACGCGAGCGGCGACTCTCCCTCGGTTTGTTATTAAAATACGTTAAGAGTTTGAAGTTAAAACTCCCGTGGGAGCCGCATGAACGATCTTGTGGCTAAACCCTTCCTTTAATTCCTTCCTTCTTCCTTCCATTCAACTTCCCTTACCGCACCGTCTCGATAATTTTTGCTCCTTCTTTACGGCTCATACACACTCATCCTCCACGAATATATACCTATGCAGCTAAACGTTCGAACGCGATGCCCTAAGAACTTCCAAAGGGGCAGACAAAGATCCGAGACATTACACTCCAGGTAGCTAACACGTATACACACCTTTTCTCTTCTGTTCTCTTCTCTTTGTCTCGCTCTATCGTCTCTATCTCTATCGCGTAATTATCGTAATCTTCTTCGGAATATAATGTGCGGCCCCCGATCACTGCCCGCCAATTAGCTCAGTAAATGCTTGCGAATTTTTTGGTATATCGAGGATCGGTTGCCCAAGGATCAACGGCGCACGCGACTTCTGTCAAAAATATAGATTTTGTGCATTTTGGAATAGGCTGAGTATACCTAGGTATGCCTAGTTTCATGGAAATCCAAAACCCTTCGCTTCAGAATTTTTTGAATTACGAACGCTGAAAATTCCAAATTTTAATTTGGATAGGGCATTTTCCCGAAAGTCTGCATAGTCGATGCAAAATACTTCGAATCAAAAAATTACCGAAGGTTCAAAATATCGAAAGCTAAAGATCCGGAAGGCCAAAACTCCGAAGCTTGAAATTTAAGCATAGAGCCTTGTGCCTGTCCAATAAATTTTAGGATTCTCGGACTTTCGAAGTTTCAGACTTTCTGAGTATTGAACCATCTGCGTTTAGATCTCTCCGAATTTTTGATACTTTGAATTTTAGCGTTTCTAGAACTCTTGAAATTGGGACTCCAACCCGACTCCTAATTCTTTTTTCCTTACTCTTCTATCCAGTAGAAGAAACATGACATCGAATTGTTTTATGAACAATTGAAAGTTCTAAAAATGCGGAAACAGAATACCTACCGCAGATATAATACGAGGGTATTATACCTTAACAATATTAGATCCTATCCACCGTGAGAATCAACTCTCATTTTACGACTCGCCAGGGTCACCTGCAATGGGATTTTATGATCCTACTCGAAGCTGAGCATCTTTAAGGTAAATTCTTTGACTGACGATCACGGGCTCCTTGGGAGATGCAAACTACTAATATAAGGATGCAGCAAAGTGTAAAGTAGCCAATACTCACAGTCTCGTATAGTTTTACGAGACATAATTCAGTAGTCGATGGAAAACCAGCTGTCCCAACTTCTCGGTACATCTTCTCCTTCGATTTTACATTTTTTTTTTGGTATCTTGGTGTCGAATTTTTTGTACCGTTTTTCAATTTTCACGAACAAAATTCAACGTACCAGAAATTTGTCTGTTCCCACGATAGACGATAGTTTCCCTGAACAATAAAATACACAAAAAAAAAACAAATTTGTGAAATCGAAGGAGAGGTTGATCCGAATTTTTACGACAAACTTTTTGCTGTGATTTATAAGGTCCAACCATGAGCGCTAAGGCTTGAAAAATCCTGACTTTTTGAAAGACCCTTTTCGAAGGTCTTTCGTAAGCTGCTCCCTCCGTTGTACCCGCGTTTATTTTCCACGTGGTAACGATAGCCTCTTGGATATTCCTATACCTATACCTGTCCCCATAAGTACGTACGTAGTGCGTGAGTGAATGGCTATTAAGATAGTAAGTCAGACCATTAATAACAGGGAGTAATGAATCGTGGTGCACGGAAGTGCACAACGTCCTAACTTGAGATGGCATCGAGATAGGGATTCTCGTCCTGTTCCCGTTGTACAGTTGGTTATACTGTCGCGCGTCGGATAGCTCGGTCCATTCATAAGATCTGGCATATCACATGCCTAAAGCGAGTAAAGAGTCGCCCGTATGCCAAGGAGAAGAAAAACACACACACAATGAGTACAATACAATTTTTGGATGGACATAACAGGCCCTCCCATGCCTCCATCTCTCTCTCTGAAGACCACGCGGGCATTGTGAGTCCCGGAATGATAGACGACGACTGACCCAACGGAATTTTATCAACGCCGAAAAGACACGCGGCGGTCAAACGGATTCCTCATCCTATATGACCGCGCATTATACCTACCCGCAAGCTCTTAGCTCTTTATATAGCTCTTGTCTAACTACATTCACGCTGCGGAATTTTCCCATTAAATTATCTTATTTTCACATGTGAGGAAAAATTAAAAATTTTACTCTTCAGAAAGTTTGTATCCTCATGTTGAAAGTCATTGTCACATGATATTGTCGTACGTGTAGGTACACATACTCGGTTGATACGGTGGATCGTGTTTGCAGACGCGGAATTGAATCACCGCGTTGAAACTGGTGCAGAGAGTCTCGTTTTACTCCCGTGGGCGTATCCCGGATGGACCTAATAAATTGTTTGTTGTAATTAAATGAGTTCGGGGAGTCGTGTAGGGTGGGCGAAGAATGGGTTTTTGGGTATGGGTATGGGTATAGAGCGAGAGCTACGGGCGGGGCGGTTTGAATCGAGGGAAGCACCTCGGAGCTCGGAGCTCGGAGCTCGGAGCTCGCAGCTCGGCCGGACGTACGTTTTCGATGGTGTGCGTATTACATAGTGGCTATAAATGCGTACCCACCTTCACACACGGGTGAAAGAGAGAGAGAGAGAGACTTACACACCTACGTCGATAAACACGCATACAAAGTCAGAGGTGTACCTATATAAAGGAATAAAGATGAACGGCCTATGGACGGGCCGCTATCTGCGCCGCTGGAACAGAAACACGCTCGCGGCGCGACAGCTCCTGACAAATGACGGGCCGACCCGACCGACCCGGGTGCCTGCCTCTTCCCCGTGGCCGCCCCCAGCAACCAGCCCAAAACCCGGCGCATGATTAAACGAGGAAAACGAAATTGAGTGGCGAATAAAACGGAATAGACCTACAACCACCCGGCATATATGTATCAGGCGTGGTTTTACTCATGGGACCAAAATTTACTTTCACACCTCTTAATTCGATCCCGCGAATATCCGGGCTGCACTGCATAAATTCATTCCGCATCGATTCGTAACCAAATTCTTAATTTATTTAATTTATTTTTTTCTTCATGATCTTCTCTTCTTTTTTGTTTTTTTTTTTTTGGTTTCTGGGGAGGTGACGTGGATGCGAGGGAAATTAGATGCGCGAGTATCGCGATCAGTGGCGCCCGAGGGAATCCCCTGCATCGTATCATTGCAGGTTTCATGGGCTGCATGGACGTGTAGTGCAGCAGTGCAGTGCAGTGGATTGCAACCGCAGGATATAAGAGATGAGAGGAGAGAAGAGGAGAGTTTGGTCTGTATAATGGATCTCCATTTGCCCGCACACGCGCATTATTGCAGCGAGCTGCGCATCTTTTATTCATCCGACAGAGTGGAGCCTTAATTTGAATTGAATAGGATTTATAAATTATTTCAAATTATAGTCGCGACGCATGGAGCGGAGTCCAAGCTACCGCTCCAGTAGTTACTTGCCTCCGTAAAATCTGAACCCAAGACTCCGCCAGGCAAAGGACCAAAAGACCAACGGCAAAATTCTCAACGTTCACGGCAGGTGCATCAGTTCGGAAAAAGAATATGGAAGAAAAAAAAAATGACAAAAAATAAGGGAGTACGAGTAATATCGAATTGCGGCGTGAATTACCCAGATGTCAATTTACAGTTTTCAAAATAATTACTTTCCTTATTGCCCGATTCTCCTCGGCGAGGCAGAAAATCCGAGGGAGTTTATTAAGTCAGCGTTGGAACATCGTATACCAACATGCGTGCGTCTGTATTGTCGGAGGGTGACGAAAAGGGGATTTACCGAAGCCCACGCGTGGATATGTGGTTCGGGATTTGGGGTCGGACTCGGGGGGCGCCAAAGGGTGACGGGGATGTATGTACCAACCCACGTATATACGTCGAGGGGAAAAAGAAGACTCCCGAGTAATTCATCCTGGCTCGGCAATTAGTTTAAACCCAACTTAAACGGCGTTCCCGTTTACTGAAGCTGCTCGATTTAGGTCTACCCTCGAAGAACGGAACCGCTTTATATAACGCTCATTCAATTTCTTTTCCGAAACCGAAAGACCGACTTACCGCGTGAGAATCAATTTTTCAAATACTTCAGATACGAGTATAAAACGAACTAGAATTTCAACTCATTCAAACTTCAACCCCAACGTATAACATCATGCGGTTCATGCATATTTGATCGCTGACAACATTTTACACTCCAGCTGCGGATGACAGTTTCAATTACAAATTATTCGGTTTAATCCTCCTGCAGGGTTCGATGCACAATGTGGACGTTTACTGTTCCTATCCCCGGGGGCAGGAGGTGGTGATATTTCTCGATTAGCACATGTATATCTATACCTTCGAAGAAGAAAAAGGAGAAGAAGAAGAAGAAGAAGGAGGAGGTGGTAGTGGTACCGTGGTATAAGGCTGCAGGTTACGTATATTTTGGAGTACGGCTATCACGGCCGTCGGGTCGATCCACCGTTTCGGCTAATTAACCCGTATAAGTACTTCGCCGTAACTACGTTCAATTACTGTTTCCGAGGGATCGGGGTGGTATAAACGGGGGCGAGTAATATCTCCGCTCGAAAACATCTTCGTGGTATTTATAATGCAAAAATAAAAAATATTCATAACAACGCGTTTCCCTAAAATGGTTATGGGGCCGAATTCAAGTTCCGAATTTCAATATCACCGACTCCCAGTTTTTGGAGAGGGCTTCTCCCCGAAAGTCGATTTCAAAAACTTCTATTAAAATAAACAAAATCAATCATTCAATATCATACAGGATATATTTCTAAACTGTTTAGTCTGAGACGTATTTCTCTGTATACTCTCTATGCACTTCACTTGTATATATTAACATCAGATAAGCCATATTGAAGGGCCTATGGTCCTCCGAGACCAGAGTCCTTGTCTTTATCCCAGTCAGTCTTTCTCCCGACTTGTACTAGTAAAGAAGTCTCAATAAATGTGCTATATTGAATATAACACCTGATTCAATTCATCTTTATGGAACGTCGTGCTCCTCAGTTAAATTTTCGCAGTTTTGGACCTTCTGAGGTTTGAGATGCTTTCCGATCTTTCCGAATTTCGATATTCTGAGCTTTTAACGATTCTAAAAATTCCAAATCGTCTCAAAAGAGCTCGTAAATTTTACCGTTTGGAATTTCAACCTGACCCCAATGGCTATGCCTACTGGAGAGAATATCATTAGCGAAGCTATCAGGACGTACGTACATACGCTATAATAAATGCATTTATGGAAGATGGCACGGAATTCCATCTCTTAGCTTATTTCTTGAAGAACATCGTGCCAGTTTATGATGGCAAATAACATCTTTGACAGATTCACGCGTTGTCCGAGTATATAGTAGCTGCTAGCTGGTTCTATACGTATAACGTCCCCGCGTATTATGGCTCACGACTTAATTCGCGAGTGTTATATAGAAGTGAGAATCGCGTATCACGAGGGAGTGTTTTTATCCCTCTCGAATAACATATGAACTTCACATCCGGGCGGTAAAATATCCTTTGAGAGTGATTTTTATTGATAGGGTATATACAAGTAGGTACGTACCTATATTGTATATACATTTATAGAGAATCGGTACGTATGATATGTCGAAGGTATATAGACGATGTCCGTGTCGATTTGAAAAGTTTATAAATAATACGGGACGAGACTGAGGTCAGGTTTTATTCCCACGGGAATTTCTATCCCTGTTATACCTCGCTTCAGGCTCGTTCAATAATAAGTATCAGCAAAGCTGGCGATGGCAAGAACAGCTCGCGTCCGTTTGTCCCCGACATCCGTACACATCCGTTCAGGATCTCATGATCGTTCTCTCGTATAGCGTATGAATTACACATTTGTCAATGCGCGCTGAGTTTATATCATTTTATTATAACGCTACGTGTTTTGTGGCGCGGCGTGCAGCCCCATCGATATATACCTATACAATGTGTATAAATAAATATATATATATACCTATACATATCGCGTTTGGTACACGGTGCTCTCACATGGCGGTATCTCAAAGTCCGCGGCTGCAGGATGATGCGAAGCGATCCGGTGCAAAGAGGATATCTGTCCGATGGCCATATATCGAATAAAAACGAAAGAACTAAAGATAGAAAGAAATATATATCTCGACTGAGTAACCGCGTGCGCGAAATAATACGTAACTCGATTAATTTGTTGTTAGCGAACAGGTTCGTTCGTTCAAAGGACGAGGAACGAGTATCCTGTAGCATCTCGCAGCTCGCAGCTCGCGGCTCGCATCTCGCAGGATATGATGTTGCATAGCGGAAAATAAAGGAGACTCCATTTATTAAGTTGGTAATAAAATAAGGCTCCGTGGGCGGAATGGTTTACGAGTAAGAGGGAAAACGGAGAAGACGAAGACGAAGAAGAAGAAGAAGAAGAAGAAGAGGACGAAGAAGCCGAAGCTTGAGAAGGAGAGGGAGCAGTTGATTTATACGAAAATTTGGGAACGACCCGAGGCCAGAATGTCACGCAGTCGGATTATACCGCGACTCCACTCGGCGAAACTATTACCTATGCACCCTCGTTAGATACAACCGTATATACATACATATATATATATATATACGTTTAAAAATAATTATCAATTGGGGAGCGACGCGAGGCCGTTGAATAAATTTGAAAAAAAAAAAAAAAACTAACTATGAAGGAATAATTCCAGAACTAAGCGAAGTGAGAGATTAAATCTTGAATAAAATAACCTGCACCACGAGAGTTAATCTCAACTTTTAACTAGCGATAACCGCTTTAATAACCGTACAGAAATGAAGAACTAGCTCTGCCAGTACCTACACCTATACCTACGGTCGAGTAGAAAAATGGAATGTAAATAAATAGATAACTGAATATATTTCGCCTCTGTACCGAATAACCTCTGTATACCCATGTCCATATGTACTTTTACAGTTTTTTTTTTCTTCTTTCTTCTTCTTTTTTTTCCCTACGGTACTGAATATCTAGATTTTTATTAGATACGTACCATACATAGACAGCCACTCTAAAAGTCTCCTTTCACTCGCCGCATATTACGCGGAACAAACAAACGTTTAACAAGAGTATAATATACGCCTGTATTATCTTAGCCAGGTATATTATGTACCTTTATAGAGTTTCTCGGTTCTTCTTATCCGACTGTTTCCTCTATTAGTCTGTTCTATTTATTCGATACGGTATGGTAGACGCTTCTTATATTCACGAAAGAAATTAACGGGGCGAATTATTAAGGAAGCGGTTAACTTCACGCACTTGTGGAGCCGTATAAAAACACAAACTATATTATATACGTATGTATATGTATATGTATTGTATACTATAACAGTATATTTTGTTCGAATAATAAATGTTAAATTATGCGCTATACGTTATAACGCTAATAAGTTTCGAATCAATATAATGAAAATATATATTTCATTCGTGTCATACGGATCAATCGTTATGACTTTTTTTCTTCAGGGATCCGAATGATCCTGTAGCTCGTTACGTTACGTTATATATATACGTTAGTATATCGATTGAATGGACTGCAATGTCGGGTATAACATCACACCCTCTCTTCTTGCTGGCCCACGCACTGGTATAGTAACACAACTGTATACCATAGAGATACAGGCGTTGGTGGTTGGTCCCATGCTGGGCTAGGAAGCATATATCCTCCGCTATCTAAATAATTATCGCGGCCATTACCGTCACGTGGCGTTGTCGCTGTTGCTAGTGAAGCCAACAGCAACGTAACGCAACGTAACGCAACGAAACGCAACGCAACGCGCACAATATTATACTGCATGTGTACGTACAACACATAAGTGTACGTGTGTATATGTATATCGATGGACGTAACAACGTCTACACGAATGCTGCACATGCAGGCTGAGGAACGACTATGCGGGGACGAGAAACCGCGATGGAACTATGCAATGACTCGCCTGTACGTACGTACTTTATACAGTAGGTATACGTGTAACAGTGTGATGTGTACAGAGGGGAATTCCTCTTCACAAGTCATTCCAACTTGCACGGTAATTATTGATGAAACTAGATTTTTTTGCTCATTCGAAGGGTGTCGCGCAAAACCCGGCCAATCCCCCTCTACCCCCGTTTTTTTTAGAATTTTTAGATTTTTTTTTTCACTTCTTTAGTATTGGACGTCATTCACTATTCGAAGGATATTTTTGGTGATCGATTGGCTGATTTAGTTGATTTTGCAAGCTCTTTGACAAGGGTTAAAGCTGTTAGTGAACTTGTCATGTTTTTTGTTTCATTTTTCACTAATTTTATTCTCAAAGTCAGAGAAGCTATTCGACTTTCGGTAATGCGGTGGCTTTCAATTAGGCATACGTTGTACTATGCTCGTGAATTTTTGGCTATCTTCTACTATCCTCAAAAAAGAAAAAAAAAAGAAAATTTTTCTCGACGTAATCACGTGTCCTCGTCATTTTTTTTTTCAGTCTCATAATCAGACGAAGATATTGAATTCAAAAAATTGATCTCATTTCATTGATCAAAGAATTTCAATGAAAATTTCTTACAGAGGATTTCTAAGAGGTCCTCGAATTATATATTTAATTTTTGAATTTTTTCTTTTTATTATACCGAATCGACGAATCCGAAAATTTCTTCTTCTCTTTACCCCGTCGAGGTCAAAGGTCTGCGAAAAATGTTTCATCGAGTATAATAATACCTGGTTGGATGAAGAGAGGAAGCATATATACATATACATATACAAAGAAGAGAAAGAGGAAAAAGTAAAGAAATAAAGGAGGTCTCGGTGCCTCTAGCAAGGAGCAAAGGTAGGATGAGTATAGGTATAGGTATAAGAGTACGTGTATATATGGAGGGAGTAAGGGCGAGCTTGGGGAAGCGGCCAATTAGCTTAAAATAATGAACATGTTTCGGCGTCTTTTGTTTCCGCCGTCCGCCTAGGCAGAGGACCGCCGGGTTAGCCGCCAGCTAACGCTCCACAATGGGAGACTTTGTTTTCCCGATTTTACCACACCCCCTCAAACCTCTAGACAATGTTTGTGCCCGTATTACCGCGATACCATCATTTTACGGCGGTATATATGTATAGTTTTACCTCAATTTCCTACGCAAAAAACGAAGAGAAGAAAGAGAAAAAAAACAAAAAATTACAGAAAAAAAAGAGGAAGGAAAAACAGGAAAAAAGACATGAAGGGTATCGAGCTAACAAATCGAACATCAAAGTTCCATCTCATGGGAAAAATCTCGGAGTCATTTCCCGTATCGTATACGACGGTGAATTTTTTTTCAACTGCAAAAATGATCGGTAAAATAATAATAACGATAATAATAAGCGTAAATTACGTATCGGAGGTCGGTCCCGGGCGCACAGAGGATTGCTAACCATAGCTGCATGGGGATGAGGAAAAAGGACTTGGGGCAAAAAGCCAACGCGGCGATCGAGTGAGAACGATTCAATCAGGAGCCACATAAATCTCTCTTGCCCGCGGACATCGCATCGGGTCGAGTCTTTCGTTTATCTACTTCTCTCCCTTTATCTCATTTAATACCTGTTTCTTTTTCTCCCTTTACTCTTTGCCCGGGCTCCGATCCGCGATCCGCGATCCGCGACCCAGTATTAATTATGCGCGATGCGCGCCGGCGGGCATTCCACGACTGGTATAGTATGCCCAACAGTATTTGCGGGCATTGTTAATCTCAAGCGCTCTCCGTCTGCCACTGAGTTTCGCCCGTTTCTTCGTTCCTCTTGCTTTGCTTGTTTCCTTTCTGGTTTTTTTTTTCATTTTTTATTTTTTTGGTTCATTTTTCTCTCTCTCTATCGTTTCTTTTCTCTCCTTTGCGTTGTCCTTTTTCTTTTTAATTCTGTTTTCGTTTTTTTCTTCTTTTCTTTCTTTACTTATTCTCTTCGTTCTTTCTTCAACTCGCCTAAACCGATCCGCGCGTTTCTGCAAGCTACAGGATATAGCTCGCCGATCCTAGCGCTACAAGCAGACTCGATTCTTAATTCTCGATTCTTCATTCATTCCGAAGGCAAAAAATTTCAATCTCTTATGCCGAAATATATCAAAGACCGTTCGGGGTCGTAATCTCAAGTCAAAGACACCCCCTTGATTATTCTCTTTGGTGAAAATTATCAGAAGTGCTAAACGATCGCTCCAATTATCGCGGTGTATAAATATTTGTTGATTTTCCGACCGTTTTTTGATCATTTATAAATTTTTTAAACTGCAGCCCTAGGGCTGGAAGACAGAAAATTTGAAAGCTGTGTGGGTATGTGTATAGACAAAGCGTGAGAATAATGACGAATAAAAATATCAAAGACAGAAGGAGATGGGTCGAAGGACTTTTAGTATTTTGAAAGTTTCCAGCGATGGTTATATATCGTGTTGTATGGCCCGCGCGGGCCGGATATCTTTGGATAAATGAATGCGCGTCGTTGACATGTTAATGCGTCGCGACGCGAGTTCTTTCGTTGGTCCGGGCGTCATCGGCGACATAATTGTTACGCCCACGTCTCGAAAAGAATAAAAAAAAAAAAAAAGACCGAAACGAAACGAAATTTTTCACGGAAATACCAGATATATACGTACCTACCTACCGTCAGCGTTACTACGACGACGACGACTTGGTAGCGAGAAACGGGAGTTACGAAAGCACCACCCGAACCCGACGAGGACGCAATTCATTCCTAATGTTCTACTAATGACGTTATTCCTGGAGTTATTAGAGCGACGGGACGCAGGAGGGAAGACTTTATAGCCACGATAAACTATACCATACGGTAATTTACAAACACCTACGTTCGTCTATACATCAAACAGTCATCCAAAATCCCCATACGAAATTCCGCATTACTCACTTTTTCAATACACAGATATCTACATACGTACGCAAATCTCAAGATTATCGCTTCAGGGTGTCACAGAACTGAATGTCCAAAATGAAAGGTGTCCTGGAGGAGGTCGAACCGAGTAAATTTTCCCGAAGAACATGGGGTCTGCGAAGTCGCGTTCCCGAGATATCACAGGTTAAAAAATATCGCTTTGCGCCACGATCGCGGCGCAAAGCGATATTTTTTAACCCGTGATATCTCGCGAACGCGACTTCGCAGACCCCATGTTCTTCGGGAAAATTTACTCGGTTCGACCTCCTCTAGGACACCTTTCATTTTGGACATTTAGTTCTGTGAAAACTCGAAGAATAAATTTTTTGACCAAAATTTTCATCCGCTTAGATGTATTAGAACAAATTCTCGCAACAGTCTTTAACCTAAAACCGTTGCCTCATTATTCCGCGACACCAATTAATAGTATCTGAACAACTCTTTTTCTAAAAAAAAAGAAGAGAATCTGCACGTACTTACGGTAGCGTTTAGTGTAGTTTCGTATTTAACGAGCGTGGCAAGACTGTTATTATATCCTTGCGTATCTCTCCCCACGGCAAGGTAAACAGTGTTAAATAAATGGTACTCTTAAACCGATATATTATTAAGTGGGAAGTCTTCGAGGCGGGGTAGAAAAGTACCTCTCTCGCTGCAGTTCCTCCGGAGTGATGAACTGCCTCGCGGCTGATCCTCAGGGCGGTTAGAATGGATGCGCTTCTTCGCATCGTGGAGGCGAAGAAGCGTTATACGTATACGTTCGTATGCACCGCATAGGGCGGCTGCCGTGTAAGTGGATGTTTTGACAGCGCGTTGCACTAATCAGTCTTTGCACTTCGCTTGACGTACAAGCGCGTGCGGTTATTCTCTTTAGGATCTCTCTCTCTCTCTTTCTCTACCCTCACTTATGCACACATTCATCTCCATGGTATACAAAAAGCTCGAATGTGAGTTAGGAAACGTTGCTGCACCGCAGCGCAGGGCGAAGCGACCCGTTTCCTACTGATCTTCTAAGTGATCTAATTGCGGACGGCGTTTAATCTCCGTAGTTTATAATTCCGTAGAGTTTCGCTTCGTCTTTGTCAAATATTTTTTAACTTTGTTCTCTCTTTTTTTTTTTTCTTGTTGGTATTTTCAAATAAAACGTATGCCCAATTAATTTGCGTTAATTAAACGAGATACCAGAACCCCCGTGAGAAGGAAGAACGTACGCGGCGGTCTATACCCACGAATATTGCGTGTTGTTTAGTAGTTTGCCAAGCCTGCCAGTTTCCCAGTTTGTTAGTTTGTTGTTTCAACGTTGAATAGCTAGGTAGTTACACTATACCGAAGTATACCGCGACAGTTGGACAAGAAGTTTTTTATTCAAGAAAATACACGAATCCAGCATTGTGTATCGCTTAATATCATACGAACATCCTGTCAAACTATTTCCGTTGTAAAACATCAGCTCGGTCTACGGGGTGAAAAAATATCAAGAAGATTAATGGCCGGGTATTAATCAAGCAAGATTTTGAAATCCTCTTATGTGCACCGGAATCGACACCCCATTAAAACTCCTACTCTTTCCTATGCACAACGTATACACATATGTACATAATCTATCCATGTACGAATTAAAGGTAGGTGTATACATGTATGTATATACTTTACGTATTTATGGGCACCGAAAAGAGTGATGTGTGGAAGCGACGAGAGGATTACACGTTTGTTTTTCGATCCATTGAGCCACAAGCTCCGGTGGTATAAGTGGCGGTATATGTGGATGTCTGAACGGAATACTGGTGATACTTACAAAACACGGTATGAGAAGAAGAAGAAGAAGAGGGGACATGCCTGTGTACTATCGAGGAAGCTTGCCGCAAGAATGTTGAGCCCGGAACACAGAGAGGAGACAAGCTGAGACAACCCGAGACAAGCAGAGACACGTGTAGGTCGGAATGGAGAACGCTGCAGCATAGTTCGAGAAAACAGAGGCTAGAGACTAGCTATAGCAGGGCTTAAAAGTTAAAAGTTAAATTTCTCAACGCGGATTCAGCTGCGCTTTTCTCGTCAAACGGCGACCCTCGGCAAAACGAGATGACAAAAGGAGGAGAAAAATCGCTGTACTTTTTCTCTCTATAATGCAACAAGCTTTTAGCACTTGATAAAGAAACCCGACTATAACCCGATCGTGCAGTTTCGAAATTGGCGAATCTAGGACGCGTTTGCATATTAAAAAGGTATAGGCTGAGAGTTTGTTACAGCGTTCCTATCGAGATGCTGCTGCGAAAAAAGAGCAATCGTTGTCCGCTGACACGAAGACAGCGATAGTTAATGGGTACTATTACTCAGCGGATTGAATGGGCCGGATCCCTGCGCGTGACAAGGCGGTAACGAAATACCAAAATAACGTCACTGATAAATGTACGCAAGTATATATATATACGTATACCCATTCAGTTCTAGTATTTCTTTACTGACGAACGACTCCGGAATTAACCCCAAGTTCCCCGAAGATAAACGCTGCAAGGGATATCATATGGGGAAAATAAAGGAAGTTGGACTATCGCTTTGAGATCAACTTTCAAGAAATTTGTATTTTTTTTTCTTCTTCTATATCACGTTTACCGTTAAACCTGACGCGAAATTATATCGTAAATTATATCACACGTATGTTCTTCAACATTCACGTTAATTATGATCGGCCTCAAAAGCGTCGTCGCAGTATTCCAGATGAGGACGATATTTTTCAACGGTACTCGATTAAGCGGTCCAGAAACACTGGAGTTATAAAACAAGTTAAATTTAACAGAACCAGACCTCTGCTACGTCTTAAGTTTCGGTCGGTTGAACGAACTAACTAACCGACTCACGATGATCAGTTCTAACAGTTTGATAATTCACGTGGTGTAAGTCTATAGGTGGACCGTTTCGCCGATCGTTTTAGCAGAGAATAAGAAATACTTTGGTATATCCAGCCTCCTTATATACCTACTAGAAGATCTCGAGTTCGGTCTTTGAGGAGTGATGGGCTCCAGGGAAACGTAAATTACTCTAAAGGGGGAGTTGAGTTATGCGACAGAGTGACGGAACGCGCCAGCTGAGGAGCGCCACTGGATAAACACCGCGTCTTATACCTCTCGGTTCTCTTTCCTTCTCAGATTCACAATCCGATTATATCTTCTGTTTCATCGTTTATATACTCTTTCTGGGTTAACGGTGACGCGACAGCTTTGTCGCACCGCTAAAACCTAACCATCCGTGGACGCCGACAATTATCCAATCATGTCATCGGAATGACGGATTGCACTCTGGCTGACTCGTTGCAGCTAACCAGATTCAACGATAAGTCGAAAAAGGAAGAATTGAGGGATTCAAGCCTCGATTACTCATCGACTCTTCCTCCTTTTTTTTATTTTTTATTTTTTATTTTCATAAACTCTCACTGCAGGTTTTGTAATCAACGACAAATCATACTCGTATATGTACAATATACATGTTCACTCGCATATGACATATTTGAATGAAAGGCTGCTGCGGCAGGCTTGTATGGGAACAGCTGTAACACCCGGACAATAACGATTTAAGTGGGGAAAAAGATGAAAGAACCTCGGTTCAGTCACTCTTAGTTTTTATTATCGACGAAATAGACGCGGTTATTCCTTAAGGTCTGGACCGCGGCGCGGTATAATTCTTCTGTAAGTTAAAGGCGCGTCTAACTTGTAAGCGAAAAGACAACGATAAAACGTATAATGGGTTTGATGCGGTAGTTTCGGTGGGTATTTCAAAGTTAATCTATCTTGGCTAGGAATTTTATCTTTCGAATCTCGCTTCCGAGTGTTAATTCTCATTTTTCTTCTTCATCTTGATCTTCTTCCTCTTCTTCTTCTTATTTCGATATCTGTAGATCTATAAGATACGCAATAATGTTAAGGATCAGCAGTTCGAGTAGCAAAGTCCATAGATCTAATTACGCAATTTTCTTGCTACGGAAGCCGGTTCGACTTAAAGACGTGTACCACTTCGTTTCGCCGCTAATGGCTTCATTAATTAGTTTCATTTAGTCCCGGGGAAGGCTGAAAATCTCGTTGCTGCACGGGGAATTAAGTGAAATAATTAGACAAATTAGGGCTGCGCCGATGGAAGAACGCGCGGCGTTGAGCTGCAGAGTGCGGCGGAGTGCGAAGAAGAACCGAGAGAAAGATAAAGAGAAATAGCAAGGGCAAGGGCGAGAGAGTGACTGAGATGTGAAGAGAACGGGGCAAGACGGCGAGAGGGAGAGCAAGCTGGAAGGGAATCATTTGTCATTAGGATCCGCTATTAATTCCTCGTTAATTCCTCCTTTCCTCGTCAAGCAAGATAAACGAGTGGCTTCTGCCCATGCCATGCCATGCCATGCCATGCCACACCGTCGACCAGTGACAGGTTCGAACCAGACCCAGAGCCTACAAAGCGCATAACGAGAAATTCATTAACAATAATAAGGCACTAATCTTCCGTCGTTAAACCCATTAAAAAGTACCAAGTAGTTACAAACGTCTCTATCCCATATCAACCGATGAAATAATAATCCATCTGACGCCAGTTTTCAGACCATGAAGAAAAAATGTGTATATAATGTCCTCACGCGTCCTCACCCAAAATCTCGAGTTAAGGACCTCTTCGAGTGTTCTTCACCGAAGAGATCCTTCGAGCTGTTTCTGACCCCAGGCCCTTGTGCGAAGCCTTTGTTTATATCCTACCAATTTTCAAGTCTATAATAACGTCTGATAGTATCTGTGGGGTTCCGAAGAGATGAGATGATCGAGTTTATATAAGATGCGTGATTGAATGTACGGTTTTTGTACCAAAGTGATGTCTTTTTGTATCTTTTTTCTTTTTTTCTTCTTTCTTTTCCTCTCCTGTAATAATCTCATCTCCGTCTAAGATTTGGCGTTCACGTGTGTCTGTATATACGAACTGCATATAGTGAAATCGAGGTTTCAATGTGTTGCTGGCTTGACTGGGCTTGATGTGGCGAGACTAACCGAGCTACGGTTCGTTGACGCTGTCACCACGGTCCTATCTCACTCGAGGCTGGCATAGCTCTCGATGGTATAGTAGATGTGTGGTTATATGAGTCGTGCCAACCGGCCGTCCAGTTATAAAGTATGTGAACTATAAACTTCACATCTATAAGGTGCACGCCGCGGCTTCGGTCGCGACCGAGAAGAACGTAGAGTAGGTAAGTAAGTATTAAGTGCAGACTGAGTATAACGGTCAGGTTGGTCAAAAAATGATAGGCGAGTCTTTTTTTTTTTTTTGTTTTTTTTTTCACTCCGGGGCAAAATCGGGATCCCTCTTAACTTTTAGTATTTTATTAAGTGTGGCAGCAGTGTCGACAGTTATTTGACGTTCGTTCTTATTTGTTCTTCCGTGAGATTTTTGATGATACCTATACGTATAGTATATCTTATGGCTTACGGTATACATACGATGGGGTATTATAGAGGGAACCGAAGTACACATATCATTCTGACGAGTGGTTAAACGCGGTGAAAACGAATGAAAATATTTATCGTATTTTGAGGGTTTTTTTTCATTTTTTGGTCATTTCTGTTTTTGTTTCAAACGTTTCGGAAGGTTTATATTGCTACGACGTTGACGGGGGTGATAAAAACACGACAAGTTTTGAATCTTGGCATATCCGGATGTCTTGAAATTTGAGACTTCCGGCTCACTTTGATTCGATCTTTTTCTTTACGTTTTTTTTTTGTGTTTTTCGCTTTTTTTGTAAAGGATAGATTTAATTGGACAGCACTTTAATTTTTTTCTTCTTCTACTTCTCTTTTTTTTTTCATATATTATGCGGCTCGTCCGTTATCCAGATCTACCCTAATTAAGATGGCGGATACTCTTATATCACGGAAGACGTCATTTTTCGTACACTTTGGCTCTCGCTTGGCTATCTCGTACGAGTAATTACCTACCTACCTCGCACGAGGCCGAGGCGAGG
The DNA here is from genome assembly GCA_949628255.1 of Macrophya alboannulata. NCBI lineage: Eukaryota > Metazoa > Arthropoda > Insecta > Hymenoptera > Tenthredinidae > Macrophya > Macrophya alboannulata. Next base: position 42,645,342 of record OX451207.1, on the reverse strand, counting down.
CGAGGCAATGCAATGCAAAGCGAGGCAAGGCAAGACAAGGCGAGAGAGTCAAGCCAACTCAAACGCGTCGCGACGCCGTCCACCCTTTTCAGATCGGTTGTTTGTCATCCGTCAAGAGCTATACGGAGGTAGATTGCCGGACGCGAGAAAGACACCTGCCGTCGGGACGTCCCGCTTTCAAAGACAAACGGGAACTTTAAGTTAGGGGCATCAATTATACGTCCGTTTATACATCCCTCGATCTATGTATGTATGTTCTCTGTATGTTCGTGTAGGGGTGCCCAGTGCCGTAGCTAAGAAACGAAACAAAAACTGCAACGACTAAGCTTTCGTATAAAAAAAAGTTCTTTTTTTTTTCCTTCGTTTTGTTATCAAGTGTTTTTGAAAATATTTTTTCGAGTAACTGTGTATATCTACCTACGTTTACCAGGAATTAAACTTTTTTTTCTTCACAAACGGCGTATTTTCAGTATCCTCTGAACAACAACCTCTGTTTGTAATAAAAAACCGGCGATTTTCAATATTTTCCGCGAGTAGGTTAAGAACGAAAAAAAAAAAAATAATTTCACATCTCGATCCGCAGCAGTTCGTAAAGTGTAAGTCGTGCGTATCTCGTCGGTCGATTTGACTCTCGAGAAAATTTGTGACTGTTAAAATTCGTCCGAGATCCACGAAGCATGATCCCTCTAACTCGGTTTAACTTTATTATTAGAATCGCAGCCACAAATAATTTCGTCTATTTTTCTCCCTCTCTCTTTCTCTTTTTCTTTCTCTTTCTCTCTTCCTCTTGCTTTTGCTCTCTCACTGGTATATTGCTCTTTCGTTCGTAGCAGCTATAGAAGTGGGGATCATCCCCGGCTTAGAAGAGTCTATTTATGTTTACCAAATGCACGGATAAAACTAATTTATACCCGTCACGGGTTGACAAATTTCCAGAGCACCGCGTTGCGTCGGAAAACTCACGCCACGGTATTGCCGCTGCCCTGGCCCGACGGGTTTTATTATCCATTGGCCGGATTATCGAGCTTGGAAGTCGGTCAGGACGGACCTACGCGATTCTCTGCACGGACGGGATGGAAGGGTATAATTAATTATCGGTGAAAAATATTTTCGCACGAATATAAATCCTCTTTACTTACACAGTTTCGGCTCTCCTCTTGTAGGAGAGAAAAAAAAGACAAGAATAATTATAAATCTCGTTGAAAATTTTCTTCCGCATTCTTTCCCGTAATTTTATCAAAACCCAAACGAAATGAACCTGTTTTTATTAAAAATCGAAAGTAAAAAAAAAGAAACTTCTCAAAATTTCATCTTCCTATACTTTTCCCAACTCGAAATTCAACCCAAATTGGTGCATCGTCGAAGAGGAGCTGTCGAGGGAGGTATATAGTAGGAGTCGCCGGGTAGTTTGGGGGCGCAAAAAACGCGCGAGGCATCCACATAAGAGAGGCTCATTAACTGAGCAGGCTTTAAATTGGCCGGGATAGCAGTCAGTTAGCTAGCAGCAAGAGTATCTCCTCCCAGCTACTTTTTAGCTTGGTTTTAATATTTATGCTTTGCTGGTTGGTTATATGCGGTTGACACGAACCGTAGAGAATCGTCTTCACGGGTCAGATCTCCAGGGTTTTCCTCTAGCGTATATATACATGCGCATAACTAGACACTCGAGGCCTCTATTTAACGTTCAATTTAGTTAATATGAGGCAAAAGTATTTCCAAGAACCTAGCCCTGTCATCCTCAACTAAAAGAATCACTAGCTCGGATTTCCCGCTCTTATACAACTCCGCAGGGTACCGTATGTATGTATATATATATATAACGTCGTCTGTTTCCACTCAAAGCCACATATCGATGAGAATTAGTTATGGAAGACAGCTGAACAATCTATACCCAGAGAAAGCTATATGGTGACGACAGTATGTGAAGTTTCTTCTTCTTTTTTTTGTTTTTTGTATGTGCTAATATGTCACAGTTTTGTCCACGACGTATTTCTTCTCTTTGATCATTTATATAGCCAATAAATTTTTTTTACATGAAATAGATCATGTAGTTTGGATTGAGAAAATCTATCGATATAAAAGTTGCGGGCACACATGGCGTTTATAAAAACGGAGTTTGGGCAGCATCAGGCTGTGGTACATATACAGCAGAGTCTGAAGAGAGTATATAACAAAATAAGAAGAGAAAAAGGAACACGAGAAAGAAAAAAAAAAAAGGATCTGACCGACATCCAAGTTTATTGCGATCCTCGGTAAATATTCAAGGGGCAAAACCCACCGTGCAGTGGCGGGTACATACAGAGTACACGTATGATGTACGCAACTACTGCCGTGGAACAAATCTGTAAAATGTTTGTGTGAGTGCAGTATTTTACATAGAAACTCCATTTAATATGGCTGTACGGACAGATATTTGTGTCTACATACTGCGTAGGCATGTATGCGGACAATATGCACACGTACGATGTGGGTATGCACGTATGCACGTATACGGGTTACGTGGATCCGCATATGTACGAAGAAATACGTTTGTAAACACTCGTTGAGTATATATAAGTATGTACCTACTTTAGTGCGGTTCAGAGGAATCGTAAATATATCATTCGCTATCCAGGGATCAGATATACGCCGGTGCATAAGTTATTATTACCTTCAACGGTGAAATAGATAGGGAACATTATTTTAAAAAGGTCATATTCTTGATTTATCACTCGACAAAACCGCGAGCTGCGACTATTCGTATATTCATCCGCGAGAACTTGTATCGGCTGCAGATACTCGTTTAACCGTCACTGTAACGGTATAACATTTAAACTATACCGCAAACCCAACATATTATACCGATCACGCGAAATTAATCGATCCCACAAAACTGCCGACCCTGAACCAAACCCTTTCAAGGCCATTGAGCGCAGGAAAAAGGCGCAAAAGAAGAATAAAAACGAGAAAACTTGACAGCAATCGTATGGATCGGAGGAATTTTCAAAGTTAAAAATACAGTTTCGACGACATTCGTAACAAAAGGGCGAGTAGTCGTAGTCAAGTTCTGAAAGTGCATAAGCATGAAGCGTAAAGTTGTACTCGTCAAAATGTACGGTAAGGTAGGGAAGGGGTAGGGTACACGCGATGTGGCTGACAAGAAGCGAGTATAATTTTGAGAATATCGCGTGCCCGTGGATGGTTCGTGGATTGGCGGTGTTCGCACGAAGTGTGTATAAAATAAGAAGAATAAGAATAAGAATAAGTAAGGTGTATATATATGCCTAAAGGTAACGCGAAACGAGGAAGAAACCCGGAATGTTGTAATTGGCGGCAGAAGGCGCCTTAGGCCCGATGTCCTCGATTGATAGTACCGCGTTAATGATCGGTTTATGCCGGTAGGTAGAAGCTGTCGTTATTCTGGCCTCGCCGTGAATATTTCGAAGTACCAACGTCGCCGACGATCCGCGACGTAGAGCTGGGGGGATCTTCTCAAATATCGCTACTTGATCGCCCGACGATTTACATCCAGCTGTTTCACATAACCATATAGAATAATAATACATGCCGTCAAATACTATGCAAATTTTGCTACCTCGTCGACAGCTCTTCGGACATGAGGATTTCAAGACGTTTTCACCACGGGGGATACCGACACGCCGATCATCAGCAACAAAGTCTACACGATGACGCGTCGGAAATTGAACAATTTTAGTTTCATTCTTTTAAAATAAGCCTACGAACACTATTTTGGTGATTTACTAGCACCACTATATGCACTCCCGCTCAAAACACTGCAGTATAATATACCTCGTCCCCGGTAGATATAATAATTGTTTCGACAATCGTTACTTCGACTATTTACCGAGGGGTTCGATGCAGCAGGTGTTAATTATCACTGCGGCACGCGTGCGTCGAATGGCACGAGTTGAAATGATCGAAGAAAAAAGGGTTAAGTGGTCACGACGAAACGCACCCTGCTGCAACTTGCAGAAATAAAATTCAAAAGGTCTAAAATTGCATATGAATTGATATCGATCGATGGATTAAGTTGCTCCAATTGTTCTGTTTTTTTTTCTGTTTAGCCATATAGCAGATCGTATTTTCAGAGCAATTTCGATCCAGTAGCATCGAATCGCGATTCCTGCACCAGTTGCCGGGGCATCGTTGGTCCTAATTAATTAATGTACACGAGGAATCATATGTTGGAATTTTAACAGGAAGGGAGGAGATAGCAGGTTGTCCCTCCTGCATTACCAAAGAGGGGAAACACCCGAGACATATGTGAAACACATTGTAGGTGCAACGGGGCGAAGTTCTTGCTCGCGGCTGTTATACCGATGCCAGTCTTACCGCGTTACCAATCTTCTCTGTAATTTAGCTGTATATAGTGTCATGCGGAGCCCCGTTCCTGGCATGTTTTGATACAAATTAAGCGGGCATGTATATAGCGAAGAGCTGGTTTCAGCTTCAGGGGCGCCAGGAGTAACCCGCGTAGAGTTTGGGTGTACCAATACTCGCAGAGGCTCGTCTCCGCACATACATTTACACCCGTTGTATATACATCCATGAGAAGAGAGTCTGAAAACCACATAGATTTTCGAGGAATGATTTGTTAAACGTCGTTAGGATAGCGCGTGACAGGCGGCGAGGGAGTGCCAAACCTGGAAACGATTTATAACGCAGTGACTCGAGCCGGGCTGCACGCTTTACTTTCGGAGGATTCGGAACGAAGGAGAACCCAGAAGAGCACCGATTCGTAAAATCAGTCTATCAGATTTACATTTAATCAAATTAGTTCAGAGGTGCGAATTGACGGGTAATAAATTCGCCGATTATCGGCAAGGGCATCCGATCGAACGAAAGAGAAAATCACTGATTTTTAACAACGATATCGTCGTGCAGCAATTTTTGTCGAGTTTTTGGGAAACAGGGGCGCCCAATGACTGCTCGGTTCTTGAAGAATAGAAAACGGATTGAACCGGTTCAATAATAATCGTAGATTTATAAAAATACATCGATTTGAGATCACCCTGAGAAACCACCGCAGCTTTTTCGGTTAATTATTTGAGCTAGATGGTTCCAGGGTGACCCCGTCGAGAGGGTGGAGCACGCTGACGCCACCGAGGCGTCGAGGCGTCGAGGCGTCGAGGCGTCGAGCTGCTGGGCCTCCAGGAACTCGTTGCAGTCAATTAATCAAGCTCTCGTTGATTGGTTACTCGCGTTGTGTCTCCGTCTTCCTGGTATAAGGAAAAACGCCAGTTTCTAACGCGAGGGAAATCTAAATCCATAATACGCACGTCCACATTAGGAGTGGGGTAGAAAAAAAAAGAAATGTTAATTACTGATATCCGATAAAAACTGAAAAGTCAAGAAATCGCAGCACGGAAGTAGAATTTTTGGTTCTCCTCTCGAATATGTCAAAAAATCGCTTCTGTCTTACCAAGAAATTTACTTTCCACGTTAAATTTTTTTTCCCTCACCCGTTATAAACGTGTCTGTATATTTACGTGTACACGTTGTTGACCGGAGTATAAGATGACCGAGTATTGTCCGCGGGATACGCGCGGGTAACACTACACCATAGTGGGCAGTTCCACTTGCAGACGTGTGGTGGTCAATGTTTTGGGTGACAGCTAGTGTCCCGTGTCCTGGACGAATTCCCTAAGGAACTGGTAGGCGGAGACCGTCACAGTGTAGCGTAGCTTAACCATCGTCAATACATACCTATAATGGCCTATGTTACAAACAATTCTGCCAAACGCGTTATACGTACACCAACATACTATCGTACATGTTAACGTTTAAAACTACGCTTCGAATGACTCTGCGGGAACTTGGCGAGCACATGCGTCACGCACGTGTTCCTACTAGCTTTACAGAAATTTTTCACATTCTAATACAAATTTCAAAATTCCAGTTTCCACATTTTTTGCTCAATTCGATGCAATTCGAAGCTTGTAGCGAATTTTTCAGACTCTAAATGTTCGGATAGCAAAACTGAATTTTCTCTTTTGATTGATTTGCGATGAATTATGAAACCGTGTTACGTGAAGAGTCGAAAAAAAAAAAAAATGAAAACAGAAATTGAGAAAAAAAAGGGAAACTTGACGAGAAGGTGGCGGCTGAAGAGGCTGGCGCTAAGCTCCTCGATCCCTGGAGGACCGTGGAGCCTTAAGAAGGAGAGTTTGGAGGGACTGAGAGACCCGGTGACAGTTTCCAGAGCCAAGCCCGGATACACCCGTCACCCGAGCCAAGGTTGTACGTCGTGCTGGTAATTAGGAGGTTCTCCGCCTACGTCGTACTACCCCAGACCTCACGACCCAGACCCCGACCCTAAACCTATTTAGTTGTCATACTTCCATACAGCGTTTCTAACCCTACGTACGCCGCTTATACACGCTAGCTATACGCGTACAACAATTTCGCAAAATTTTCTAACTACGATTTTTGAATCTGCGTCGTTTGTCCTTTTGAAGATAAAAGCAATTTTCTCAGATTCTTGAAAAATTTCTTTTCATCGCTGTTGTGCTTTAGACGGAAAAGTTAAGCTTATACTTGAGTGTACCTGGTTTCGCAATTTAGCTCTACTGAAATGTCGGTGTAATATCTAGCCAGCTAACTAGCTAGCTGCTACCTTACAGCGAACCTCCGCGAAATATCCTTTACAGAACATTTCAGCTAGAGAAACGGGAAGTGAATTACTATCGCGCGTTGGGTTAAAGCCCGGTAAAGTTGGCGTTAGGGCGTCGCCGTGGTTGGAATATGCAGCACCCGCCCAAGCTTCCTCTTCTCCTTGGTGAGTGCTCGACAGCAAACGCGGGTAACTAAGGAGTATAAGGGCGGGCAAGAGGTGGCAAAGGAGGAGGAAGCCATGACGGCTTTCTAGAGGCAGCGGAAATATACCCCGCATACTGCTAATCACCATAAAGCTTCGAGCTACACGTGTTACGAATTCCCACCGAAGAGGGTTCCCCTCCATCCCTCTCTTTGCCTTATCCCGTCTCTCTCACTCTTTCGGGAAAAACGCCTACCGACGCCCCCACGTCAAGAATTCCGCGTATACTTCCTGGCTATTCGCGGTGCAAAAAAAACCGCGTTCACTTATCTAATTTACAAATTTTTCTTCCGCAATTAATGCAAGAAAAAAAAATATCGGATCAGTTTTGCGCGAGGCTCTATTTGCCATGTTTCGGGATTCAAGGCCGACGCTTTTCAGCCCGATGTACGATTCGCACAGCGTATAGTTTAACAAGGGAAATAAACTGGGTTAAGAGAAAAGAGAGCAAAAGAAAGACAGTAAAAAAAAAAAGAAAAAATTCTGTAGAAATGTACAGCGGATCGCGAATCGTTCGTAGTTTAGAAGAATCGCACGCCTACGCGAGGCAGACGTAAGACACGGACTTTAGAGATAGAGGCGAACCTCTCGGTCGTGGAGAGTATTGGGGTGGCGTAGGAATGGCAGAGGAGACATTCGTCTCACATTAGCATATACACGCCGCGAGGCTCGAAGCTCCGAAGCTCCGAAGCTCCGAAGCCCTGAAGAAGTCCCGTAGGAGCCCCACCCAAGATATCCTCCTCGCTCCTTCCTCCTACCATTTTCCACCGTATACGTACCTCATTCCCTCACCGAGGGGTCCTCCTTACCTTACGAGATATGTTGGGCTTGTGGTACGGCATCCGTATGGTTAAGGTATGGCATGCCACGCCGCGTTGATACGAATACACGCTAACATGTTCATATGTGTGCATGGGGCAAGGGGGTGTGTAGAATTTGTGTATAAGTAAGTTTCTACCGCGAGTATAGGTACATGTATATATCAGGTTGAATAATTATAATTCTAGTTTATGAATCGCGGTACGATCAGAGCCCAGATACGATTTTTTATTCATCGACATTGTCAAATTTATATGTAGGTATATAAGTAGGCAGATATACGTATAACTACGAACTTCGTTGTAGGAACCCGAGACTCGAATGTCGAGTGTGATTTTGTTCTTGTTTCGTTAATATTATTTATAACGTATATTCAAAGGACGTGGGTACAGATTTTTGTGATCGGGTATGCGAGCAGCTGAAATTATATACGAGAATTTCCAACATTTGAATATATCGAGTCTGAGAATTTGACAAAAGTCTCAAATTGCTTGAACAATGTTTCTGACCAAAAACGATTTTCAACAAGTTCATGATCCTTCGACAACATTCTCGCAAATTACAGAGAGAAAGGATTTCGCGTAAATGGTTAATTCAACATTTTTATCATTGGATAAAATTCAGTGATTCGTATGAAAGGCAGTAATAGCTTGAACCGCGATCGATTATGTTAATCTGAAGCCGATTTATTCGAATACTTTAGAACGCGATTAATTTTCTTGATTAACCAAATTCGATTGCTCGAATAATCGGCACTTAATCTCCGTGTATAATTGAGGATCTTAAAAATTATTCGATAAAGACAACCGTTCAGAAGAATTCAGAAAAGTTTCGAATTAATCGACGAAGCGAAAATCAACAGATTTTAATCACAAGTTCGATACATTATAATTAATAGATTGATTTCTCCCGAAGAATGTAAAGTGGATAGAAAAAGGAGAACCAACAAGAAAAAAAAAAGAAAGATAAAACCACAGCGTATTACGCCATAAAATGTAAAATCAAAGATATCGCTGATACTCGTTCCTCTTTCCCCTGCAGCAATTATATCTAAAACACTTTAGTCGAACATCATGTTTCGATATAAAAGTTGATCGTACATTCGAAGAATCTCCCATAATCGTATACGCCCAATCCCATCGACATAAACTCCTCGGAAATAGTGTCAACTCCATAGAGTGAACCATCTCGTGGTAACGGACGATCCTTTAAATCGTCCGAAGCCTCGCCGCTATCGCGACACTTTTACCTCACCGATAACCCGCGATGTATTTCTAGGGCCATAAGACTAACGTTTAAGGTTCCGTTCTAGGTATAGTTGGATAAGGAGACATTAGTAGATATATATATACACGGGGTGAAACTTCTAACGCGATATACAAGTAGCCGGTATCTAATTAACCGTACAAATTCATTCCGCCATGGTCGAGATATCAGAAGACCATCTTTCAACTGGCAAGAGGGGTTTTTAAACAGATAGAAAAAAATTACCCCCTTCAAGGATTCGTATAATCAAAACCCAGGGGTCCGTGACTCCAGCGATTTTGCCCATTTTTTTTTTTTTTTTTTTTTTTCTCAATTTTGTGTGCGGGGGAAAGAGATCAGATTAGATGGATAGATGGTTTATATCGGCGTTCTCTGTATAGTTAGATTTTTTTTTTTTTTTTCAATCCTTTTGAGAGAATATAGATAGATACGGGATAATTTAGTGAATGGATTCCGTATACCTTATAATTCCGAATGCTGGTTAAAAGACAATGGAAAATAAAGACGGACAGAGCGAGTTGAAGAAAAAGAAGAGAGGAATAGTTGTATATATATACTGGAGATGAAATAAAGGGAGAAACCAGCCAATTAGGTTGGTTTTGTGCGAGCCAGGGCAAATATATTTAAATGCATGGAAAAAAGCCCAATTTGTAAGTCCCAAGAACAGAATTGAGACCCCAGGGCTGCTGGTCCATGGACTGCCTAGATCCAGAGATATGAAACGAGACAAATAGATGCATCTTAGTCTCACGGAGATGAGAGTTTCTCACCGAATTTCTTATCCTTATTCTTATTATTCTTCACCCCGTTACTGTTACTATTCTCTCATTTTCATTTCCTAGTAGTAGAAGTAGCGGCGAGTTAAATAACCCGGAGATATACCGCGTCGCGACTATAAATTGGCGCGAATCCATAATAACGTGTAATAATAAATGCACATATGTAATACGTATATCCGTGGATAAGGATAGTTTGAGGAGAATAAATAATAAGAAAAACGAGAAAGAAGAAATGAAAAAAAAAAAAAAAACCCTTGGATATAACCTCGCGGCCTAATCTTAGCCCTAAACCTGGTCTCACTAAGTGCTGAATAATCGAGCAGAAGTGGAACGACATAAAGTCGCCCAAATTAAATCTTTGGATGTCGAAGCAGTTTGCAGAACGGATAAAAGAAGTAAGAAACGGTTTAAAAAAACGAAGAAGAGGAGAAAAGAAGAAAAAAAAAAATTTTTACGAGGGTCTACCGTGGGCAGAGTATAAAAGAGGGGATATACCCTCCACCACACATGTATGTGTGCGTGTGTATGACTATAGAGAGTCTAAAAGGAGAGCGATGAAGAAGAATAAGAAGAGGAAGAAGAAGAAGAAGGTCGCAGATCCTACGGGCCGTCGCGTCGTTTGGTCCCAAAGACGTTTGGGCCCGAGGGGAAGACCCCAGACTACGGGCTGGCGCCGAGAAGCACAAAGTCACGAAACGGGCAGTTGTTAAAGTTATATTGCTGGCATAAAACGGCGCAAATGCCACAAAAACAATACAACTTTATTGAGGGGTTTTTAAAATTACCTAAAGGACGGGGCCGGTCTATGAGGTTCGGTATAGGGTTCCGGGCCATGCCATGCCGCACCGCACCGTACCCGTACCGTATCGTGCCTTGCCTTGCCTTGACGGAGCGCGGCGCGCCTGGCATTTGTCAAAACGCGTGACATTTTTACGAACTACGTGTTTTTGAGGAACGACGCCAATAAAACGCGTCGATAAGTCTGAGATGGTGCTTAAGAAATTTTTCCCCGAGTGAACGAGTAGAGTTGAGTATAGGAGGCTGCAAAGCCTCTGGAGCAGGTATCTTTTTTCCTACGAAACACTTCCCATCCTTTTCCATTCCCTTCCCCCTTTGCCGCTCCCATTCCTCAAAGAACTTTTAGCTAAATATACAAACCCCGTTATCCTCTACACATCCATAAAAAAAACAACAAAATGAAATGAAAAAATAACCCTAACTCCGTCTATCAGGCACGTATTCGTAAGTTTTCGAAAAATAATACCAATCTTGCCGATAAACGAGTGTCAAATTCGTCAAATTTGAATAAACCGCTTCATCCCCATCGCCCAAAATAATTAACCTCATATTTATACAGTATAACTCGATACTGTTGTATAAGTTTAGCCTCTGGAGATCATAATCGTAAAACGAATTTACCAATTCACTTGAAATTTATTGAGCTTGCGGTTAGAGAAACAATGGACGAAATTCTGGGGGTCTGGGGGGTCGAAAAATGATGAAGAAGTTTTCATTATCATTTTTATGTAATTTTTGTTTAATTTTTCGAGAGAGTCGGTTTCCGGAAATGGTGTCTGCCTCGCGGCGTGTTGTCCGCTACGTCATGAAGACGTGAAATAACCCTCCGGACGTTTACAACCACGTATTTACCATTCATTAATTCACTGGGTCCATTGACGATCGGGTTACCCATGAATGGGCGCTTCTATATACTAACGTAGTAAAGATAGGATCATCCGAATGAATTCGAAAGGGGGTTGAGAAGTCAGGTTATGGTGTTGACAGGGGGGAAAGCGATGGTTGGGCTCTCGAGGACCTACTAACGCCGGGGCGAACGCGAGACCATCGAGGCGGACCTGGTTCACACCTCCGCCTCTCACCTTTTCTTTACTTTATACTTTTTCTTTTTTTCTTTCTTTCCGTTTCTGTTTTTTTCTTTTTTCTTTTAACGCTTCTTTTCTCTTCCTTTCTATACCTTCTTATTTTATCATCCTCCTTCCTCAACTCCTTCTTCTACAAGACCAGAACCTCGCTTGCCTTTTAATGGCGGTTCATCGCGTCTACGTTTATTTTTTTTCTCCTGCAGTCAGCGATAGATCGCGAGATTAATGTTTTCCGTTCGAACTCTGGAGGATCTTGAATTTTCAAAATTTGACAAAATTAGGAACAATTAATGGTCTTTGCTCCTCGAGATTCGTCATCATTTTTCTTGTCGAAAACGGGCAGAAATAATTGGATGCCAAAATTTCTGGTGACTTCACGTCGAGGATGATTCTTGAACACAAAAATCGTCTCTTTTCTCATACAGGGAGAAATTCGAGTCCGTGGAGAAGACCGAGGTGATGATTTCGTGTAATTTGTAGAGACGGTGGATGCAGCGATGCGAGTTTATAACCTCGTCTACGTAATACCAACAACGGACATATACCGCCACGCCATTACTCACCATTTCGAGTTTTGGATTAGGTGCTGACGTTTCCTACGGACTGCAGAGAGAGAAAGAGGAAGAGAGACTGTCTGCAATGCTCGGGGGGTATGTCGTCGTTGTGGTCACCGTACTCTTCGTCCAGGGTGACGCGCGGGGCTGGTTCCAGATTTTAACACAGGACCACCCAGCCCGTGTCGGCGGCGTTAGCATAACGCGTGGGCGTCATTCTTTCTCTTTTTTTGTTTCTCGATTTTTCGTTTTTTCTTTCATGATTCCACTCTCTCTTTCTCTCTTTTTTTTTTTTTTTTTTTATAGACTCGGGAGAGTCGCCGCCATCCTCGTCCTCCTCGTCCTGATCCTTAGACCAACGCGCCTCGCCATTAGGTAACTGGTACCTAAAGGTCTATAAAGGGTGACCGGTAAGGACCGCCTCGTCGGGGTCTTCCTCGAGGACTTTCGTATGTAGGTATCATTAATATACGGTCCAGTCACCGTGTAACTGATCCGCCATTGTCTCAACGGATGAATAAATTAACCCCGTTCGCCTACACCCTTTCTACAGATATACGTATATATACTCAAGGACCATTTTACCTTCTAGCCCCGCCTGCAGGTCCAAACGCACACGCGATATTCTCCCTCAATTCAACTTCCCTGCGCGCATAACCCCTAAAAATTCTTTCGCTACATTATCCCCGATCATAATTAGAAAAGCAGCTTTCGACTGGTTCATTGTGCAAATCCAAATTCTTGATCTTTATCCATACTTCAGAAGCAAAAAAACCAAAACAAAAAAATCATCTTGAAATCCAAAAATCGAATCATCGAAGGCAAGAAAAATTAAATTCGAAAGAATCTTCGGCTTTTTCACAGAAGACCGGAATCATTCTGATCAAATCGAAGATCAATTGATCGATTGAAAATTTATTATTCCAATTTTCGTAATATTTTTTCACCTGTACAGGTATGTACACATTATCTATTATAGTCCGATGGTGTATGTGATATACTTAATAATACATATATAGCTATTACTAAGAGGGTCGAGAAAGCACTCGATTCTTCTTGACGGAACGGGACATTAGCAGAAGGTTGGGAGGGTGGTCGAACGAAGCCCGAGTCCGCGGGCGTTCATTAATCAAACGACACGCGCTAATGAACCAGCCACCGTACCGCGAGGAAAGCCGAGTTGGGCCCTGAGCGGAGTTGGTGGGTACCTACCTTATACCTGCCTATACCTATGTGGCTGCAGTCTATACCTACCTACCTACCTACCTACTACTGTATAGATGGCTGATTTCGAATCTGTATCGCTCCGAGGCGATTGTCGAGTTGATTTCGACCGCAGAGTTCGTTATGCTTCTATCGATAGCGTCGATATACGGTATACGTCCGTAAGATACCGGGTGACCGATCTCAAAATAATCAAATTTTATCTTTTTTTTTTAAAGTTTAACATCTTTTTTTTTTTTCAAAAATAAAATTCCTAGTCTTAGAAATTTGAGAAATTAGGAGGATCCGCATTCGTCGAATAACTTTCAAACTGGTCGATCGATTTTAATGAATTTTGGTGCACAGGTAGCTTGAATAATTTCTATACCTGGTATGAAATTTGGTCAAAATCTGTGCATGGACCTTCGAAGAAGAGGGAAAAATCGTGTTTATCAATATAGTGTTGATATCTCAGCGATCGTTTGTGCGATTTGGACGAAATTTGAATTTTCGGGAATTTTTTTTTTTTTGGTACCATAAAAATTATACAAATTTTCGAAAATTTTCATAAATGTTTAGAAGATTTAAAATATATTGAGGCGGTTTTAGACGACGGAGTATTTCGTGGAGCTATGTGTGTAAAAGCAAGAACGAAAAAAAAAAAAAAAAAACGAGAAAAACGTGAAAACAAAAAAGGAAAAAAAATGTATATACAGTTAGTCGGCGCTTAGCCGCAAGAGAATAATTATTTTGAGCCCTGGGCTAACCAATTTTGCCATTATCGGATGACACAGGCCTTCGCTTTTGTGTTTAATTGATATTTTTTGTAACTCCGAACGAACTCCGCGCCTCCCTCTCGGCAACCAGTTCGGTTCTCTCGATCCGTGCGGCACGGCGCGACGCGGCGGCGGCGGCTGCCGCTAACCCCGCGCGGATTCAATACGGTAACAAGCGGACGAACAGACGCGCACGGATATAATCCGGGGATCGACATCGCGGGCTTCTGTTAAAATATTTCGTTCGCAAAATATATCGTCGACTGAGGGGGATGATTTGACGCTATATATTGCTGCTCTACTGCTACTATACTGCTGCTGCTGCTGCTGTTACTACCGCGCCGTAGGCCTCATCCGTTCCCTGCAGCAAACCGAGCGAAAAAACAAAAAAAAAATTCTCTCTCTCTAACTACAAGAGTGAAATTGATCATTTCTTTTTTTGCCATTTAATTCGTGAAATCCTCGAATGTTTTTTCAACATTTTTTTGAATTTTTCCTTTTCTATATATAAATTCAGAGTAAATTCGACTCGCCGCAAAAAAACTTTTTAACATTTCAACCGTCGGCCATATTGTCTTCCCGAATCGCATTGCGGGATATGCGAGTAAAGGAGAAAGAGAGATAGAAATAAGGTGAAGGGTGGGAGATGAGACAAGAAGAAGATGGGTGCCGCATGCAAGAATTTAGCAAAATCTGTTGAAACAGCGAAGACGGCCTCGGTAGAGTAGAAAGAGGAGAAGGAGGCTAGACACGATCTCGTTTACAACTATAGTTGAAGGAAGGTGGGTAGGTGTATCGCGTACGAAACCACGACACGATTCCCACGCGGAGAGTTAGCTAGCTGTGTACGCCGGTTACCCCGGCGTATATATATCTACCTGTGACCCTTTCCTATCCTAAGAATCGCTCTCGAAATTCTATTCTATATTCTCTTCCGCGTTCCACTGTAGCTACAATATAAACCGCGGGCGAAATAGAAGAAAAAAAGAAAAAAATCCAACAGTTTTTCTATAAAAATTAAGTATACCTATACCTACGTTGCTCGATTGTACGCCGTTTGTTGTATTATTCGCACGCAATTTGAAGAAAAAAAAGTTGGAACCTATCATATCGCAGCTATATGACCTGCGAGTTCATCCCATTCGTTTATATATCTGCAATGAACGTTGCGTGGGTATTGTCCCAGAAAGTCAATATCCGGAAACCGTTAAAAACATCGATGGCTATTCGGACCGCGTGTAAACGCACCCTCTTCATTCTCACGGAAAGGCAATTCCAACTTTCCAAGTTCCGTAAGGTTTTATATATATACCGATCCAAGTTCAGACCTGGAACTAAATTTTTACTGATTACTATCTGAGAGTGTCTCGCCACTAACGAGCGGCCAGGTCAATCGGCTGGCCAGCTTTCATATACCTACCGATTTTCTATTATCATGATTTTTTGGATAGATTATTAGACCGGACTTCCGGTTTACTGTACAAGAATGCGGAGCTGCGGTATTCGATTTACGATATTTTAACTTAAAGATTACCTACACATCGGATCCATCGATAATACGATATTGAATATCGATAATACGTGCTTGATATAAAAAATTCGGTGGAGGCTGCATGCCTCTGCATGAAATATGTTAAAAATTTTGGAAAAAAATCCTTGAATGACTTGTCTTGATAAGATACTCGAATTCTTTCAAAATCTTGTTCAATTTACGGAAATCTGGTGCACAGAAAATTAGTTCGATGATTCAGCCGTGGCAAAAAATAAAAAAAAAATCCTAAATTTGAAAAATCTCATGAATTGCTACAGTCGTCTGAATTCTCGATTCTCATTCCTATATCAGGAGTGAATTTTGTTTTTTTCGGACCGATATACTTTTACGGTCTTATAAATTGGACGTGTGAGGTTAAATTGAGCGACGTTAAATGGTTCCCCCAAGAACGAGGATTGAGAAAAAAAAGAGAGCTAAGAAATCCAGAAGAAAGGAAGTCTAGAAAATAGCGGAAAATAGCGAATAAGTGAAACACGATCGGTTAGAAGCAAGCACTTAAATGCCAGGCGTCGATAATAGGCATCATTGACGAGATCACAGCCGGGGTCCGGCGACTAAGTCGACGTTTACGTCGACGTAGACGTAGAGACTTTAACCGGGACGTTTTACGTTATCCGTTTCACGAATGTATATGTATAATACATGTATTTGTCGACTGAGATCCTGACGCGTCTCGCGCGTATATACGTTATAACTTTAAACGAAAGCGCGACAGGCTTACTTACGATGACAATAGACCCGCTAATGACTCTGTGACTAGCATTAAAAATGAAACCTTGATCTTATCTCGCTTATCTGAACTGGCTGACATGATACCGGGCCGCCTCCTGGTTTATGATATACGAGTACTGTCTCTTTTCGTCGCAGGCCACGCACCCGGTGCGTAATTACCCTCAAAACTCTGCCGTTTCACCTACTATACCTTATACTTCTATCGCCCTCTCCGCTCGCCCCCTATTAAACCCTAGTATATACGTATATGTATATATATAGGTATACGTAGCCTGAACCACGCCGGGTTGCCACCGGGTATAAATGACAAAATTGCCCGCCGTTGACATTGAAATATTAATGAGAATTTTTAAATTCATCAACCAGCTCGGTTGAGTATAGAGCTATATAATACTCTGCACCACATACGAAACTTTGACGCAACAAGGCACGTTATAGGCTATAATAAATTTTACCTTATAGGTGATTTTAATGAACATCAAGAGAGTGTATGCATATAAAAATCAATTATGTATATATAAAAATATACGTGCCACGGTAGAGACAGATTTTTTACAAATTTTTTACTTTCTCCTTTTCCTTTTTTTTGTTCTTTTTTTTCCAGAACGGAAGGGATTGACAAGGAGATAACAAAAAAAATTGCCATATATTTTTTAACTATTCAAATATTAAGAAGACACTAGCTACTTTACAGGTGCTAAAAACGACGTGTATCAAGGCAGGTGAAAAAAAAAATCGTAAAATAAAAAAATAATTAACGACTCTGGCATATACTCAATTGAGTTTATATAGTAATTTTATGTCATTTTAAGTATCTGATATGATCCTGGGTCTCGGTTCGTATTTTTAGACCAAAAAATTTACGAGAGTTTAAAGAGACGATTTCAATTACTGCAAAGTAACTGGAGCCTCCAGGATTATGATTGAAAAATACTAAAAACGAGGTGAAATTAATTTCGTAATTTTAACGGAGTTAGTATAGAAAACTCGAAATTTGACACGTACTGAGAATTGTGTGTTAAGAAAGAAAAATTACAAAAAAAAAAATAAAAAATCGAAAAAAATTAAGCAAAGAGGTCGGCGGCTACGAGGTGTCGTCACAAGTTCCACGTCCGGAACAACGAGCAGAACGGTGGCCATAGCATAGCGCGTATATAACATGTAGGGATAGCTGTGCGCGTAACGAAGAACAAACAATGGCTTTGTTTTCTACGCAAACGTGATACAACTGTAAAGTAAAAAAATATCTCGTCGTAGATCGACACGCGATCCGCGAGACTCCCCCCCTTCTTATAATTCTTCACGGCAATACGTACAAACATCTATATAAAATATACACATATCAAGGTATCTATATACTCTACACACGATACATGAAATAAATTATTCGCCATTATACAATCCGGGAGTTTGATTTTTCATTTTTTTTTTTTTTTTCATTTTCTTTCGGTAATTTTAATCCTCATGCGGGTAAACGATCCATACGCATATAGAATTCGAATAGTTCATTTTTTTTTTGTTTGTCTTTACATTGTCGATTTTAATCCAAAATTAGCCTGAATTTGGGTTTTGGGTTCGAATTTTATTTTATTTTGTTTTTTTTCTCTAATTTAGGGATAAGAAAGTTCGTCGAGTTTCCCTAATCGTCGTGATAAATATATATGTAAAGAAAACCTCTTGAGAAAGGTAAGATATATCCTACCTGTTATTATATACATACAGCTATATCTATATATGTATATCTATAACCAAGTCGCCCTTTATGTTAAAAGACACGCGAACAAACGTCAGTCACTTAATAAAAATATAACCAGCAGCTCGTTAGAGCTGTTGTCGTAAAAAGTAATAGTAATATCTTAGGTAGGTTAGGTAGATATATATACCTACCTAACTACCTTATATACCTACGTGACAAAATCGGTAAGGTAATAATTTAAAACTACTTAATATCAAGTGTCTATCTATGTTTTGTCGAGTGACTTGGCGTTGCAGGAGTCAAACACGTCAAGTAAAACTATAACTAATGTTAATAAACGTTAAAATGTCAAAACGAGCAGATGTCGGAACATTATATATATACATATATACCTGTACAGCTAAATCTAAACATCTCGATGTCGCCGCTACCCTCACCGACATCCGGTCAGCAGTCTACTATAAGTCACTAATTTCTATCCTAATTAGTAAACCGTCATAAAACAAAAAAAAAAAAACACGAAATAGCAAATAACTTGCAAATTCGGTGTCAAATTTTCCTCAAAAAGAACTTTTTTTTTTAACCTCAGCTCTTTTGTTCGGCCATTGGGTGAAGAAAAAAAAAAAGGAAAGGGTCCGCGCGAGGAATTATCCCTTCGGTTGCAGCATATGCGGCTACGGTATGTATGTATAGTTGCTTCTGCGCGAGTTCTGGGTACGCAAGATTTTTGGAAAAAAAATCATCTATGTATATACGTGTAGAAAAGAGAGACGGGACTATAATAAGGAAGGGAGTCCTTTTGGCACTGCTAAGCCGTCGCGGAGAGTGAAATTTTAGACTTTTTTTTTTTTCTTAGTACGTGAACGTCGTACGGGGTAGGTCACCGCACACCCTTGCGGGATGCTGATCCCGTGTCGAGATGACGCCTTACTGGCGCCTCTCGACGAGTGAGCGAGCCTCTCTCTTTCTCACTCCATACCCACCCATGAAGGGTCGGTGGCTGTTGCCACCCTGGTCCTCGTAAAAATCTATTCTTGACCGAGATATCTCCTTTCTTTGAGGGGTCCAAGGACGTAGGACTGCTGCACGACAGGACAGGGGGAACGACGACTAATCTTACGCGGTTCGGTTCGGTTCGGTTTTCCCATTTTACACTTTTTCGTTCGCTTATTTTTATGTACTGAACCATTTTTTCATGGTTAAAAAATTTTTTACCAAGAACTGAAATTTTAAATGCAGAAATCAAGCTTTGATACCAAAGTCTTTTAACTGTAAGATTACCCGCTCGATTTGAGTAGCGTAATCCACAGAAGACCGAAAAAAAAAAAAAAAAAAAAACTTGAAAGAACATTATAAATTTTTATCAAGTAAAAATTTATAATGTTCTTTCAAGTTTTTTTTTTTTTTTTTTTTTTCGGTCTTCTGTGGATTACGCTACTCAAATCGAGCGGGTAATCTTACAGTTAAAAGACTTTGGTATCAAAGCTTGATTTCTGCATTTAAAATTTGAGTTGGAGGTAAAACCACGAACGATAACTAATTTTCCATATAAATATACCTACCTATGCCCTATAACTACTTAATTATTATTTTTTATACTACTTATATAATTCTTCCTTATCGTTAGTACCACTTGAATAGATATGGTATATAACTAGGGCGCCCTGGGTGCCCCGGGGTGACAGGTAAGATGAATAGAAAAGAAGGTATATATATTGAGTCGATTCGTTTAAAACGGGATTCAGTAGTTCGTTACCGGGGGGCCATTAGCCGGCGTAACGCCTATCATAGGAGCGACGAAGGACTAAGTAAACCTCGCTAACAAGGAGGCGGATCAACGGGGCAAAGATGATCTACCGAACCTCGTTCATATTATATCATATAGCGTATAGTAGGTATGGTGTACGGTATAGTAGTAGTGATACTCTTACAGTCGGCAGAAGCTCGACTAACCTAACGTAACGTAACGTAATGTAACGTAATGTAACGTAACTTAACGAAACGAAACGAAACGAAACGAAACTTAACGTAACGTAACGTAACGAAACTAAACCCGGTGCCAACGCCCCCGAATATTAACACCTTGATTTATGCTTGTAATTATCTTTCCTCAGTTGATTCTTTACCGCGCCCGTACGTGTACATATATATGTATATGTATATATATTCACTGCGTATATACGAATATACATTCACTATATATACGATATAGAGAATAACGGAAGGCTTATGTATGTACTGTGTGGTGGTTATTGGCCGAGGGCAATGAAGCTCGTAAAATTAAACCTTTTTATTATATAGCTATATATGCCTTGAAGCCAATGCATTTAATTTTCATAATTGCATTCTTATATTATATTATTTAGTAGATCATTTATTTTAACAAAGTTTCTCCCCGTTCCTTCCTTTTTCTACGCCACTGGCGATATAATTGATGAAATTTTAACAGGATCGATTATCAATGAGAATATAGAAAAAGAAAGTTCAAAAAGACGAAAAATAAAAAATATATATATTCAATTTGCGTATACAAATATATACATATATACTTATATGTACATATAAAGGGGTGCCTAGATTATTGAAGAGAATTTAAATCGAGTACCCTATACAGTTGGGTCTTATATTGTTAAAAGGCTTAGGAAGTTTCGTGGTGGGCGGTCCAGCACTCCTTAAATCAGTTGCCGATGGCTCGAGGTTCGAAGAGAAAAAAAAAGAAAAAAATTCAAAAACCCTTTATTTATTTCTTCTTCTGTAATATAACCTTACGTTATATACCTATCAGCATCCGCAGGGCTCGTCCCGATCTTGAATCTTTTATTTGTTTGTTTAGACGAAGTAATTAGAATCCGATACAAATCGTTATTATTTATCGCGTGGCTCCTGATTGCCTTCTCGCGTTATTAAAACCGCTTCGGCGATGCTACCAGATAATACACCCGCTTATTCTTCGCCCCATATATATATATATATATACGTATACGATATACCTATATACACATACCTTATTTACCGACGTTGATACATCATTCGTTCATTTATTTATTTATTTATTTATTTACTTATTCATTTTCATATATTTTCTTCATCTATATATATATGTTTCTCATTTTGTGCTCGATCAATCTTCGCATCTAGGGGATTAATTGTCGCGGTCCAAAAGCGCAAGAAAAAAAAATAATAATTGTGCTCTTTGGTCAATTGATACGATATCCAATAAAACGATATGGTATGTAACGATCATAAATCGATGAATATTCATGATCGTTGTCGAGGGAGGGGGGGATTGAAATTGTATTATCTATACCTATACGCGTATACGTGTATAGATAATTCGGAATACGCGGCAATTATAGTTCGTCGTGCTAATTAAATCAACTGCAGCATGCATATATACCTATACCGGTGCAGTCGAATACGGGGTGGATCCTGCAGCAGCGCTGCAGGCTGCAGCTTCTGTCTAGATCGCGAACGTATACATGCATACGGGGAGAAAATAATTTTTTTTTTTTCCCCGTAACCTTCGAATCGACAATTTTTCCTGTTTATCACTGTATACCTACGTAGACGTATAGGTATATATGTATAAATACAGCACATTTATAACTTCGTAAAATACGAACACCTTTCAATCATATGGCGAGATGGACGTTGATTAAAAATACAATAGAAAAAAAAAACGTGTGGAGGGCCGGAGGTTGCAAAAAAACGAAAAATAAAAAACCAAAAGTAAATTAAAATAAAATTGGCAAAAATTGGACGGATATAAAAAACCAAAAAAAAAAATAAAAAAAAATTTATAAAAAGGCAGCTATGCGTACGGGGGGGAATGAAGTAAAAATATTTTCGTTTTTCACCGGGTATAGGTATCGCGAGTAATAAAAAGGGTACCGACACAGATATATGCTTATCGTTGCATGTAATCCACAAAACACGCGTGGGCTCGACCAATTTATCCCTCGAGGCCTTGCAGCCAGGAAAGCCGAGTTTTGGAAGGGGTAGCTTGTACGCCGGAATGAATTTACCCGCGCTACTCGTCCAACCCCCCTTTTACCTCGAAACGTTCTATACGTATAGGTATACGTACGAAAATGCGAATATATCCACTCGGGCGAACGAATAGGATCGCCGAACAGCCAACACCCCCCTGTAACCCCCTATCCCAATTCCTACCGCCAACTACCATCCCCATAGCTCGAATTCAACCGACTGCTGTTTGCTACCACGCTGCTATTTCTGGACGTACGTTGCTGACCGACCGACCGCTTGATTGCTACGTCCTCTTAGGATTTATTAACCTGTCATTCGCTGTGGCATAACGTACCGTTAAAATCGTTCAATTGCAATCGTCGCCGTTGAAAGAAAAAAAAAAATGTTTGCAAAAAATTTTCACGAGTATCGAAAGAAACAAAAATCATTTTCCATGTCTTATATATACAATTTTCTACCGTTTTTAAAAATATAGGACAAAAAACGATTTGTAACAAAAATGAAAAAAAATTTCGAAAATTTTATTGATTAATAATTTTTAGTCATTTTGACTTACCCTGAGCCTGGCGAGACGCGGTTCTTCGGCGGCGAGTTTGGCGAGTGCTTGATAGTCGCCTTGAGCAGCTCGGACGAGCCATTCCCTTGACTTTCCGTCCAATTGCTATCGCAAATAATACGGCGTTTATAATTTGTGAGTTGATTTAGTTAATTTTGATATATATGTCTATGAGCATGGCGCCTGGGATGAAGCAATTAAAAAATTAATTAAACACTTAGAAATTGAATTCGCGTCTTGTTGTATATAAGTATGTATATAGAATTCGTTTTACATTTAATTCGAGACTAATTAATATGTATCTATCTACAGCTAGGGCTAGTTAACTGACGTGCCTGCGTATGCGTGTGTGCGCCTCTGGGTATATCTCATAACAATAAATTACATATAATTTGCTGCAATTAGATTTTAAGTATGTTGAAAACGACCATTTGAAAGAATCTATGATAAAAAATGATGATTACAAAAAAAAAAGAAAAAAAAAAAAATTGGTATAAGAATTAAAAAAAATTTCTTCAACTAATTCTCGCTTCTCTAATTAATATTAACAAGCCTACATTATTTAGAGAATTTAGAATTATAGGTATAAGACACACGACTTCATATTCCCAAGCTAATAAACTAACTAATAGTAACGAATTAAAATACAAATTATATCCATAACGTCTCGAAACTGTGAAATTATATTCCTCATTCCTAAAAATTTTACTTAAAAAAAAAGAATATACATATAATAATGATAAACTTACCGAAGCAACGGAAGCCCTGTCATCTTCGTCAGCCCCCTGCGGAGAATGTAATAAAAATCATAATCAGTCGGTCGTTCGAAAGAAATCAAATTTTTATTTCAATTTATGCTCATAGATAGATTTTTTTTTTTTTTTTTTTCAATTTTTTCGGTCATTTCACATAAGGATTTTTTTAGTTTTTTTTTTCAATATGTTCGTAGAAAAAGTTATATACAGTTTGCTAGTTCATATATAACGTCGTAACATCATCGTTGTAGATGTGTTTCTTGTTGGTGTGCTGTCATGCCGTTGGCTGGCTGACCGGCCAAGAACCTAAGGAGAGGACAGGGGGGATTGGGATCGACGTAAAACAGCGGGATACCGCGTAGCACAATCGTGCTCGAACATCAGATTGATATATGGATCCAATAATTGATTCTTTGAGGCTGGGGCGCGAGGTTACGCAAACTTACGCAACCTTGCTCTATCACCGTCAACGACATATGACTATACAAAAAAAAAAGCACACGAAAAAAATATATATACATATATATTATAAACGGAATCCACTTCACATATATTCGTTGCCAATTTGAACAAAATTTTTTCCAAAGTATATGAGTAAAGAAAAAAAAAAAAAAAAATACATGATCAGCGAATTCATTTTGTAAATTAGATTTGACCACCGTTCGTTCAGCTGCGAACTGCTACGCTATCAAAGTGCTTTGCCAGCTGGGATTACGTAGTAGAAGATATGGAGGCTGAGGACTGCCGAGGGCAAGGAAGCGAGGCCCCAAGTCCCAGGAACGCTAAACGACTACTCATTCCTATTAAACTGTTTGTATTTTCACTCGTCACGGCTTCAAAGGTTCAGGTTCTCAAATTGAAATTAAATTGGGTATGAAACGACGGGATATTATCATACCGTGAAGAAGAATTGGGAGCTTCCATTGGATTGGACGAAAATCGTCGTCTCTCCTGTCGCCTAGGATCAGCGACGATTAAATTTTTCTTTATTGAAAACGAAGTCAGGAAAACCGAGGAATTAGGGAAGAGAACGAAGTGCGAATTTGAATAAACGAGAAAGAATCACACTGAGCATCACTGACCCCCCGTGGCTCGTTCCCAGCTCTGGGTGTGCGACGCCTAGCACCACTTACACACGTCAGGTTTATTGTAGTATATAAGCGTGCTACGGGGTCCATAGTCGGTGCCCCTCATCGAGTTATCCTAACATCAGTGATTCGACATTCGTATTTTTCAATAAGCAGTTGTTATTGCCTGCCTGGGCAAAGATCTGTTCCGAGATAAACCGCGGGCCAGGGTATAACAGAAACCACAACGAGAAGATTTCTCTGTAGGTATATTTCTCTGTCTTGAGTCGAATACTAATTCCTAAAAAAAATTAACGTGTTTGGAAAAATTTGTGACTGAAATTATAAGAGATGGAAAGAAAAGCAGAAAAATAATGGGAATAAGAGGGAAATTAAGATCTCCAAAGAATTCCTTGAATTCCGATATATATCGAGACCGTAGTACTACAAGGTAACTATTGGGGATCGTCACCGGAGGCGTACGCGGTACTGATTGATTTTTAAACGATCTTCCCAGATGCGAGACCAAAGAGCAGCAAGAGATCCGATGGGATCGGTATTGAGAGAGGGGACACTTGTACGATGCTATCTCGATCGTTCCCCATGAGATATGCAAATGTAGTGAACCGCGAGGGACCGACACGTATTAGTGTAGGTTCGTATAAGAGAAACTCATACGAAAAGAAGAAGAAAAAGAATAAGAATAAGAATAAGAAGAAGAAGAAGAAGAAGAAGAAGAAGAAGAAGAAGAAGGAGTAGGTTCTGCCGTGGCACGGGCTCGGAGAACGTAATGGCGTAGTTATCAGATAAGCTTATAGGACGGGGTTAATCCTAATGGCATCGCGGTGTTGTTCCCCGAGGGCCATAGGAGGGCCCCGTTGATCGGGCCTCATATTACATCGTGGTATGTGTAAGTCTGTTTCTGTATCGCGCGTGTGTAAATGTGTGGATTATTCGAGCCCCCAGCACCACCTCCTCTTTTTTCATCTCCTTCCTTCCTATAGTAATTAATATTTTAATTGAGATCACCAGGAATTAATTAAGCCTCCGTATATGATCAAACCCCTTCCGAACCTACAGGTTCGTTTAATTCGTGAAGCAGTGCGACACACAGGTGCAAGGGATGGCATTCCAAGATCTCTAATTAACTTGAAAAGTTATGGCCAGGTCCCCTGAGAGTTTCGAGTAAGGCACAAGGACTCGGTAAATAATTCTTCTTTTTCCTATTCTTTCTCTGAATGAATGAACACGAACGAATATGAGGAAACGATGCGAAGTCAATCGGTTCGAACTTCGCTCCCAATTCGAAGTGACACAAATATCTGAATTATGAATAAATATGAGGAGGGTGCAGTGGTAGTACAGGTAGGTGCCTACAGTTGATATGCGTGTTTCGAAACAATGTCCATCGCCCCTGGTTGTCGGTGTACGACGAGATAATTCACCGCGAAACAGACCGTACCTACGTACCTACCTCACTACAATTAATTTCCAGTATCCGTGACTTGGGTAATTTTACTTGGCGTGTATACGGTACTAGAATGTGGTAGATGGTTCGGAGTAGAAGGTATACGGAAAGGTAGATGTACGTAGGTAGGAAGGTAGGGTATATAACGAGCGATGTGGGGCCCTACCGGCGCGGTGGTGCGGAGGATTCGCCGGCAAAAACCGACAATTAAACGCACGTACGTCTGCAGCAGTCAGGATAGGCGTGGCCCCGCACAACGGGGTGTTAAATGCCTGATTGTGCTCTTGCTGGCTCCGGCGCACTCGCGAGACTCGTTTAGCTTATTCCAAATTACCCAACGATTCTACCGCATGCCCCCGAAAATTTTCCAAGCAGCAACGAAGAAAATTGCGAGAATTATAACCGAGCAAAAAAAAAA
Organism: Macrophya alboannulata; assembly: GCA_949628255.1. Lineage (NCBI taxonomy): Eukaryota > Metazoa > Arthropoda > Insecta > Hymenoptera > Tenthredinidae > Macrophya > Macrophya alboannulata. The sequence goes on along the minus strand of OX451207.1, from coordinate 42,619,011 downwards.
AATGATCAGACTCTGAAATCCAGAACCTGTACGGAAAGGATCTTCCTGGTAGGAAATGTCAGCGGAAAACATCCTCCTGGCAATTTCTAGTCTCCTGTTAAATTTTCTAACAGTTTTCGCAGTATCTGGTAATGATCAGCGACAGTCTCTGGTTCCTTGAGTGGAACGATCGAGTTCCAGAATTAAAATACCATGAAGAATGGCGGGAGTGCGATGATCATTTCACCTGGACTGCCGATTGTTAGGGGCGGAACTGAACGTTCGAACTTTTTCACAGGAGAGCAAGCATACCGCGGAGGATGTTGCTGCGGCTACCCTTCGGCCCCTCTTTCCTTCCTCTCGCCCTCGGTATAGAACTGGAGGTTCGTCGAGGTGGAATCGTTTTAATAAGCCGGCACGTACGAGCGGCGACCCTCGAGGGGGCGTATAAATACATTCGGCTGTTTCGCGTTCCAGCGGATGCTGGAGGATGGAGAATGGAGGATGGTGGATATCGAGAGGGTGGAGGGACGAACAAGCTGCAGTACCAGCGCCGCACGAGCTGCCTCGAGAGGTCTGGAATTAGCTTTATTATAACCAGGGGGCCATCCATACAAAACCAACAGCGCGCAAACACTCAGAGGCCAAACATTTTCGCGGCCGGCGGGCATCAAATGTCCTCCGCCTTTACGCCGCTTATACCAAACAACCTGAAGTATTGAGTAAGTAAGTAAGTAAGTAAGTAAGTAAGTAAGCAAGTCTTTCAGCTGTACAAGGAACCGCGACAGTAATTTACTTCAACGGCACAGAAATACTGAACAAAACTTTGAATCCTCGCATAAAGTTTAAGGGATCATCAGATCCACCCTCAAGCCTCGAATAAACTCGCCGGATCATCGAATGCGGACAAAACAATTTCCGCGAATATATTACACTAAATTCCCATAGCAGGGACGGCCGATATTGTGATAAATGCATTTACACCTTCCTCCATATACCCCAGGGTACGTCTGCGACCAAATATTCGTAAATTGTAAGGAAACCGCGGTGTTGCATGATAACGGGGATTATAATCAGAAGATGGGGGAAAATGGGTACGGGGACTAAATTCTACGCCCTATAAAATTAGATTTAGCAATTCTCGTCCCTCTCATCCGCGACGACGAGCAGAGAAGAGGGCTTTTTCGAAATCTCCGAGCTATCGAATCGGAGCAAACTGATATGCGAGTCGGTAGGATGAGATGATGGATTCTTTCGGAATCCAGAAGACGTATATTTACCAAAGATAGAATTTGTCTAGTAGGTATAGTTTCCGAGCATCGTGTCATTGAGAAGTATATAAAAGTAAAAGCGGTGGGCTTAAAAATTTGATACATTTAAACATCACACGGAATAATAAGTCACGTTCTATGAAAAAAAAAAAAAAAAAAAAAGGGGGACAAAGTGGATCTCGTGTCGAAATAAAAATGACTAACTGTAGAGCTTGAAATACGTGACTCCTAGACGCAATTATAACTTAATCCTGTGTAATTATAACTAACAACGACCCGAAATTATTTCATCATATAAACGAAACATATAATAATTATAAAATTCGTTTGTTCACAAGTTTTGAATCATAAATCATAACCCGGTGCAAGAAGAGAAGAGGAGAGAAGAGAAGAGAAGAAAAGAGATAACAGAAGAGAGGAAAGTAGAAGTGAAGATAATCTGAACATTGCGTAAGTATTCCCAGCTGGTCGTAAGCCGTAATATACGAGCTCGCCGAAACATGCTTTATTATAATTAATGAAAATTATGAATGGAAATTTTCCACCAGGATTTATCACCTCCGAATAATAATACAGTGCTTTCATTTCATGGCACTTTCACCCTCTATAATACGTACGTCTTCGTCCGATCATTAAAATCCGATGTATCATCGTGGATGTGGTAAGTCTGTCGATTCGCAAGACTTTTTTCTACTTCCTGACCTCAGACCTTAAGAGAATTCGTGAATTTTCATCGATTTTTATCAATCGTTGATGGTCTTCATCGACTAGACAACACATCGCGTATAGATCGTTGTCAGTACGGGGTAAGGGCTGCTTAACCAGCTAGTAATAGATTATGCAATGCAGGGCGGAGATAGCGCCTTGCTGATTTATTCCCCGATGGGCGTCGTCGTCGGGCGGTTCATTCGTTCGTCCCGTTGGATGGCAATTCCAGAGGTCCTCACCGCGGGCAAACGGGCCATGCGCTGCCGATGACAGGAAAACTCTCTTCGGGTGATTCAGAGTTCGGCCCGTTAACTCCGCCCTGGTTTAACGGATAATACCTAGTTGGTACCCCGCGAGTCCTATATCATTATCATTAGAGCGTAATCCAAAGTTTATCAGCATTTCGTCGAACACGCGTTCCCGGCCACCGAACCGAACCGCAAGGAAGAAACGACGACTGTAATCGACATAATTCTCGACTGCAGGATATGATGGGCAAAACTTTTGACGATTCTCCCGCAGCACGTGCCCCACTTGTTAACGGTGTGCGAAATAATTCACAGATACAGTATATGGCAGGGGCTTGTCCGTTCGCTTTTCTGTTTTCTGTTTTCTATGTAAAACATTTAAACCCCCGAACGAATAACTCGAGAAGCGAGTAATAAATTCCGTCCTTTATCATTTTGAACGTGAAGTAGGTAGGTAGAACCACCCCAGATTTCGTTGTAGTGTCAATGTTGAATCTTCCGCGCTTTATTAACCCCTCAAAAGTAATTTATATCACCCTGCATAAAATTCAAATTCTCCTCCTCCCCCCGCCGATCCCTCGCCGGCGAAAGAGTTGGTTTGAGTAAAACGGACGAAGATATGAGTTTTGATTAGGTTAATTTTGGTACGCAATCGAGATTTGATTATATATCGACCGGGATGAGCGAGAGTGCTAACGACGTGGTTTATGCGGTTTATGTTTCGGCTGATTCATATGGGCGGCGGATTATGCAGTTGATTCAATTTTTTGGGTTACCAGGAATCACCGGGATATATAGACGGCAGCGGAGCTATCCTATCCTATCCTATCCTGCACGGGCGAATTAGGCATGCCAAACATGGAGCTATGCGAGAACATACCTATATCCATATAATAATATAAGCTGCGATGACAGCAACGCTGGAACAGTCGTTGGCTCGTACCTACCAGCTATACATACACAAGGGGCAACCTTCGTCATCGTGTTCTCCTCCTCCTCTACCATATAATTCCGTGATTTCATCCCCGATGATCGCGACTCTACTACCTAATAATTCACGCGTCTGTTCCGGCCCAAACCAAACCCCCATCGCTCGATTGCTCGGTGAGTTATACACGTTTTCAAGTTGCGGTGGGTATATATTACGGTATAGGTATATATATATATATGTATAGGCATACACAGGGTATGTATGTATGTACATGCAATCTGCATTCGCGGATTCAACGGGCCTCCAGGAGGTCCAACATTCGATTTATAAAATTTTTTTGAAAAAATTATAAACTCCTAAAGATAGGAAATCAAAAGTCTTTCGCAATTTTTCATACAATTTGGTATAGAGTTTCGTTCATCACATTCGCGAGTTTGGAATCGAATATATGCGTATATATGATAGTTTGAATAAAAAATCCCGCTCACTGCGTTATAAATTTTAACGTTTTCCATTTCCAATTATTCCGATCGATCTCCAATCTAATTTGAAAAAAAAGATTCAGTTTCTGTTTCATAAAACATATATAGAATCGTTTCGTTTTTACTATTTTCACCCCAGATTCAATTTTCGCTTTAGAATGACGCGAAAAATTATAGTTTTGAAAATACCGCCTCAAAAATCAAAAATCAAAAATCTGTCAAAAAGGTTGAATAGTTTTTTTTTTTTTTTTTCAAGCTCAAAATATTACATCCCTAAAAGTCGTGGAACTATATTCGAATCAAAGATGAGCTTCTCTTCATGATTTTGTTCAGATATAATTCATACAACACGCATCTCACGTTCGAAAATTGAATTTTAAATCAATCCTCCACTCCGCGAGTTGGCGGGATTGATACAGCGTTATTCAAAAAAGTAAACGAAGCCCTAAAAAAAAAAAGTAAAAAAAAAGGAGAGAAGGAGAAAAATGTCAGTGACAACTGGAAGCTTACGTGCATAATGCCTTATAGGTAGAAGTACGTTACATACGTTATACGCCATATACAGTCAGGGGAGGTGGAGGGGGAGGGGGGGGGGGGGGGGGGGGGAGGATTTGGTTAAGGTAACGAGTTTATTATATCCTCTTTAACGTTATTAACACGCGCTAACGAACTGGAAACGCAAAGTCACTCCTGATCCCTCAGGATCTTTCGTCTGCATAGGAGATACTAGCATGGTGTCCGCGCTCAGCTGGCCCCATACATTCTATAACCCACGTTACAATATACGTATACGTATATACTTACGTTCAGCAGCAGCAGCAACAGCAACAGCAGCAGGGTGATTATACTCGCGCATACGTAACTGTATATAATATCTCTCTATATATACATATACTGTACGTCTCTACATACCTATACATATAGATAATGTATATATACCTATATAGATACATCTAGGTCTCTCTCTGCGCGGACCTGATATATCCCTCCGCACCTCTCGCGCTGAACTAATTCCGGCGCGTAATCTGCGGGTACCATCTCAACGGATTAGCATTTAGATAGCGCGGGCTAGCACACCTCGACTGACCGTGTTATACGCGTCTAGGGATCCCCCGTTCGATTTTACACTCCCTAACGTCAAGCAGGAGGAATAGCTGCTGTTGAACGGTCAAACTTGGACAGCGTGTATATAGGATACCATATACCTATACATATATATAGCATATAGGTACGGTTTCCGGAAAAAAGTGGGAAACTTACGATCGGGCGAATATCATGGTCGCATATATGGGATTATTTTTAAAAGCAAGAGAAATTTTTGGCTTTTTTTTCTCTCAGTTTTTCTTTCGTCCTTTTTTGTTTCTATCCGCATCGAGTGCGCCAGGAAGGGAAGAATGAGGATGAGGATGATGACGAGGAGTGAAGAGAGGTGGGGGGAGGGAGGGGATAGGAGAGGAGATGAGAGGAGAGGAGAGGTAAAGTGAAGCGAAGTGATTCGGTCGCGAGGTAATTTGTGCTCACAGCGGGGTTGAGCAAACACGCGCTACGGGGGATCCACGAAAAATTAAATAACCCGATGACTATTCACATTCTACTACACCATGGACGAGGTTAAACGCGAAGTAAGGTATGGTACGGTACGGTATGGCATATGGTATATCTATACCTTCGATGCGTATAGAACGAGGGGCGCCTCTACGCCGAATGACGTAGCCCTACCTCCCTCCCTCCCATCCCCTTCTTTATTCTCCTTATATTCACCTACGAAGAGAGACGAAGACGAAGACGGAGTCGAAGTCGAAGTGGAGGACCGAGGAAATCCTGTATAATATACATACGACGAATACGAGAACGACGACGACGACGACGACGACGACGACGACGACGAGGATGAGGACGAGGATCTGGAAGAACAGACAGACAGACACCCGGTCCTGCAGCAAGAACCGAGCGCCGGCCTCCTGCGGACTTATGAATACAAATAGCCGGTGCACCGCGCGCAACTCAGATCTTCGATAAGCGCGGAGGTTTCTTTGGTTCTTAGGCGCATGGCTTATACGGTCGCAAAGACTGCAGTCAGCTCGCAAGACTGTTTCTCGATATAGGTATATATACATATATCCGTCTAGATGTGTATGTGTATAATGCCGGGTATGTACATACATGCATATACATATATACCCGTATTACGTACATACACGTATATATATATAATAGTCTACGTTTGTGAAACCCGCGCGCGACTTTCGAAATCCTCAAGAGCGGCCATATTTGGATTGTATCTTTCTAGGCGACTATATGGTATTCTAGGTATATATAGTTATAGGTATAATATACCCACGATCCTGCAGGGTGTATAAATGGGTTAATAGTAAAATAGTAATGGCGGATAATCGTGCCGGAAATTATAGATGAGTTATATTACCTGTATAGCGCGCGGTGTATACCTAGTTGCGATAGAACACCCGTCGCGAGAAGCTAGAACCTAGAAGCTAGAAGCTAGAAGCCAGAAATTAGAAACGAGAATCTATAAGAAGCGGACGTATTGAGGTTGGTTCGCTAGTTCGTTGATCGTTACTCGCGTGACTTGGAAATATTTCGTGTCCCCCGGCCTATACCTCGTCCTCCATTTAGGTCCCCTAAGGAAGAATAAGGAATGCCATCGCTCAATCACCACACTACACACTTCGAGCTTTTTGGTCAGGTTAGGGACTAACGAGAGATATCCACGCCCCTTGCGTTTTTTTTTCTAAATTTTTTTTTTTTTTTCTTTCATTTTTGGGTTGAAGAAAGAGAAGAAAGAAAAAAAAATAGAAAACAGGATGAATATATACCCCCCTTCGAATCACAGCTATCTTCCATACGCTATATCTGTATATCTAAATATCTCCTAACCTCCCCCGCACATTTCACAATGAGAGACACTATCTTCTGGTCATCTGGGGGCTAATGTCGTGTAAGAATCGTGTCTTGAGACGCGACTGCAGACTGAACAGACGCAATTGACAGGTGTGCGTCAGGAGGACTCAATGTTAAACTGACATTAGTTAGCAAAATTCCCATATAGTATGTATATCGTCTTTTTTTTTTTCTTTTTCATTTCTACATGACACGTCGCTCTCGATAAAAAAAAAAGAGTTGAACAAAAGAAAAAAAATCCCAAAACTACGTTATATTATATATTGTTTCCCATGTATGTATGTACCTATATACCTCCGGATATATCGTATATATTGTTAAGATTTAAAGGTCGAATGATATCTAGTCGTGAAGAGTACGAAGAAGAGTACAGGGCGGAGTGCGGGGTCGCGGTCCCACGACCGGACCACCGTGGAACCAAGATGGAACGAGGTTAGAACCAGCCAGGGTAAACCCCGGTGGAACCGTGACCCAGAAGAGAGTGGGAGCCCCGCCCGTTCGTCGGGTCTCTCAGTACGCGTTGATGGCTTATCTCGCGCTGCGGGAAACCTTTCAGACTCCTGTGCAAGCATATATGCGAAGGATGAGGAGTATACTGTTCAGGAATATTTTCACTTCGAAGTAATAGAGCCGGGATGAAGGAAGGAAGAGAGAGAGAGAGAGAGAGAGAGATCGATTCTTTTCGCCGGTAAAGATCTTCAGCTAAATAAATTTCCAATTTCATTGACAAAAATATATATCGTGGAAAAAAAGTAAAACTAGACGCGATATCAGCGAAATTCATTCCTGAACCGAATCCAATGCAGACTTGGAGGTAGATCGGGATCGGCAAGGTTCCAGTGGGTAAAGAAAATTTAAAAGGATCTGGTAACGACACCAATTTAAATGATAATACACCTCGCGCGTGTATGCCTTGGAGATGAACTGGTAATGAGCTCGAACAAATGCCAAGCTTAGCGCTAACCTGTTTCTCTTCTCTTATACCACCGCGTGAAAAGTCGTTTGTAGTTACATACAACGTATATACCTACCTATATATACATATATACCTATACATACCTCGAAAACTCGCGTACGCGAAAACAAGAACATTGGATAACTAAATGACCGGCTGTGTACCCCGTTTACTTTAATTTTATAACACACGTTACGCAATAATAAAATAACTTCAGGTGTGAGAGTAACATACAAGTAAAATATATATGCATACACATATATGTAGTACCTGTACATACCCGTATACCGAGTTAACACGACGAATCGATATTATTCGATTTTTTTATCAGGTACCGCTGTATATAATATTTTCTCAATTTTTCTCTTAATGTATGTTCACCTGCTTTTAAGTGCATTTTTTTTTTCTTTTTTTCTATAACCTTGTATGAATTTTTCGGTACAGCTGATTGACGGTTAAAATATTTTTCTAGAACAAGGATCGTCCCTCCCCCGTCGATGATAATGGTAAAGACTAATTTCCCGAATCGGCAACATCGAAACTAGATTTAGATTAAAAGATAAGACCATAAACGTGCCCCGCAGGCGATATCGGTATCGGTTATCGAGACAATTATTTTAGCGTCGATTATACTCGCCGATGAACATTAACGGTGCTAATAATTAACGATTGAACGATATCGAACGATCAACATCGTCGAAAGATTACCAAAAAAGGAAAAAAAAAAATGAAAAAGAAATTTAGATATAGAAAAGTTCGTTCGTGTTCGATTTTCACACATTTTTAGGGAAAATCATTCCCGAGCTGATCGAAGGTCGAAGGTTTAGGCGACGAACCGAGATATATGTACATGCATAGACAGCTATCCTAGCCTAGCTAGAGGGTCTAAGGTATGGAGGTAAGTTCGGGGCAGATCGCGCAAGCTGTGGCCCCCTTAGCACCCCGTGTCTGCTTAACCCTCTTTGCATATACATTCTGTAAGATTACTTTGTGCGGTTTACACCCTTCGCTCTGCCCTCGTCTTCTCGGTTCCTCGGGGTTGATGCCAGCAGGCAAACTACCCCAAGTCTTCCCGTCCCTAATGTATGCGGAACTATGCTGAATCCAAAGTTCCATGAGGAGAGGAGAGTAGGTAGGTAGGTAGGTAGGTAGGTAGGTAGGTACGAGACACCCGTCCGCACCGCCCGCTCGGCCCCGGTGCCGAGAGGAAAATAGAAAGAGACGGGAAATGGAGAGAGGGAGAGTAACAGATTGGGGTGGGAGTCGCGGAACTACCAACTGCCTAACAAGACGCGCGCGAGAGGCGAACACGCGTGATCCTAATTAGAACGTCCCCATCCTCGTCGTCGTCGTCATCGTAGTCCTCCACCTCCATCTCCACCTTATCCTCATCCTACCCCGGGTCCTTGAGGTGGCAAAATATTCTAGAAACCGGGGGCCACGAAATGGTACCCGACCCTGTCCTTCTCTGTATGCCCAGCGGGCTTGTCACCAAGTTTCCTATACCTAGACAGTCCGGACCCCTAAACCCCGGTAGAGTTTCATCTCTCAGGACGAGATCGCGAAATTCTAATCTCTGTATACCTGCGCTGATGATTGTGGTGAACAAAAAAAGAATGTAGAGAAAATGGGGAGAGAAATATGAAGATAAAGAGGAAGAGGAAGAGCGGGAGTGGCGGTCTTGTTGTATTCTTTTTTTTACACGGTTGAAAATAATTACCGGAAATCGCATCTTCTATGACGGCGAGAGGAGGACCACACGGATGATTTTTTATAACGACGAATTCAACCACCCACACTTTTGTTTTTTTTATCCTTCTATGTATAGTATACGTATAAAGTTAATTTACATAAAAGTTGGACAGACTTTTCGGCGCCACAATAGTTGACTAGGAATTATCGCATTATATATACCCACCATACACGTTTGTAACGGTGTTTTTAATACCTTATAGTGCATTGTGTCCGGGCTTGACAAGTCCCAAAAAGCCGCGGGTGCAGGTGCGTTTTGAGAAAAAGGAAACACCCGGCTGCGAGGGGCAGAAGTTTGAAAAAAGAAAAAAAAAAAAAAAATCGAGGATCAAAAGGTTAAACACGAAGAAAAAACGGCAAATTTTATTTGCTCTTTCGTTTCCATTTTTTTTTTTCTTCTTCTTTTATACGAGAAAACAGAGTCTCGTCATTTTTAATCCTATACGACGACGATCTCTGTTCTGTGACGTAATTACTTTATAAAAGTACGGCACGCGACACAAACTGGTCAAAGATATCCACCGCATAATTGAATATGCAAGACGTAGTACAGCGTTCGAACGAGGAGAAGACCATAGATATACCTGGCGGGGTTTTAGTCAGGAGCGACAACAGTCCATCGTGAATAATAATTATTATAGAGAATAGTATAAAGACTTAGTATATAGATTTTTTTTTCTATTTTATTTGAAAAAGAGAGAAGAGGATGTCCGGAGGTAAGAGAGAACCGAAAAGTCGCATATATATACACATGCATATGCATATAGGTATACCGATCGTCCGTAGTTTCGTTAAACAGCAATAAAAAATTAACTGTCTGTTCAAATTTGTGCTTTAAAGTATGCCGACGAAGTATATTGCCCGGTTCTCGCGCGAGCGTATATCATATATACAAAAAAGATGCATATAACAATTTCGGAGGTTTGACCTGCGGCTACTTTACACAATTTTTTTTTTTTTTTTTTTTCAATTTTACAATTTTCACTTCTTACCTTCATTTTTTTTTTTTGTTTTTGAATTACATTTTCATACGTTTAGTAAGGCTGCCGATCCCGGTAATCAGCTTGATCAACGCAGGTAGGTAGGTATACGTAACTACCTGAATTATACGTGAATATTGTAGTTTCAAAGAATAAAATTATCAGCAAAGTAAAATAAGAAAAAAAAAATAAAAAAATAAAAGACAGCATGAGGTTGATTCGAGCAGAGACAAGACCGCAGTACGGGTACCGCATTAATATTCAGGTTACAATTATTCCTTAAAAATCTGATAAAATTATACGAGCAAAGAAGAAATTAGGAAAAAATTCTATATGATCTTTCATTTTGATTAAAATTAAAAGGAAAAAAAAAGAAAAAAATTGAATCTATATTGCATCGACGGAAATGAACAAGGGATTTGTCACTTCCGTTTTTTCTTCTCTGCGTATATAGAAAAGGGACCGGAACTACCCATGCAGTCGGCGACATGACCACAGTGTTAAATAAAAAAAAAGCGGTTTCTTTCAACAAGTCAATATACGATATGGAGATAAAATTATACCGTAAATTAACCTCTACGTCCGTATTATACGCTGCGCGGTTCTCTTGCTTTGTGATATACCTACCTACCTACTTATATACCTACTGCAAAGGGATTTCCCGGCGGAAGAAGGAAAGGATAGCATATTAATAATAGAACGACATCCTGAGATTTTATTTTTAAAACACTGCATAAACGAATGCAAATTATTATGACGAGAATTTTAATCACTGCCGGAAGGATTGAAGAGGTTTCGAAAAAGTCACAGAAATTTCGATTTATTTTCTTTCCACGTTAGTTTTTTTTTTGTCTGAAATAATTTCTGATCATGTCGAAAGATACATGTAATCAGTTGTGAAAAAAAAAAGCTGTCTCGATGGAATATTTCTTCAAAACGTACCAGCGATTTGAATAGAGAAGAAAGAAACAAAAAAATAGAATATAACTGTTTCCAAGGTTTACACGGGCCCCCTTATAATCAACGGCTAATTAAACGCATAGTTTATCTTCTACTTTAACACGACGAGGTTTTAATACCTACGCAATTTGCGGTTCCATTATTTCTAAGGATAGGAATAATTTCAGATAAGATCGCGACCGAGCTTTTTCGTTCGATAAAACGTTTACTGCTGTCGGAGGAATAGATATAGGTAGGTATAGGTATATAGGGGTACGTATATCTACTGCTGCATCGGGGTACCTACCCGCAGAGTTATTAATAGGTGGTAATAATTACCTTGTCCGAACGTTTCTTAGTGGGTGTGGTCGACCCGTTGATACGGCCCTGGAGATCGGTCTCGCTAGCCATCTTGTTGAACCGTTGCATCCGTTCGCGAACGGTCAGCTGTTCGGCCGACGCGGTCGCGGACGTAGGACCATCGTCCTCCTATGTTTCAATCAATTTTCAGAACGGTACTCGATAAGAAAGTCAAAAATCAAGAAAAATTAAGAAAAAAAAATACGAAAATGAGAAAAAAAAGCACTCGATTCTACCAAAATTACAATAACTACAAAAAATATTACAAAAATTCATAAACCGAACGTATAGTAGCGCATTTCTCAAGCAGCAGGCAGCAAACTTACCAAAAAATCAACCCATATCTAAAATAAAAATTTCAAACCTACGCATCCCGGTTAGGAAAAAAATGTTTATTTTTCAATTTCTGAAATACAGGTACCCATTCCCATTTTTATACCACTATAGTACTACGTGAACTCCAAAGCATATTGTGCAGGATAGGGGTAAGGAGTTATGCAAAATTTGGTCGGTAATTTTTTTTCAAAGCGAAGAAATTCATTCTTAAAATTCAGTTTAATATTTTTCGATAATTTTCGAGTCGAGACCGGATTCTTTGATTTTTTATTTTTTTTTTTTGTTTAAATTGAAGGCATACTTTGATTTTTTTACCGAGTGATAGTGAAAGAATTTTTGGTCAGGGACGGGATTGAGTTTTATTTCATATATTTGTATAAATTATGTAGATACTGAAATTGATTGGAATAATTTCTAATAATTGTACAATCTCAAGATCTCTAGATTTCCCTAGATTTCCGAAACGCCCATTTCCAAATTTGTTATAGATTATCGACGTGATATTATGTCGTATAAAATGTGAAAAATTTGGAAATATATAGTTGATACAAATTTCGAATATTGTGTGCGATTATAACGGTCGATAATCTCGACGAGTGCAGGTCAAAATAGGTGAACACATATAGGACGTGTGTATCATCGAATCACGGAAAGCCAATTTTTCACACAGCCTACATATTATGCACTTACGTGAAATCCACCAAAAAAGCATCGCACAAATTAATACAGAATTTAAAATGAACCTAAGACTATACGAGGAAAGTGGAAAAGCTTCTGGGAATTTTTAAACACCTAAATAAAACACTTATTCACGCTCAAAGAAGATGTAAAAAAAATAAAAAAATTCATTCGCATTATAGTGTTTGCAGCAGATATAAATCTTTTCTAATAAAAATTCAGATCGAAAGCAGATTTCTGAAGTTCGAATAATATTTGAAAAATACAATTCAGAAGAAATGGAAAGAAAACGCCCGCGCGGTTCATATCCTGAGAAATTATAAATTTATTGATCTTTTTTTTTTTTCAAATTTTCCAACTCGTGTCGTTTCGCATCATATATGATTTTGAGTAGCTATATATGTACATATGCAGTATCAAATAGCATCGAAATTTCTTCGTATATGATACATTCTACATATATAAAATTTATAATATCCAATAAAATTCTCAAGACCAAAAATATCCCACATTATGTACGAGTACATACACATATATAAAAATTCGTGCGGCGTATTTAGCTGTACATATACCATGCTGAACATAGGAAAAAAAAAACATAAAAAATAAGGATCGCAAAAGCTTGTACATCGGCGCGCATGCAGCCACACAACCTGTACAACGACGAAGAAGACGAAGACGAAAAAAAAAACGAAAAAATAAAAACAAAAATTGAACGAAACCAACAAATAAAAAAAAGTATGAGAAAAAAAAAATAATTCTGACTCACCTTCGCGGAAGCTTCTGTATCGATGGATTTCGACTTGTCTGCTACAGCTGGCACCACGTTTTCCTTGTTGTTATTCTCGATTCGTAATTTATCCTGACTTTTACGACGCGGTGGTACCGGCGGCGAACCGATTCCCGAATTTTCATCGGTCTGTGCTTCGTTATCTTCGTCAATTTTTGAAGATCCATTTTCAATCTCTTGATAAAGAGCCTCTGATTCTGGACTCGGTGCATTAGCATTGGGCGAAGTAATAATCGGAGAAGCTAATGGCGGTGATCTATACGGCGGTGGTTCACGAAGAGGTGAAACAGGAGTCAGTGAATCGGTATGGATCGTCGGCGTACTTGGAGTCTCAATTTCAATCGCAGAGGAAGAAGAAGACGTAGCCAAAGAGAGTGGGCCATTTCGATATTTTTTCTTAAGAACGAGGTACTTTTCACCCTATAGAATTAATTCGCCAAGTTGTAGAGAAAAAAAATAAATAAATAAGAAAACAAAATTCTAAACCGTAGTCGCTCGAAAATTTTTTTTTTTTGTTTCGCTTTTTATTTTATGCGACTTTGAAAAAAAAAAAAAGCTACCGCGGAATCGTTGCCAGACTCTATTCATCTCTTTTTTCATTTTAATTCCATCTTTTCGACTACATATTTTTTCTCAAGATCTCATCGATCAACGCGAAAACTTTTACTTTAACAGCGCGGTCAATTACACTGTCGCACGCGATTCTTTGTCCGAATTCGCTTGCTGCAAGCACATAGGTAGGTACACCGGAATAACCAAGTGTCGGTTAAAATCGCGTGATTATTTAGATACGGGTGTATTTAAAAAATAAAAACTCAATGAAAAAAAAAAAGTGTAATAATTTCACCACATAATCTTGACAGGCATGAGAATTATACTTAGTTTTTTATTTAAAAAAAAAAAATTTTTTTTCTTCTTTTTTTACTCGTAACTTTTATCGAATTTATTCACTTCTGAATTAAAACTTTTTCATCTAATGATCGATCGATATTTTTTATATTTAACTTATAGCCATCGACTGTGAATTCGAGGGGCAAATAACTCAAACCTAGATTGACACGTCAATTTTTTAATTCAAATTAATTCATTTCAATTCGAAATAATTTCGTTTAATTTGAATTAATTCAATAATTCTAAATGAATTCCTAATAATTCACGTTAATTAAAGTTAATTCGCGATGTAAAATCGAGAGTAAAATTGGACCTGTACACCTAGCCTACCTTCTTTCGACCTTTACAGTCATCTCGACAATAATTAAGACAAGATTTAAATCAAAAGAGTATAATTTTATACTAACCGTGATATATTAACGTTCGATTTTCAATATTTCCTTCTATTTTCGTTTGGATTTTATCGATTCTTGCCGAGATTCTTTTTTAAATTCTAGATCTTGCTGCACCGCGTCGTTATTATTGGTTGCCATGGAGATTCTTGTTTTCCCGCCGTCCGAGAGATCTCGTAAACAATTGCGAGTGCAATCATGCGTTGTCGCGGTCGCGATCGGAATGTGTATGAATTTGTCACAAAAGTGTATACCGATTCATCGTAAATCAAACTAATCTCCAAACTAATTTGCCAATTGCTCTACAAACTACAATGAATCGGAAACGAATCCAGGTAAATTTCGATTATTTCGAAGTAATTTTCGTTAATGTTCGCGTATTAATTCACGGGCCATTGGCACGTCAATTAAACGAGTTATCTGCCCCTACTCGGTTATTTTAACCGATGAATGACTGAATTTCAAACGAGTCGCAATAATAGTAATAATAATCATAATAATAATAATACTAACAGTAATAATGATAATACAGTTTAAAATGGAACAGCAGCAATCGCTTCTTACGTTACAGAAACTCGATACAATAGACCGTGTATAAAGTTTCGTAATCTAATAGAACAAACATCTAAATTGTCTGGTATGTAATTATGTTTTGAATTGAAATGCCGCGGTTTGAATAGTTTGACGTTCAAGGATTTGGCAACACCGCGCAGCGTGCAACAAGTCGTCGATCGTATTCTCTCTACCTCTACTGTCACTAATAATGACGTTAGAATAGCGGGTATGATATATAAATATATTTACCTCCTCGTTCTTAATAGTTGCCAACGAATTGACGTAATCTTTAAACTTATTCCTCGCTTCAACTGAAATGAAAATTATATCCACATTTCAGACTAGAAACGGATCAGTTGTTCGTTTATTACACAGATAGAAAGAAAAAGGAAAAAAAAAAATTAACACACGGGCGTGTTTACCGCATAGCGGAACACTGAGGTCATGCGCTAAGCACTCGAAACACGGTTAATGTACACAGACAGCCATTAACACCCACTGTTTTTTGATACCATTGCTTACCTCGGGTGTCAGGGTCCGTCAAAAACTTTTTGAAATGTTTAACCAGGTCGTGATTACGGGCTGTACCACCGTTTTCGATTAAATATTTACGAATTTCTTCCAAAGACAACTCACTGGGCGTCGCCATCTTTGATACTGTAGCTAACGCAGCGCCACTCGTGTCAAAACTTCTCCCTATTATCGACTCGCTCCGACTGTCGATACTATCGAAACGCGACTTATATTTAATATTTGAAATTCAAATTCTTATGACTTTTTAGTAAGAAATAGGAGTCGTTCGATGCTATATCTTCCGCACGTGAATAAGCAGCTTCGGAAACGTTGATTTTAATCCTAGAAAAATGAATAATGAGCGAATAAAATCTGTTCAAAGATGAAATAAAAAATAAAAAAATTATTTTCCACCTGACAGAGAATAGTTTTTTGAATAAAATTAATTTGGCTTTTGATTGGATATATGTTTATAATTTATTCAGGTTGATTACGAGAATTCTTTTGAGAAATATACCGGAATTGAAGAAAAAAAAAAGTTGTTCAACGGGGTTAAAGTTCCGTATTAATTGCAGAAATTATTTATCCGTTTTAATACGATACAACAAGCTTGTTATATGTGTGCATTATAAATTAATAACAACAACTAAATTAAAATACACTTTATTATTTTACTTCGTTGAACCTTAAGTCGGGGATATAATTATTTTAATCACTATATCAAACCGTAGTCGTTTCAGAATTACATCGCGCACGTACATCGTATTATTATACCTTTTTTTTTTTTTTTATTTTTTTATTTTTTTTTATTTTTATACACACGCAAAGTAGTGGTATAAATATATCTGTAATGTATATACGTGTCTGTACATATAGGTATACGTGTATATATATACATACATATACGCCGAGTATATAAATTCCAGGGAATTAATATCTAGACGCTGGGATTCTCTTATTATATTATATACACAGCTTATTTAAAATACACATGTAGATATATGAGTAATTGACTCCTGCATCGTAGATATACATACAAGCTTCGTACTTTATAAATTGGAATGAAAAAAAAAAAAAAAGAGAAAAAAAATGTTTAAAAATACAAGTAATAAAATTGACAAATAATTCGCGTAGAAGTATATAATATACAAGTTAAATTTATTAACATTTTGCGGGGATGAGGCGCGAAGTTTACGCGGAGGACCGGCTAATCCCAATCTGTCCCTGCCAGTTGGCGAGCATTCGAGACGTAGCAGGAGGACAAGGAGAAGTAAGAGGAGCCTGGGTATAGGCTGCGGACTTGCAACGCCTATATTTATTCAACGCGTAATTACTAACTGACGCGATAAATTTCCGCTTAATTTACAACTGGCGATATTTTCAGCGGTAGCATACCGAAGCGAAGCGAAATTACGGAGAGGAATCAATTTATTACGTCTTAAAGAGAAAGAGAAAGGGAGATGGAGATAGAGATGGATATGAAAAGCGAATTAGATATATTATAGCTGTTTATACAGTATAGGAAGGATGAATAAAACGATTATAAAGATCTGTGTAATAGGTTTAGGTATTATAAGTTATAGATCTATAATCGAAAAATATTTTTTTTGTTTTTCAATAAATTGGAAAAATTTCGTTTTGTAACCATCGTTGATTGCGAATCGTCGGTAAATATATTATACATATATATCCGCGATATTGTGGGTAGTAACAAGTCCTATTATTATAACCAGTAATTAGGAAAACGACCTTACTAATCACAGCGGCAAAAGCACACTTGAAGGACCGGGAGTGAATGCGTGTTGCACGCTCTCCCGCGGGCTAAGTTCTCGTGTGAGTGACTCTGAGTCCAGGTTGTGGCGGTATTATATACACGTACCTACCAGCCCAGGGACAGGAAGCGACACGGTGCCTTTATAATTAAACTGTTTTCATTAAAATATTCTAATTAAATAATGAATAATAATTGCGGCACTTATCGATGTTATACACACACACACACAGACATACACACGCACGTGTCATCATCTTATATACAATCATCCTCATTACTCCTCTCACGTTCCAATTCAAATTCGTCTAACTATCTGAGAAAAAAATTAATAAAGATACAGGAAGCCACGCTTTGTTAACGTTTTTTTTTTAAATTTCCAAACTTCGATCCACGATATGAATATTTTGAAATTCAGAAATCATTTCAGCTTGCTTTTATTAGTTATCTGGAAAATTTGAATTTGTAAAAATTTGATCAAAAAATCGATTTTTGTCGTAAAAAAAAAAAAAAAATCAGATAGAACGAGTAAAGAATTGATTTTCAAAAATGGCTTTTTTGTTTCCACAAACAGAGGTCTAGAAAAGTCAGAGGCATGAAAGGGTAAATTATATTGGTTCATTAATATTCTTATTTTTGTTTAATCTTCGTCCCATTTCGCACAGATTTGACTATATATAGTCGAAAATCTTTTTCAAAAAAAGTAGAAAAATGTTGTTCAAAAATTAAAAAGCGTATATAAAGTACCTCTCGGTTGAAGAAGAGGAAAAAAAAAAGAAAAAGAAAGAGGGCTGCATAAGCTGTAAGTCGGCGTAACCCAGGGTAGAAAGAAACGACAAGTTAGGGATGAGAGCGAAGCGTGGGTCAAGCAGAGTTCAAGCCGCGAAGAGCGGAGAGAGTCAAAGACAAAGGGCCGCGTCGCCCGGAGGTGAATCTCCGCGCGGTACGATATCATCTACCAGTGTTTCCCGCGTGTTTCTCTGCCCCGTTTCTGTTTATGCTCGCGGTTATGCATACGTAAAACAAAATAGCTTTAAATCCAACGTGATCTACCGTCAGGGACAACTTATATACGGACACTCGAGAGACTGCACGCGTGCAACTGCTGCAGCAGTGTATATGCAGTGTTCGCCGTTTATTCGTGCCCCGGAACTCGCGAGATATACGTACGAAACGGCGCCGCTCTATCGCAAAGTAGAGGGCAAAATTATCTAGATATATAGGTATACTTTTACGCGGGATGTGTATATAGGAATATTATGTATATGGGTGTATAATATGGAGCAAGGTCCACACGTCAAGCTTATATCTCATAGCTCTTCAGGTTTCCTCGAGGTTCGCGTGTATGGCTGTAGGTACTGGTCATATAGAAGAATGCACGACGTGCTCCCCCACATCGAAACGAAACATTATCACCGTCTAGTTTTTTGTCAAGAAAAATACCGGGGCGCCTTCAGATGAGAGTGGCTGCAGTGGCTTTGGCTTGTTTAGTGAGTGGTCCAGCGTCGAATGCCATGCGATGCCGCGGCGAAGTCCCTACGTCTTTTCTCTCTCTCTTAGTTTCGAGCTCTTAGAAACGGCGGCAAGCGAGTTCGCCTTTTTTTTCCGTTAATTAACTGATTTATGCGGACAAAAAACGTGTTTTCGATATATATCTGCCCGGTAGATACGATACGATACGCGACTCCGCCGAATCGGTCGGTCAGCCGGGACCCCATCATGCAGGTAGCTACCGAGGCCGCCCCGGTTAATAAGAGAAATTACGATTTTTAAGCACGTACAAGCCACTCACATTTTTATATACCCCCGGAACCTGGTATTTATATATCTACCTATATAGTATATAGGTGGGTAAATACCAAACGTCCGAGAAACAATAACAATTAAATTCTTATTGATCGTAACCAATACAATGTGAAGTTCGCGATCCGTTCGGGTTATAAGTACGCGTTGTATCGCAAATTGCAACAATAAATACTCTTTCTGCAGCCGAAGGTATAGCAAATTGATAATTTATCCTTAGAAGAACCTCACCTCGTATTATATTTATGTACTCGAAGAATGAAACAAAACATGAAAGGAAAGAAAGGAAAAAATGAAATCCGCGATAAAAGGATCCGGAATATAATATGCATATAGACATTTGCGGCGAGAAACGCTTAGACAACGCTCGCACATTACATCAGCACTTACTTACAACGCTATTTTTTCCCCTTCATAGAAGACACTCTTGGTTTATGTACAGAACTCCATCATTCCAGGATATACAGTATAAAATAAACCATCGGCGGTAACCGGTGGTCAAAGTACACATTAACTGATTATGAGTACTGAAGAGTTTGGCTAACAGCACAGTAAATTGCTACCGCGATTCTATTAGCTGGTAGTTTATGGTAGGAAATTGTGTCCATAACGGGCTATATAGATAATTTATTATGAGAGATACCGACGTTCGAACGTAGGTATATCTTGATCTTTACTCGAAAAGAAATCTATTACACGTATTGCGAGAGCTGAGCCTCTCGAGGTGTAGAGATGTTATTTTTAAGTAGAGTTAAAAATCGTTTCCAGGTGCTGCTACGAATTTAATTATTTACCCTAGGCCAGCTCGTACGTGGCTCGAACTTTGACGCGCAACTCTAAGGGTTGAGAGATGATGAGATTTGATATGGGAACGTCATACGTTGGCGGCTTTTTTAAAGGAACAATCCTGATGTGAGCTTTACCTTTGGCTTGCTTAACGCGGCTCGCTGCGCGCTTTGTTTGTTTCGTTTGCTTCATTTGCCTGTCACATGGAACTTCTGTGCTGTCCTGCAAGGGCTTCTGTATGTGGCTTCAGGGTGTACGTGGGCATACATTCGAGTGTCTCTCTTCCGTGTCTCTTTGACTGGTTATTCTTCTTGTAGCTCTTCTTCTTCTTCTTCTTCTTCTTCTGCTTCGTATTCTTCTTCGTCTTCTTCTTCTTCTTCTTCTTCTTCTTCTTCTTCTTCTTCTTCTTCTTTCTTCTTCAGATTCTTGCAGCATCTCCTGCTTCTGGTTAATTTTCAAAAGCGCCGCTTGAGCTTTATGCACGTATATTAATGTCACCGGTACACACTTCAGCTCGCCAGTTAGCCAATGCAATGATGCGAATTCCAAATACACGTGACTAAGGCATGTGACGCTCAGATTTGTACTTGTCGAGTCTAGAGACTCGGTGAATTAGGTGGATAAGCATATATACAACAGATGTTGCGGCCACTCTCGAATTTAGAGCTCCATATTATATATTTAGCACTTTTGGATCCAGCTAAGTGTTTACAGCTAAACTAATTCCTTAATCCGCCTAATACCATTTTTTCAAAATCCTTCTCTCCCAGTAAAGACAAAATTCAACCCATTCAATAAAATTTTTCTTTTCTTCTGAAGAAATTTACAAGTTACTCGCATGAAGGAAAGTTGGGAAGAAAAACCGGTGGCTATGTATCGTCCATGTTCGTCATTATTTTGTATTTGTTTTCCCGTTCCTGGCTAATAAGAAACTTTACATTATAATGACGGGTAGAATTTAAGTAATTATAAGTTACGGTAGAAGGAACAAAATAAGTGAATATATAGAAGTTGTTGCTTAATATAAATTAACCTCGTTTAAAATCATACACAATGGCTTTGTTAGCTTTCAGCGCTTCTTGTATATACATACTTTATATATACAATATAAATTTCATGTTAAATTCACATATAACGTTGTCGCTTGTTAGCGCAGATAAGATTGCAGGTTAAGGCAAATATCCTGCGAACACGAAATATAATCAAATACCCAAAAATCACGCTTTTGAATCAACCAATTACCGAATTCTCGAGACATCAGCGCCACAAATAATTTTCGGATCGGCTCGAAGCTCGGAATTTTGAAAGTTCCGAACGGTTAAAATCTCCAATTTTTATGTTACCGGTTCACAGTTTTTAGAGAGGGTAATTATCACCCGGAAATCTGCATAGTTGATTTAAAAAATATCAGCTAAAAATCCGAAAGGCCAAGACTTCCAAACTACAAATTCACGCATGGAGCCTTGTGCCTTCTCATTATATTTTTCGATTCTTGGATTGTCCGAGTTTTGCACTTTTTGAGCTGCAGTCTGTCTGCATTCCGATCTTTTCGATTTTCAATATTCTTCACTTCAACATTTCTGAAAATTCCAGATCCTCTCGAATGAATCCGTGATTTTTATCGTTCGAAACTTTTAACTCTCGGAACTTCAACCCTCATGATTTTATAATTCTCCCCTCATGATTTTATGATTATCCTCGGTTTTTGATTTCTCAGTGCCGGTCAGTATAAAGTCCGTTTCTGAACTTACTTATCGCTGTGTATCAGCGAGAAATAAAAATTCCTATGGGTATGAAATAAGTAGTGGGAATGATCGTGCCTAATGAAACAGGTCCGTTTGCAATTTATTACCGCCTGGAATTAATTTGTGTCAACCGAGATGTACGTGGAAACTATTATACGGATATTTATCGGTTTTAACTCAACTGACCCCGACGTGCCGATAGATAAGATCTATCCGATCGGAGACTTTGTAGCTAAACGCTATAGCTGACGATACACGTGATGTCAGACTAATCAAATACACCAGGGAGAACCACAGAAGTTCTTCATAATTTAAACGCTATCTATTCCCATTCCGATCATAAAAAATATCCAACCTGCGAGTGTAACGGAATTTCGAATTTATTCTGTCAGGATAAAAATCGTCCTCTTTCTAAAATGTCATCCACTTTGTACATGCGAGTGATCCTTTTTTACGACACCATTAGCCTCCAAGTTTTGGGTAAAAAAAATCTGTCTTGCATTAGGTCCGATGTTTTTTTGATTTTATCTTGAATATTCTAAAATAGGTGAACGTTGGTGAAAAAAATTCTTTAAAAACGTGTCCCAATCGATCTATCGATCGCCAATTTCAACATAACAAGTTAATTGACCCCCTTTTTTTGGATTTTATTAAAATGAATTTAGAAAAAAAATTCACCAAAATGTCATATTTTTTAAACATATTTTTGAAAGGTCTAACTTCGACCTTGTCACGATTCTCTACATTTCGATAAGGCGGTATAAAATTTTACATCGAAAATAGAAATGATTAAAAAAATGATCAAAATTTCTTCATTTTCAGACTCTAATTATTTATTCTTATTCTCTTCGATGTGGACTCTCGAGTATAATTACCGAAAGACTCATCAATCGGATGCAATTTTTTTTTTTCTTTTTTTTTGTCGTTCAATTACGTCAAACTGCGAACAGTCAAATTGAAAAACGTGAAAATATTTCTACGAAATGAGTATAAACGTCGAGGTGGGAAAGTCCGGAGTGCCGCCTCCCGTTGCGAGGAACCCCACCACGTCTATCCTGGTTTAGCGGTTCGCAGGCGGGGCTGACTCCTAGTGGTCTACAGTGGAGCCCTAGTCGAAGGTCTCCGCGTGTCCAGGGGCGAGCGTTCGCGCACTTTCGCCCGTACACGTGGCTGGCTAGCCGGGTTGATCAGCGCCGCGACGCCGTTTCTCCTGCAAATAGGAGAATATACACCACACCGGGACGCTCTCGCGACGCCGGGCTAAAATCCGCAGTGACGCAGTCACGCCGACGCGGCCCGCACGCGCGTTCAAAACCACCCCGCCATACTCCTCGCGTATCACCGGCCTCGCGCCCTCGTCCTCGACGGAGCTAATCATATCATTACTACCGTCAAACGGTTACAGAGTTCGCTTTGGTAGATCCTCGGCGTGGGGCGGAAATATCGGTCCCCAATTTCTTGGCTTCCGGGGCTCGGAGCGTTTCCTCGGGATTTTTTTAAGATCGTTCGGAACGGGAATTGAGAAGAAGCGAAAAGAAAAAGGAAAGGAAGAAATAGACGGCACGGAAATTTGTAGACTGTCCATCGAAGGGGCGCAGGTATCGACGCTGCGCCGCCGATCCTCCTGCGGAGTTCTCCACCAGTTCTCCAGTTTCCCCCGCTACTCCCCCGCCCGTACCTATACCTCCCTCCCTAAGTTCTGCCCTGTTTCCCCTCCTGGGGCGCCCCTAATGCTGCAACTCCGTCGGGTCCAACCTAACCCGGGACCGCGACTTCATTCCTCGCCGACTGACCACCACCCGTGGGTCACCTCTAGCCGGTGGTTATCCGCGCATCGTGTAGTGTATTAGGGTACCTACCGCGAGAGGTACGGTACCAAAATCTATTTCTATCATAAATTTATCAAACCGGGACCGAAGCTTCGCGTCCTGACCAAAAAAAAGAAAAAAAAAAAAAAAAAAAAAACTGCAAAACTAAAATAATAATAATAATTAACTATATAACTGTGAAAGCCATTAGGAGAAGAAAGTTCATAAGATATATTTATATATATGTATAGGTATATAGGTATATATAGGCGATATATACGACATTAAGTGCTGTGAAGACGTACTCGCCATAGATCGTCCGATAAAGATTTTTCTCAACCCTGATAATACCGGAGAGGTGTGATAACATGTACTCGTATACAATATACTGACGGTATATATGTGTATGTATAATTAGAGATTCGTCGAGTGAACTTAACATAAGAGACAACTGCACACCTGTATAGAAGAATCTTATGTACCTTATACCAGAAATATCGTTCATAAATTATCGTTTGTGGAGTGAGAACTAATCGATTGATTTTTTTTTTTCATTTTTTTTTTCATTTTTTGGTTTTTTATCAATATCCGTACAACGCTTTTGGCAAATTTAATTCATCGAGAGGCCGCAGCATGGACATGTCGGAAGATTGCTGGGAGCACGTGGGCCTCCTGCAGGAGGTGACCAACCCGGAACCACCACCGCCATCGGCGGCCTCGGAATATCTCATTCATCAACAGGAGGTGAGTTTTTGAGAAAAAAAAAAAAAAAAGAAGAAGAAAAATTTCTTTGCAAATTTTTATTTGCAACTATTCTTTTAATAAGATCCTAATGATATATTTCAACGAGTCAATATCGTCTCCGTGAAGTTAATATTCTCCATGAGTGACATATACTGAAATAGGCGAAAATCTCGTTGTTATATAGTATTCTCCTGCTGATGAAAGAAAATTAAAAAAAAAATTAAAATAAAACTAAGTACAGATAATGAAGGATGTATCCGCTATCGTTTCGGAATTCACAAACGTTTCTATACCAACATATAGCCAGCGGGATGTATGTAGTTCGAAATGGGATATTGGTAGCTAATGATTAATGGAAGTAGTTAGCAAACCATGAACAAATGTCGGTCTAGCGTGAAGTTTTACGATGATCGGAGATCGTTATTTTATTCATCGAGAATAACCGTATAACTCTTTCACGTGTACTGATGATAAAGTTAAAAAAAAATAAAAAAATTTCGATAGTTGCGAAAGAACCGTTCAGTAAATACAGGCCGAACAAAACTATCGAATCTGATCAGAGAGGATGAAATTTTTTCTTTGAGGATAAATAATTTTGTAATAATAAAAGTATTGCAAATTTCATGAATATGTATGGTATATGTATGTACATAATTATACATATATACTATGGGTATATAATATGTGAGATAGAAATATATAATATTTCGTTAATTTTATGCCCCCATATAAGAAGAAAAGTATAATAAAAATAGGGGAGGGTGCAGCTGCGGTGGCACGCGCGTTGGTTTTTGGTTTGTTTGCTCAAGTCAAAGAGCAATAAAAATAATGATACCTATTGGGAACCCTCCCGCGCTTCAAAGATTTAGATGTCATTATAAACAGAACCGTCGAGGTCCGGCTGCAGTCCGCGCGGTGAGGTAAGAAATAGAAAAGGTAGCCGCCCACGATGGTAAACATAGTAATTTCGTTTCAATTTCAGCCGCTGCACGTACGTAAGCGGCGATGATTCAGGTTCAGGTTCAGGTTCAGGTTCGGGTTCGGGTTCGGTCGTT
Organism: Macrophya alboannulata; assembly: GCA_949628255.1. Taxonomy (NCBI): domain Eukaryota; kingdom Metazoa; phylum Arthropoda; class Insecta; order Hymenoptera; family Tenthredinidae; genus Macrophya; species Macrophya alboannulata. Next base: position 42,593,620 of record OX451207.1, on the reverse strand, counting down.
CCCTGCGGTACGGATAGGTAGAGCGAGTTGCGTATAACGAGCTCGAAAATACGGAGAAAAAAAAAAAAAAAAGGAATAAGAGAAGAAGAAAGTAATTGAAAAGCAGGAAAGATCCAATAAAACAAGACAAAAAATTTGAAACAAAAAAAAAAAAAAAAAATAATAAAAACAAAAAATAAAAGAACGAAGAGAACTTCAACCGCAGGCGTGTGGGTTACGCTACCCTGTAATTTACTCCAAAATTATAGGCATTTAGGCGGGTATATATGAATGAGCGGATAGAAAAGCTCAAGAAGTTATAAGAAGCCCGTGGGGAGAAGCGAGATATCGATATGAAATCGAAAGAAGCAAAAAAAGAAAGGGGGGGACTTGGGAAGAATCGGAGGTATTAGAGGCGCGTGGTCAAAGTGGTCAGTTTTAAGCACCTGCCTGTAATACTCGTACAATACAGATTCGCCGGCGATATATATATATATATATATATATATATATATATATATATATATATATATATATATATATATATATATATATATATATATATATATATATATAACTTGGGTACTGGTCTATACGCGTATAACTTATCACATATACGGTTCGAATGCGTTTTATATATACTATAAGTCGTTGGACACTGCATCGCATCACGGAAACGCATATCCACACCGCTGCTGCACGCACATCGGACGTATTAACGTGTCGTTAATGCGTTTAATAATAACAACAATATATTACACTCGAGGAACACCCGGGTTCAAGTCTTCAGCTGCGCCTCCTTCTTATACTATACACGTGATGCATACGCGAGTTTTCTAACATTAATATATACCTACTCAAAGTTTCACACATACGAAATAATATACCGAGTAAAATTACGACTCATTCAATTTTTCACTATTTATTCTGTTCCTCCTAATTTTTATAATTAATGACAGTATAAACTCCGTCTTGTTTCGTGTAGAAAAATTTTAGGATAAGGAACGCGAGAATTTTTTGTCATTATTTATTTTATTTTTTTTACTTTTCGATGTGAAAACGCGATACGGAAGCTGAGGCAAACTTGCCTCCCGCTATTCCGGTCACAGTGTTTATTTTAATTAGGTAAATTGTTCTAATCTCGTCAGAGATACTTGAATAGTGATACCGACGTTGTTGGGTGATTATTGGCTTGCTTTATTTCTTCCTTGTTGAGCGATTAACGTGCGACAGTAACACAGAATAAGAATAAGAACAGGAATGAGAATAAAAAAAAAATTAAGAGGTTGAGGAGGAGTAGGAAGAAGAAGAAGAAGAAGAAGAACCATCGCCGGATCTTATACGATTACGAGTCTCTAGAGCGGAAGAGATACAAGCGAGAGAGGAAGCACTAAGTGGTCGTAGTTTATCGCCAACCTAGCTCGTACCGAAGTACCAAAAAATATATAATTCATATTCATTTGGAGGCACGTCTACGATGTGAAAAATCAGTCTCAATACTAAATCGAAGTCTTATCTTTAACCGAGTCCAATACAAGATAAGAGAGGTATTAAATTTTCGAGAGCGAAAACGCATGTTGAGAGCAAGAAAAAAAGTATCGAGACAGAGAAAGAAAAAAAAAAAAAAAAAACCTAAATCTGTATAATACAGCCATAAATTTTCGTTCCGCAATACTTGAAAATTATTTAAAAATCGTTGGGATTTATTAAGCGCTGTAAGGTTATTAGCCAGCCTCGCGAATCGGTTTGCTGAATACATAATGTCCGGCTGATTAAAAGTGGCTTTGAATCGGATAATAGAGAACGTGTGATAATATAAAGAACTTGAAATAATGGGTGGAATAGGTATAGGCAGGTACTGGTTCAGTTTATAACTCATTTCGTTGATGTTCGAGGGTAATTGTCTAGTGGCCAGTATTTTAACGTAGGTATATACGTAGATAGGTAGGGCATCATGTATACTATAGGTATATAATGAAACGAGTCTGGGACTATCACGTCACGGTAATAAATTTACGGAACACGAAAACCCCCGTATGATATAATAGTGTCTTTTAAACTGATGAATCAGTATAATTGATGGTACAGTCAAAGCGTCAGTTAAACAATAAATCTGGGAGTCTTCCTTTCAGCGTTTTCCACCATTGTAACAAAAAAAATTAAATACATTTTTGAAAAAAATTATAAACCGAGGCCAGAATGACGCTTTACACGATGGATCCGTGAACTAAACTGTTTCCGTTTGTCAGTAGGATTGATGGTCGTGTCTAAACGCGATTTTTGGAGCAAAAATGATTATCACTGATCTCGCGGGAATAATAGATGGGAGAGGATAGTTTATTCTGTTAGGATCACGTATGGGTTTCCCACGGCGACATTCGGTGATATAGCAGCCCACTGTGGGAACCGCGGGGAAGAAATAAAGAAAAAACGAAAAGAAAAAAAAAAAAAAAAACGAGGCGGATTATTAGGCTGCGCATAGATAAACTGTTCGACGAAGAAACCGTAAGTTTTGATCAACCCAAGTCCCTCGGCCGGTGATCTCGGGATTTATATTCTTTAAACGTTCAGCTCCCAGTCTTTCGAGCGTAGGAGGTGATGCAGCGGCTAACCGTTCGGTCGACTTCTTCGGTAGCGACGATCGCGGCATTCTTGCACGTTTGTCTGGTCTCGGGACCCATGGGTCCCCCGGGTCACATGACGAGTACGAAGCCTGCAGGGAGATACGGCGGACTTTGAAATCCCTAAATCTGAACATTTTCTAAATGAGATTAAAATCCTCTCGGGGGGGGAAGAGGGGGAAGAAAAATCTATAACACACGATTTTTATTTATTTTTTTTTCACCACCTCTCAAAACTGACCGGCCATATTTATACCGGGCTTTGAACCACCTCGGGGTTTCATCCCTCGCGTACCTTACCTATACCCCGCAACTTGCCGAAACCATAAACTTTCGAAATATCATAACCCAGGTGATTTACGGAGGGAACAAAGCAGCACTTAGCGCCAACGGGGGCTCTATACCGCTAATACATCGGAAAACCTCGACACAGTCGACTTGACGGTAAAATTATTACCACCGATTGTGTTTATATGTAACCCTTTCATTTCTTTCTTTTTTTTTTTTTTTTTTTGGTTAATTTTTTCCCTCGTTCACTCGACGAGAATTCCTGAAGAAATGAGAAAAAAAAGTCGAGCTTAGAGTCGGAAAACGCGTTAAGTACCTATACGCTTCTATACTCCGGAGACGCGAGTTTCTCTTGGGAGTTGAACCTGAACCTGAACCTGAACCTGAAACTGAAACATGGACTGCAAAAGGTGTCGGGTGACCGCCGGAGCGAGAGCAATTAAACGAACTTTTAAACGAAATTTATTGACCGCGATAATGAAAGGGCGGACGCACCTGTGTGGTTCGTTTGGTGTCCAAGATAAAACCGTTTCCACTTCCGGGCTGTGGCCGTCGTACATACTTGCCCTGCTCCACGTGGTGGGTATATAGACACCTCTATACATATACCATATCACGTCGCTATACGTACCTATGGGTAATAGAAAGAAAAGTGAACTGACCAAACCGTGTTATTATCTGGATCGTATCTCTGCAGTTGTTGTCACACGGGACGTACATACCTACCTACCTACCTACCTACCTACCTAACAGCGTAAAGAGGTGTGTAGTCGTATACTTACTCGAATATGCAGGGCGTCACACCCTTCCTAGATCAACGGGACAGCCTCGATCCTCGATCCCCGATCCCCGATCCTCGAGCAGCTGCACGGAGTGCCTCGGCTTTTAATTCCTTTCAGTACTGCAGCTCGACAAGGGCGTTTCTTTGGCCCGTCAGTTAATGTCGAGTGAAACGAGTGTCCGGTCTTAATTAAAATGAAGTAAACTTGGAAATAGCTTCGAGGATCAGGATTTCACTCTTAGCCTTATACCTAAATGAGTTATAGGAGTAGCGAGAGCCATATTTTTAACCGAAAATAAGGATCGTTCGGTAAAGTCGTGGTAAAGTCCTGACATCCGTAAGAATGTATAATCGGTAATTTTGTTTATTCGGTTCCTAAATCCGGGCTTCATTTCTCACATCACATTTCTACGTTGTATGCGGTAGATCTAGGGCATGATCGACTTTCATAGTTGTGTAAAATGAAAAACTGATGTTGAGACAATAGATAAAAACCTGGACGTTTTAATAACCGCCTGTCTTGTCGCCGTTTACGGTTACACACATCCCGTCGCACGCGATCTTCGCATATATATGTATAAGCACCACTATAATACAACACGTTAATATGAATATTAAAAGAAATATACCCTGCTGCGGCGCGACGGCGATGTCTACTCTCCAGCTACGGTCATATCTAACCGATTTTTGTTCGATTATATATTTTTTTTCTCTACTCGCATGAGCCGTAACTCGTACACGCCTCTATTTCAAGCACGTACTTATACCTAGCTTGATAAGGTCAACCGCTGCATTAGTTCGCACGGTTATTCCCCTGCGAACTAACGGCGACGTATACACACGAAGGGATAAAATCGAGCCATGCCCATATATTCGATTGCTCGAAACGTTCTGCACACTTGTCTCGGTAGAAGAAAATTTGCATCCCCTGAACACTTGTCAGTCAATCCCGGATCAGTATCTCTCTATTCGTCGTTTATTGTTTGTCCATGGCCAGTGCAGTAACGCGACTTGATAAAATTCAACCGACTGCAGGCTGTATATTTTTCCTTACGAAAATACGATCATCGTATATACGTTCCCATTCGAGGGATACGTGTCGTATATATATATTTGTACATATAACGCACACGTGACACGTGCAACTATCCCGCATAGCCCGCAGGACACGTGCGTTAACGACTACGAAACCGCGGTCACAGAACCTCGATCGTTGATCACTTCGTTGTAACAACAACGACCGTCGTCCAGACGATTCTCCCCGCACATATTATATGTAGAAGTTGACTCTCACAGCCTCAATGTTTTCCCTGCAAGTGTGACACGCGATTTTTGGGCCACGGGATGAAACGTGCGATACATAAGTGCTGCACGGTCATGGTTTAATCAATTTCGAAGATATACGACTATTTTTTGGCGATGGAATTATTCCGTACAGAGTTCCGAGCGAAAGTGAACTCGCGGATTTGGAATAGCCTCAACGGTACTTCAACCGTCTGATCGGAGTCTGTCGAAGACGCTTGAACGTTACGCGAGGATCCATTAGAATGGTGATAAAACAGGATAGAAAAGACCGACTTGTTTATAGATTCCGACCAGATTTTATAACACCGTCGTTATTGAAGAAAGGGAAAGAGAGTGAATCATCAGTTTCCCTCTAACCGTCAACGGTGTTTGTAGCGAATCGCGTTGTACCTATTACCGGGGGTCCCCGAGTAGAGTTTGTTAGCCTTTCTTATTGTCACGAGTTGCGACAAGTTCTTGGTTTGGCTTGGTTTAAAACTTGGGAAACCCTCGTGAAAAGGTTCTCTACGCTCTTGAGGATAAGAGCTGGAACCTTGGGTTGAAAAAAGAGCGTTACGTAGGCCGCAAACTGTTGCTGCTATCCGTATATACGCTCAGAACTCGCGACGTCGCGTCGTGACGCCCGGGGCCCAGGACTAATGAAGCAACGGTAGCTACTGCTGAAGAGGAAAGTAAGAGAGAAAGAGAAAGGGATGGGGAGAGAGAGAAAGAAAGAGATGGAGATGGAGATGGAGAGGGAGAGGGAGAGGGAGAGAGTAAAGACGTATACGTCTACTGTAAGGGGACGTCGCATGCTAGGGGTTGGTTTATACAGATACTTGGGGTAACGCTAGTCGAGATAGACTCACTCGCGAAGTGAGTGGATGTAGGTGTACATAGGTATATACATATATATAACTATATATAAGGGAAGTTACCCTGGATAGAAACGACGGACTCTGAGCGTGGAGTGAAGTGGAGGAAGGAGAGGAGGGTGCCGCCCTGGCCCGTCGTTCAATTAGAACAGTGAGCCAACTTAGTGTTTATGCCGCGGGGCTAAACTCCGAAATGGGGTGCGACGGGACTTCACCCCGCTACGAGCTGGGTTCGTAGTTATATGTGTCTGTACCTCGTATTATACATATACGAGTGTGTTAGTTCATTCGCAAATGGGGGTTTTCAGGAGAATGGGGCGACTCGGGGAGATCATAGGCAAGTGGGTCGCGGAGAAGGTCCTCATGCCTCGAACACTTTGAACTTTACTCTTGCAACCAATCGACTATCAACTTGCTGCTCATTCTGTACGATCTATCAATTCGACGGAGTCTGTAGGCACGGATCATTCCAAGTTGAAGAAAAAACGCAGAAAATCGGGTTTCGGTCTTTCGTTGATTTCTCTTTCACTCCAAACAGACCCTTTCATGATTTCTGAAATTTCTAGGCTGCCTACTTCACTTTCTTCAACATCCTTTGCCCCAGTCTTCCCAAAGCCAGATTCATCCTAATTAAAATATCGAAGCTTTTGTCTGTTCACATTCAGATAGTTACTTTGCCTCAAAAAAATTGGCACGCTTCTTCAAATTAGATCGAAAAAAGTTTGAACTTGAAGATACGTGTGATATATGTCAGGCGAGTATTGTTACCTCGTAAACCACTTTCCCCCGCTATTTGTAAGAAATTTATGAACTTGGTACACATAATGGTATTATCGTTAGTGATCGAACGATGTGTAAGCCTATAAGGTGACGGTGGTTTATCAAAGAAGCGATCGTACGGCTCGTCGTTGAGTCGAGGGTGAAAAAGAGAATATATAGGTTCGAATTGATATACCTATACCTACCTACCTACCTCGAGGAGTAAGAAATAGAAAAGGGGAAAGGTTATAGAGCGGAGGGTGAACGAGCGAGATAAAGAGAATAAGAGAGAAAAAATATATAAAGAGAGTGGAACAAGGGAGGAAAAAGATTCGGCGCGGAAAGTCGTTGTCGTAGTTCGTCCCCCTTCGCCACTTTCCCGCTTATTCAGCAATGATTCAATTCGGATGTGCTTTTCACGCGGTGAAGCAGCGGCAGTGGCTGTGGCTGTGGCTGTGCCTGTGGCGTGTGGCTACGGGATTCTCCTCTTCGTCGAGGTCGACCGTCTATATAGAAGAACCCTGTGCGAGAGGGCGAGGGTACGAACAGATTGCCCAGCATTCAGCCACCCTTGCCTCTGCTTGGCTCGCCAGGACCGCCACCCCTCGCTTTACTTCTCGAACACGAGCGGAGAGAGAAAACGAAAAGCAAGAGCCAACTAGCCGACAAGTCGTTCTTTTAATTCCGTTTTTTTTTCTCCTTTTTTTTTATATAGCTGATAATTCTCTACCGTCGTCGTATTTCCGCCTCGAATCCCCCGGCGCAAGTCGATTATTGTAACTCGGAGATTTAAGGAGACTCGATGATTCAGAGGAGAAAATAATTAGGAAAGAAAATTACGACCTTTGGTAGTTTGACCCCTCTCGCAATATCGCCCTATTATAAAAGCTAGGCTACTTAAAATCCGTAACGGAAGGTAGCGATCACCTCGAATTAAGAAAATAATGGAAAATAAAAGGAATCGAACAGCAAAAGAAAAAAAAATAAATAAAAAAGGAGTCGAGTCTCTATGTGTGGCGCGGTGCAGATGCAGGCGTTTCGATACTCGAACTATGGATGTGTAATATCGTATATGTAAACCGCACCGGTTTTAACTCAAAGGCCTCCGTTATACCGGCAAGATTAGACCGCGGTTTAAGCGCGGCTACGTGACGCGAGTATCAGGCCTTAAACTTTGACGCGAGGAAACATACTTACGATATAATAACGCTTTACACGTCCAATACCTACACGTTATTACCATCATACCTTGTAGGTACCCCAGCTACGTACACAACGGTATATAATACCTACATACGCAAAGGAACACTTGCCCTACGGCCTGGAGCGGTCAGCAGGACGCGGATAGCGGCGGGCAGCTGCAGTCAGGCCGCACGCGAACGATGCAACGCGGCTCTCTCACCTGCAGACCGTCTTATTCCTCCTTTATTCCTCGCGTTCGGTTCGTACTAAGAAAATTATTATTCTGGAGCTCGCAGCTCGATTCAGTCACCTCGATCTTCGATCCCAGATCCTCGGTCTTTCCATTACACATATATGTATACATATTTCTTAGTCGACGCGGACCGAGATCGTGAGAAATTTTTTAAAAACGTATAAATATACACGGGCGATAATTTTGTTTCTAATACAAGGAAAAAAAAGAAAAATCGAATCGTTTCGATATATTTTTGAAATTTTTCTCATACAACATCGACGAGTCCTTTTTTTCTGCCAATACCACCGAACGTGTCAGTCAGTGTTTCAATTAGTTATTTTTTCATAAGCTATTCGATCCTAAGTTATTGGTTGTTCGGCCACTTCTCTTATCATCAAGTATTACACGATTTATTAGAAGTTGAACTATTAATTTTTATTCAATAGATGGTCAACTTCTTTTTATTTCATGTACTCGATAATCTTAAAGTCCTTCATGGCGTGTTCTTGACGTATTTCTCCTGGACTCGACTGCCTCGATTAGGCGTTATCGAAAATTATGCATATATAAATTTCGGTTCATCGATCTCGGTTCATTCGGTTTTTTTTTCCCCTCTCATTTACCGCAATAACTAATTCGTTTACAGAAAAAAAAATTGCTTTGCATAATGCCGATTCATCGAGTAAGGTCTTCGCGGTTATCCCATCCGAATGATTTTCACGCTCTTCATGATCCGTTATAATTTAGTGTATAAATATATTTCGGTGGTCGAATTAATTACTCGGCTGTCAATTGAATCTCGATTGAAAAAGGCGCCGAGGTTCGGTTTGCTATACGACGCCTTCGATATAAAACGCGGATGACGATCAATCCAATTTCCGTTCGTTATATTTAACCTCGTACGTAAAGATGTAGATTTAATAAAACGTTGATATAACCAGGTTACATGTATCCCTCGACTCCCACATAAACCAGGCGTCTGCTTTCGCTTCGATTAGCGACGGCACGACATTGACGCGCGGTTATGTATCTTTAGGAGCAAACATAATACGCCAAGTTGTTAGCATTATAAATTATCATAAATATATGTTAACTACTATTATACTCGCTTGTATTTGTTAACAGATAACGTAGGCGGTATACTTTGTTCATACATACATATACCTATATATATACCACACACGATATTCCGCGTATAGAATATATATATATATATGTATGTACCTTGTAACTCTGGCAGTGCAGTTTAAACTCGTCCTGTCGTCACACGGATTTACTTTTCTCATTCCCCGCCGCAGTATAGCTGCTGCAGATGCAGTAAAACAGATTGACGTTACAATTGAACCTGTTACCAACACAAGAGAGATACGCCATTTTGAATTCATCCGGTAGTTTGTCCCTGATTTTTATCCCTTGCCGGATACGTGTGTCATTTGTGCGAGGTTTGGCGGCAGGAAGGTATATATGTATGAGCTGTGTCTCTGTCCAACGAATGGAAACTCTTTTTTCTCGTCAAATGGTTGAATTTTCTTAAATTAACGATCCTATTGGGTTTCCGCAACTTGTACGTATTACCGAAGCTGTAAGCGGTATAAGACTACGAACCGTTTCAAGTTACGCGGTCAACGCACACCGGGACTGTTCCTAATGGCTGTTTCGTGTAACTAAGTTCATTAGCGTACCAGCGCACCTACAAGGTAAACCTGAACCGGGAAATTCAGTGGCTAGAACGTTTATCAAACTCCGTGGTTGCAGTTGCACATTTACTCGTCAACGAGACCCTCGAACCACGTCCTTGATGACCACCGCGATGGCCCTCGACCGATCAACGGAAACAACTGCATATAAGCACTGCGCAGGTGTCGGCTATTTCCTACCCCATACCTACTCCGCAGGATATGGATTCTAATTTGGGCATTAATTAGTTCGATTAACATGCAGCTTAAGTCGTTTAACTTTGGCGACTATCCCGCGACGTAGCCACTCGTCGAAATGGAAAATTAGCGTCAATGGATGAGGCAAAAAATAGAACGGTATGGTAAATTTTTTCTCTTTCCATTTGCATCTGATCAAATTACAATCAATTTTACATCCTAATGCGTGCTCGGCTGCTACAATGTGGATATGGCATACCTTTGCAGTGCTGCTGCTGCTGCTGCAGCATGTGGAATAAAAAATGATAATTATTAAAATAAACCTGCAAGTGATTCCCACGCCTGTATATACCTATCCTGCCTACCTTATACTACGTGCATGCGTGACGGTTGAAACTGCAGGCTGGCTTTTACTGCAGAAGCGAATTTCCTCCGTCATATCCATCCATCCATCCATCCGTTAGCCCGTTCGTTTCTTGGTGCATATTATTCGCAAGTGCAGCAGCAGCAAAGCCCACCCTGGCTTGATCTGCAGGCGTCTTTGTGGTACCTGCAGTATACACTTACCTACTGTATACCTTTACATCTATACCTCATCGCAGTATGTAGACCCCTGCGCCCAGCAATTTAGCTCGATCTGCATATTTTAGCACGAACACTTCCGCCGATCATTATCATTCCGCGAGTCGCTCGTCGGCCAGGTTGCACACGATCGCCTGTACCGCACCCTCTCGTCGTCTATATACCTATATCCTCTTATCTTTGTTATAGTTTTTTCATTTTTTTATTTATTATTATTTTTTGTTATTAATTTTACACCGAGTAGACAGAAAAAAAAATATTTATCGGTTTTTTGATATCAATGCCAATTTTTTTTCTTTCGTTTTTCACTATAGCTGATACCAATGGCACGGTTTGAAGCGATTCCACGGTCAGTAAACGGTTGAAATCGAACTTCTAACGTATCTTTGTAAGTAATCGTTGATTTAAACAAAATTTTTTTTTTTTTTCGTAAGTATTGATAGTCAATGAAACCAGCCCGGTAATATATCGGTGAATAGGTCATGTCGGTCCGGTCTTCGATTTAGCACGCTGAAAATCATTCTGAATGCCTGCGTTCATCGGCGATAGCCTCTTAGTTTAATGATTAGCCTATGAGATTTTTATTATAATTTTACTGATACGATGACATAGAGAAATCGATCGCTATAAAGTGTAAGTAATTCGGTCGATCTATAGCTACCGCCAAACTTATCCTAATCGACAAATTACGAAGATTTATTATACCCTAACCCGTGTTATAAAAAAATTACATTTCGCTAATGGTAAGAAATTGATGATGAAAAAAAAAAAAAAAACATTTTTTTTTTGACATTATGTCTCCCAACACAAGTGTCCTAGATACCTAGAATCCCAAATAAATACTGCACTAAGAATTTAGAATGCCAACGTCCTTCCCAGGACCAATTCACCTTGTAACTCTAAGTTTCTAAAATTTCCAAATAGAAATTTAGCTGAAGCAGATATACTTATGTAGGTATATACGAAAGAGACGCGATGTACAATCAAGTCAAAAATATAATTTCACTTTGTAGATGATCCGAATGGATAACGGCTGAACCGGCATTAATTTAATTTGAGACCAAGCACGATATGTCGCTTGTATGATTGTGTAAATAAACTACACGGGCGTATTTACACCGGAGGGTACATACCTATATAGGTATAGGTATATACAGATATATAATTATTTACGTAATAAGGCAATAAGTTTTAATTCTGAGAAAGAGGATGGTCATCGTACGAGAGAATCGCGACCGTATGTAGGTAGGGTACCTACAGCAAAAGTCCCGGCGCGGCGTAGTCCCTCGTCCGGGCAGCGAAGCAGCCAGCCCCGTTGCATTATGGATGCGTTTGCAATAATTATTCGTTTCCTACGAGCACACGTAACAACTATAACATCGAGGCGTGCGGTTCGTGCGAGGCCTCGTGTTTTGCACCTGATTGAAGATAACACTGACGATTGCTCGGGTCCCCCTTCGTACCCATTATAACCGCGTTACACATATATCTATATGCGGCGACTCTTATTACACACATTACATCAACGATACTACAAACGATAAGAGAAGTGTCACTGAAACGAGAATCATCCCCTTTTTTTGAAGAAGATCAGGGGGGAAACGAGAAAAGAAAGACGCCTACAGAATGTCCGGCGTTAGTTTTAGCCGGAAAAAAGACCTCGTATGCACAGATTTATATAAGAAAAAAGAAAAAATGTACAAAGGGGATGGAAAATGACGCAATGGTCTCACTGTCGGGTCTCGCTATACCCTCTCCGTCGGGTATTGGGAGTCGAAAAACTCGCGTATAGCTAGGGGACAAGGTTATACTGGGTTACAGTGGTTTCCAGTGGTTTTCACGCAAACTAGAGTCTCCTGGGGGGTTCCTTAGGGTTCGTACGCTCCAGGGGCGCCACTGGGTTTTTCGAACCGCAGGGTTTCGTCGCCTGCTGCCCAAGCATTTCCATTTTACCCCTGGACAGACGCGTCGCATTATTTTCGTTGAGTACTTTATACGGAGACAGCGCAGTACAGATAATGGTATATACACACATATATCTATATACACATGTATATGTGTCTACCTACCTACTCGGTTTTATATGCCGTCGACGTCGTTCTACCCGGTTGGACACCTACTGACGCGTTACTTATTTATAAATACCGTTGGCGCCGGTAGATACAGACATCTGCCGTCGAGGGAACGCGTCAATTTCCGAGTTGGGGGTCATTTCATAGCTAGACGTACCCTCTACGGGCCACCGCATCGTTTATATCGATATAAACGATTAATTAGATGCATCAATCGTGAAAATTTACAAAAAATTTCATATTCCCTATAGATACGAAATGAATTCTACACGCGTGATAAATATTAACCCCGTGATAAAATTGTCGTATGAAAACTGCGGAGAGGGTAGTTGTAAAAAATAAAAAAGACGGGATAAAAAAATTCGTGTAGAACGCGGCTCGCGAAGAACCGACGATTGGAACTCAGCGATCGATTATCGGAAAACGTTTAGTTCGACATTAATTTTCAATTTGGAATCTACTTCTCTCTCTTTCATTCTGTTACCACTTTAGTTACCACGGTATAGATGTAATAGGGAATTATACAGGGTGTCCCAGAACTAAATCTCCAAAATGAAAGGTGTCCTAGAGGAGGTCGAACCGAGTAAATTTTCCCGAAGAACATGGGGTCTGCGAAGTCGCGTTCGCGAGATATCGCAAGTTGAAAAAAAGTATCGCCTTGCGCCGCGTCGAGGCGGCGCGAAGCGATACTTTTTTTTTCAACTTGCGATATCTCGCGAACGCGACTTCGCAGACCCCATGTTCTTCGGGAAAATTTACTCGGTTCGACCTCCTCTAGGACACCTTTCATTTTGGAGATTTAGTTCTGGGACACCCTGTATAATCGTGCGATCATTTTTCAGGCACGATTTAACCGACGATCATTCACCATGTTCTTGAATATCTGCGCAGAACTACAGTTTCTACATTTTGCGGTTTGGTACCATTTCCGATACTTTAGTTCCATTATAACTGATCGTCGAAGGCGTATAAGAATTCGATAAAAACCTGCTGCATTGGTTTTTGCGTACGCCATGTCCATCACCGGGTACCACAGGAATTCGCAAGTAACTCCTGTGACTTCTTCTTCTCTTTTCTTCTCGCTAAATTAGCCATTGCGTTAAAGTATGCGAAATTGATCGATCGGGTACCGAATCGCATGATAATTCTCAGCGAATAATCGAACCTACAATTTCGTTGATTCGAAGCCAGCACGAGGCTCGATCAGAATGGAGAAAAAAACCACTCGACTGAATAAGCGGCGTTTTTCGTTGGTGTTTATTTCAGGCGGGTTAATTAGTGTTGCCTTGCGAGGTTTACGGTTGACATTCGTTCGAACCGTTCGGTTGGTTGGCTGGCTAGTTGGGTCTTTGGCTGCCTTCGGAATGGGTTTTTTACGGTTACATACTGCAGGTCGATCCGTAGTCCTCCTATTCGACGAAGGGAACTTGGACTAAAGGCCAAGCGTATATCTCCAATAAAATCCGATGGAAGCAGGAGCAGGGATCGGTTAGAATTTTCTTGATCTTAGTAGATTACTTAGGCACGGGTTCCGGCGTTGCAGGCCATCTCAAACGCTGCGGAACAATATTCTTTTGTTTTATCCCATGCGGTGTGATATTCACACCATTTTATTGCTCAAATTAACCCTATACCACAATTTACCTTAACCCTCGGAACCAGCCGGAGGCCTGAGGATAAGATTTTCTCCTCGGTAGGTAGGCGTAAAAAAGATCGAAACTTAAGCGTCGTAAAACTTGCCCAAAATTATTATGAGAAGAGCGACTATTTGGGATAGAGAGAGAAAAGTAATGGAAGCTCGAACCGTTTCAAGACCTCGAATATTTCGCCAGAGCAAAAGGACTCTTGTAAAACCACTGAATCGCGGAGTAGCCACCGATGGTTTAATAGAATATTTGCAACACCCATCGACCTCGTTTTAGACGCTGCAGTTATAGCTGGGCTTTCAGTTCTCGTAAAATCAGGTCAACGGTTGTTGTTCTACTGGAAAGTTTCTCCGTTGGCAATAATTTCATGTTTCTAAACGCGGTATCTATTCCCTTTTCAACGAACCCGTTGAATTCTCGATCCTTTAGCATGCTCATAGATCGCCTATTGTAATCTCAAAAAAGTCTTTTTTAATTCTATAGACAAACTTGACCAGCGAGTTGAGTTACTTTGTTGGATAGATCCGGCTTCGCCCTCGTAAACAGCAAACGTCGTGTCCAGATACATGGGACAGGCCTTGCAGAGGTCCTGTTAAAAAAATAAAAGAAGAAAAATTGACAGTCGACACAGGGCGGAAGACGAGATAAGACTCGGAGGGATGGTCACCTTTACTTAGGTACACCTACCTCCGGTCCCACGTGACGGACTGACCCAAGACCTTATTAAGTGTTCTTATCGTAACGAGATGTCTGGGACTTGAGGGTAGGATCGTTTAACTTTTACTCGGCATGCAAACGACCAACCGAACATACCTTCGAAAGATAGGTCAAAGATTTGTCCGATGTAAAGTAAAGGACGAGCTGAGGCTAGTCTTACGTAGATACCTACATACCTATCGACCATCATAATGTATACGGGTGGTGTAATTACGATTGCAAATTTTTCACTCAGGTATAATCTCGATTGTGCATAAATGCATTCGTTCGAATATTACCTCATCGTTTTTCTAAACGTTTAAAGTTTATAGCGTGTAAAGCTGGCTATACCTGAGTGACTTACCTGAAACAGTGCAGCGAGGCCTTTGAAGGTACACGTATATGGTAAAGAATTTTTCAGGAATTTTATACAGCGAATCTACTCAGATCCACATTGTCGATAGGTTTTCTTGCGCACTGCACCTTTCACCGTTTCTATCAAGATAGTAATTACTGAAATTTTTAATAGAGGATGGTGAAACTGTCGCCTCAAGTTTCCGGTCTACAAAGTCGCGGTTATAAGCAGCGCTATTTTCCGCGGTTAGTTGAACGTGACATTTGTGCGTAGAATTACACGCTCCGTTAATATTCATTTTCGAATAATTATACGAATCTCAATTTGGTGAAAGAAAAAAAAAAAGAAAAAGGAAAATGTCAATACCAAACGTTTTGGAATAACTACTTACGGAAATCGTGGTGAAACATCTAAATGCAGGTCTGATCGTTAAGCGGAATCGTAATCTGCTACAGGCAATAAGGAATTTCCGATAAACCGGCCGATACTATCCACTTTGTTTTTGACAAGGTATAACTAACTTCCTGTGCGATTAGCAGAGCAACAAGTGAACCTTTCCAACTCATAATGTCAGGTACGGGACCTACAACGCAGACCGTCTTTATACCTGAAATCAAAAAGGCATATTTCAGATAGATAAAACAGTTTTACAAACAAATATTGTACACTAATGGCTGTTTAGAGGGCGCGATTGACAGGTCAGTGGGTCTCTACGTACTTACTACGGTAAGTTTATTGGGCCCTGTAGAGACACTGACCCATGGGGCTGTAAATCATACCCATCCACTACGTATATACTCGAAGAAGGTCTCCTGTTGCAGGACTCCAGGTAGCCAGGTACCACCTTCCGCTTCATGAATTCAGTAAATACCCTGGAATACATACCCACAAAATTTGTGGTGCAGTAGCCAGCCAATGTACACCTACATCGGTATACAGCAGATCCACGAGGACCCTTATCTGGGCCAGGAGTCCGGGACGCACTTACGGATCTGTCGGCTAATCCTATTAGAGGCATTAGGTCTAGTTGCCTAGTTGCATCGGAACTTAGTAGGCTGTATCTGTGTAGGTAGGTATATGTACATGCCTAGTCTAGGTATACCTAGTTGGACCGTGGTTTACCTTAGGATGTTCTATGTCGTTGGTATAGTAAGTGGCATTCCATTCATTATCCGATTCTCAATTCAAGGAAGTCTCCTTTTCGTATTGCGTTTACGCGCCTTTACCAAATTCACCTTATACGGATTTTATGGTGGAATTTATGTACTGCAGCGGTACTCTAGGTGACTAGGTCGATATACTGTACAGGATGTAGAAATATACGTATCGACATATCCTGATAGAAACTGTAAAATCATCAGCATAGGACGTTCGTCTCCTGGACTCCAAAGGAGGTGTCCGTATGTTCGATTTCTGACTAGAAACAGAGTTTTCTTGAATCGTGTTACGATATATCGACTTTCGAATAAATATTTTCGAAAAATCTTCACGTTTGCTATCGTCGATCAGTGTTCGACTTTTGAAATAAATGTCAAAATGACGTGTAGTTACTTCTGCAATATTTAGTGTAAAAATTTTTTAAATAACCATAAATTGTGCCTTGGACATGTTCGTCGATCGTTCAAATGTCGACATCCCAATTTAAAAAAAACTTCTTATTGCTCAAATATCTTAATTAACGTTTAATAATGATAATATCCGGGGCTACTTCGAGTAACATTTGGTAATAAATTTTTGATTGAATTTCAAATCTTTCCCAGATAAATATCAACCGACCAAATGTTAACACGGTCAATTTCACATTACTAACTGTCAAAATTGATAGCTATCGTTTTTCAAATAATATTATCAAAGGCAGGTTAAATTTCAACGATGTTAACGTTCATTTGCATCTCGTTCGATTTTTTCGCTAATTGGACATATGGGAGTATACTGTATAGGTAATAATATTTTAAACGTGGTACACGGTCATGATTTTTGGAAAGATAATTTTCACCGGATCGGCAATCGCTATTTTATGTCCATCCACGTCTTGATACGTGTTATACGTGTACGTGTCAATTTATATATCCGGTTATCTCTCCATAACGTCAAATCAGGAAGCAGTACCATGGGTTTACTGATCTCTGTCATGAAAATGAGTATAAGAAAACTAGACATAAAAGCAAACGAAAAAAGAAACGTACATACCTAATTCCTCTCGTTTTATAGCCTATACTTCGTTTACTTCATATACACGAGTTCGTAAAGCTAAGTTTATTTGAAGATTTACGCTTATAGACGTCGGAGTCCGCTGCCAGGTCTCTCGATCTGAGAGGAAAAGGATGACAGGGAAGGTATGAAAAGTATAAAGAAAAAGAAAAATAAACGTTAAAGAAAAAGAAACCTAATAATTGATAGCGTTATAACGTTATAACGTTGGGAAATCTCTCGTACTCCCTAACCGACACCACTTAGCTATATTTATGCCATTTTTGCATAACCATTTAAATATCCGAGTACGTACATACGTATGTAACCCAACTATCTGCACATTATAAACAGGTGTACCTACTCGGTTAGCTGCGGCTGAGAATTCAAGATAAGTACATCGCAATTACCTGGTACATAGTTAATTAGAAGGTATCTAATATCTATACAAGTATTTATTGTGATACGTAGTATATAAATATATGTACGTCTATATATGTATACGTATGTAAAACGTAAATATATGGACACCTTCGTAACTACTAAAACATACACGATTGTACGCGTATATACCATTTATCTATATACGTATATACAAATATTATACCTGTATTCGTATAATACAGTATAAATGGTATGCGAGAAAGCCAGGATACTCATGGATGGTGTGTATAACAACGTATCGAAGCGCGTCGCGTCGTACGTGCGTGTGAAAAGAAGGGGTTGCCAAGAGCATTAATAAAACGAAACTAGCTAACAAAGTACCTCGTAGAGTTTTAATGGTACTTTTATTATTGTAGGTGGCTAGAATTGAAGACCCCGAGTTTCGAACAGGGTGAGTTGGTACTAAGACTGCCTCACACAACTGTACACACGTACCTATATATACCTCCGCAGGGGTGATTTGACGCGAGGCTGAGGGAAAAATGAATAACGAAAAGAAAAAAAAAAAAAAAAAAAAAAAAAACTCAGCTCCCAGCTTAACTAGGAGCCAAAAATTAGACCGCAATTTATAACGTAGGTACAAGATTGATCACGTCCCTGCGCAACTTAATAACTGTACAGTAATAAAAAAAAAATCTGTTTTTTTATTTTTATACATACATATATACATATCGTTGGCTATTATCACCAAACTTTATTACCTTCGAAAGGTGCCAATTACACAGCTCTGGTCAGCAAAGGTGCCATTTTTTCTGAGACCGATTCATATACCTACGTATATAATATGATACAGTAATCGTCTAGCTAACGACAAGTCTTAATCAACAAAGTCAATTATTTCTCAACTTATAAATATACTGTATGATCTAAATTCAGAAGTTGCGTGCGTCACATGAAGTACACGCAAAAGGGGCACTGGAATGAAGGTACCCATTCGTCATTGACTTTGTTTTCTTCGTCTGACAAGGAGGGATGAGTACCAAACCTCCGGTTCATGAATTCTGCCCAAACTACTCGAGGTCTTTTCATCGTGGCAAAGTATCAAATCCGTGATGTGTACTTCCGTCAAATGGAAGACTTTCTTCTCTCTACCGTGATTCATCATCTTATCCAAAACCTTTTGTTACTTCACTATTGGTCTGAACTGATCAGTTTACACTTACTACGTTGCACTCATCAAACTGCTGGTACGATCAATTGTGAATGATGAGTGAAGAAGTCCAAATAAATTGAATTACACATCATGAGAGCTCCATATATTTTTGCATAACGAAGCACCTCTTGAAGTTTTGGGTAAGGACCGTCATCCTTTATCCGTAATCCGGAGGTCCGATTGAACTCTCCTTGCGAGTTTTTACTCGCTCTTTGAATGTTCATCGACAAGTATGTGAATACGTACCTATGACTCGTGGAGGAATAGTTTCACTGGTTGTGAAAAATGGGTATCTACCGGGGCGTCGAGTCGCTCTTGTATAGTCGATACCATGCGACGAGAGGGGGATTGGGTTTGGTATGAGAGGGGGCAAAAAATAGAGTAAAGAATAATGTACATATAGGAAGAAAGAAAAACGGCAGATTCAAGTCCTTTGCCGTCTAGTTGACAAGAGTCGACTCGCGTAAACATTCTCGTTTCTCCTTGTTTGCCGTTGATGTTTACTGTCGAGTGAAGTGGAAGGGCCGAAGAGGGGAATGAAGAGGGAATAAGGGAATAAGAGGAGGGTAGGGCAGGGGGTGGGGAGGGGAGGAGGAAGAGGAAGAGGAATATAGGAGGGGAGGAGGTTGTTTCACGAAGAAAAACGAAAAAAAAGACCGAACTCCGCCGTTCTTCGTTTCAAACGAAGCAGTATCGTGGAAGAGAGAGGAGAGCGGAAAGAGGGTGAAGTTTTTTCAGTGGGCGTATACGGTATTAGTACACGCCCACCAAAAGTGGCTTTCGACCAATCACCGAGCTCGTATCCGCCCGTTTCGTACACCACGTGACTGACTACGAGCATTATCATTGGACGATACGACTTTACCACTCCCATTTCCGCGTGGTGGGGGTTCGTTCATGTTTTCACCGTTTCTCGCCAGAGGGGGGGTCAGGACGAAACGGCGGAGTGGTACGCGGATGAAGTGGTGTGGGTGGAAGCAAGTCAGTCGCAGACTGGAGGGCTTTGAGAGCAGGGGACGGAACGAACGAACTCTATCTGTCTATAACTAATCGCTTGTTAGACGTATGTCCGATTGCCCGTACGTAAAACTAAACCAGTGAATATCCTCGTTAGTTTAAATCCCTTTGTTCGTTAGTTTTTTTTTTTTTTTTTTTTTTCCTTTTACATTTCTTCTTCCTTTCTCCTCCGTTCCTCGGTCTTCCTCGATTCACCTCATTTTCGTATTGGTTTTTAATTGTGAATATATAGATATATACGTACATATATAACCTATACACATACATATACACAATAAAACCCCGGTACAGATATATATATATATATATATACATTTGGTTTTTTAAATATATAATTGTGATGATCGTTTAAATCGTGGTAACTTTGTGCCCTCGTTGTGTTGAATCATCGTCTTCATCGGACTAAAAGTGTTATTAATACGAATTGAAAACAGCCTACCATACTTCAAATCGATGGTGTGAACGGGGGGGCCTCGATCAGCCAGTATGTGGCCGCCTTACAGCGGAAAGTTTACCCTCAACGAAAGGCCCTGATATACACACAGCCGTTCAATTTTCTCCGCGGTTATACATACCTGTTCAAGGAAATTAAAGTTAAGGACGGATTCGTTGTTCTTGTTATTTGTTTGAATTTTTATAGTTTTCTTACTCGTTGACCAACTTATTTATAACGATACAAAGACGTTTCGTAGTGACAGTGTGAAGTGCGTCGTGTACAGGTGAAAGATATATATACCATATAATTGTGCGGTTAATTGCGCTGCAAGGGACTAACCACCGATTCGTTACTACACTATATTATGTCCGCCTACGCACAGTTCGGATATTCATATCCGTCGGCCTCCCAGGTAAGCTTGTGGTACAAACTTTAAATGATAAGAAAAAAAAAAAAAAATTAATATACTTTCAAAACCCTCGATAACCAACCTCTCGATTAACCATCAGAAATATTTGAACCTTAATGCCTGATGCTATAGATTTTTATCGAATGTACAGTCTGACGTTTAGATCTTCTATCCCAAACTCCGTCCTCCGCATACCCTTTTAAAACTTCAATTCTGTTCTAATCCGTTCAGCCGATATCCAATCTTCAAATTTCTTACCTCAAGCTTCATTATGTGAAAATATTGAACTATTACCTCGGACTCACCTGTCCCCTACGCACCGTCGGCCGTCGCTGGTCGGGCGACAGTTTTATGGTCCGCGTAGATGGTCAGTTAGATTTCTACGCCCAGAATCGCTGAATACGCGGAGAGTGAATTGGGCTTTTGAAAATGTGTTTTTTGTTTCAATCATGCTACGGGGGTCGGGAATTAATCTGATTTAATTGAATTTCTTCGCGTCTGATATACAGCAGCAGTTGTAATTCCTGATCTGTAAGATCGAGGAATTTTCTTTGGGGTAATTAATCATCGTACGTAGAACGTAGACGTGTGTATATTCCGGGGTGGGTAAAAAAATATGTCACGTTACGGATATATGAAGAGTATAATAATTTATTCGACGATACTTCGTTTTTTTTACACAGTATAAGTAATTGGGAAACGACTTACTAATTACTCGGACGTTTAGTACGTTTAGCGTGAATTTTAAAGTACCGCAGACTTTGACCGTAGGAACGATCGTACGTTTGAAAATAAATACGATCGATATTTAGAACCGAGGAGTCGAAGGCCGACGATTAATTAAAGCGATTAATTAAAAGCCTGGATTGGTCCTGGAATAGAATACCGAGTTTTGGGACTCTTTTTTTTGTTGTTTTCTAGTGTGTCATAAATCTGGAAACACTTGTCGAATAATTGTGAAAATAAACGTATTCTAAATATATCCTATATGTACCATGGACCCCATCTGCAACCGGAAAGCTGTCTCCGTCTTCATTAATTCGAGATAATAATTTAGGATGATTTTACACCCCGAATGAACCGTTTAAAAAAAAAAAAAGAAAAATAAGTAAACTTAAAACTAGACATTTGACTCGAGATATAGGCTCGCGAATGACGTCAACAAATATGGCGACTATATTTAACACTCGGACAAAAGACCGCGTGCAATAGATAGCATTTCTT
The DNA here is from genome assembly GCA_949628255.1 of Macrophya alboannulata. Taxonomy (NCBI): domain Eukaryota; kingdom Metazoa; phylum Arthropoda; class Insecta; order Hymenoptera; family Tenthredinidae; genus Macrophya; species Macrophya alboannulata. The sequence continues at coordinate 42,571,518 of OX451207.1, read as the reverse complement.
ACCCGCTATATACCTGTATACAACTTCGATAATACCTAATTACTTATTTGGTAACTATACTTATGACGAGTGTATAATGACTTCGGGTTGATACTGCACGGCTTCGAACGATCGTCTATATCTTAAATTATTGCTAATCAATAAATACGTATAATACCCTGTCCTATATAAGGTATAATATGTTACATATACCTATATCGGAATACCAAAATTGATTTAAAAATTGATTAATTTAAAACGACGCAATCCGGGAAGATAACACATTGAGATAGATAACGAACCGTCTGTATGTGTATATTAATAGCCGATTATTCGAGAATTGGTATATATATCAATATACATATTTCGTTTTTGTTCTTGCAAATTTTATTTTTTTTTCTTCTTCTTCTTTTCGTTCGGCCTTTATATTTATCCTGAAGCAAAGTCGAAGTCAACATTTCTCCAAGTTGTGTATACCATATATATGTAACAAACAAATACACATACATATATACGTACCGCGTATAACGTAGGTATATTCCGTAATATTCCCCAAGCGCCATCGCGCTCTGACTCGAGAACTCGGTATCGCGCTTAACAAAAGTTGATATTGCACTGGAAAACTTTGCTCTTGGAGGGTGTGCGGAAAAAGTTTGTAGGACCGAAAGTGCACCGCGCGTGCCTGAGCTTTACCAACACCACATTCAGGGTGTAAAACTCGAGTGGAGTAGGTATAGCTGTATCACCAAAACTCACGGAACTCTGCACTGGACAAGGGATGAGAAAAATCCGGGTGCGCAGGTGCGATTTAAATTCATAAAAAAATTTAAATCAAAAAAACACGAATAAATGAACCTTCCCTCATACTATCAACGGATTCATTCAAAATTTGGGGTATCACCTGTACCCGTATCTGTGTCTCAATACCATTTCTCGATCCAAAGATATATAGATGCCTATACCTACCTATTCGAATCGTATATAACTGCGAATTAATTGAATCGTCGTAACCAGTTGGTTTCCTGCTAATATATAACTGGAAATAGCTACGCACGACTTAATTTTAATTACTTAGTTTCAAGTCATTTTGTAATCAACGAAGATATATATTTTTCGATAAACGTATACCTATACGATTAAATTTCCCGTTTCAGCTAGTCAGCCAGTACGGTACAGTACAGCTGTAGGTATATACGAGGTATATACGTAAATATATTTGTTAAAAACAGAACTAGGTTTCTTGATATTTTCTTTCCACTGTACAGATATGTAAAGCCTATTAGTTCTGTCGTATATACCTACTTACTGTAGAGATATCAGTCGTATGGTACTACCTTAAAGCCAAGATATCGGCTGGTATATGTAAGTATAACGCCGTAGTTAGCCACACCTGAATAATCAGTTAATTATTACCTCATAAAATGGGAAAATGATCGTTAAACGACGCCCACTTTTTGTTTAATGAAGACTTCGAGACACGCGAATGATCGTGTTTAATTGAAACACAGCGCGAATAACTCGCGATCTGGCTCACGGTTTTGCTAATATATATATGTACATAATATATTTTACCCGAATAAAGAATTTCAGTTCTCGTTCGAATCGGTGCAGGTTATTTTACTATACCCTCTTTTGCCCGGCACTGCAGCAATCGAAATCGATAATTAACTTATCAAATTACGGTGCTGGAGGAGTTCTAATTGATACTCGAACGTCAGGTTTGATACGGGACTGCACAGTTATCGTAATTATATGAAACGATAAGGTCGAATAAATGTTATAGCGAATCCGTAAGGAATCTGAATCGCGGGCATTTAGCCTTTCAATTTACACGAATATTCATATAATACTATATATGCATATATTTGGATAGGTATATATCCTACGAAGACCGCACCGGCTACTGAATATTTTAGAACGATATCCGGTTACCCGTGACGCAAGATATTAAACTCGTATTGCTATATAAGATTAATTTGTCGCCGTAAGCAACGCGGACGATCGGTAACGGTTATAATATCCTTGTCGAACATCGTAAGCGCGAGGCCAACTCGATCTGTATATCGCGGGCGAGCTCTTTCGAAGAGCTGACTTTCCACTATAACGTATAGTGTACACGATAATATCCGCCATCTTGGTTCCAATATTTTCACATCAAACATCCGAAGTCTTGTTTCAATTCATTTTTTATTCTCTTCGCTTTTTTATGATTCAAGTCGTTCGATTTTAATCGACTCCCGTATATGAGGACCAAAAACTGTACATGGATCATTGAGATGTGTTAAAAAAAAAAAAAAACACGTGCCTTTAGGTGGTCCATCGCGTGTCTCATTGTGCGGATGATGAAAGAAGTAGAAATTCAATCGGGCGTATGGTCGCACGTCTCGAATCATTGTCTTATTATATACTATAAACAAGATATTAGTGATTTAAATCACCTATATATACAGGGTGTCCCAGAACTAAATGTCGAAAATGAAAGGTGTCCTAGAGGAGGTCGAACCGAGTAAATTTTCCCGAAGAACATGGGGTCTGCGAAGTCGCGTTCGCGAGATATCACAAGTTGAAAAAAAGTATCGCTTTGCGCCGCCTCGACGCAGCGCGAAGCGATACTTTTTTTCAACTTGTGATATCTCGCGAACGCGACTTCGCAGACCCCATGTTCTTCGGGAAAATTTACTCGGTTCGACCTCCTCTAGGACACCTTTCATTTTGGAGATTTAGTTCTGGGACACCCTGTATACAGGCTATATGAATGAAGATAAATTCTGTAGGTATATATGACACAGAGAGCGAGGTACAAATTTGTGTGCGGTAAGTAAGGAGGGTTCTTAGTAATTAATATCATAAGAGCAAACACAGAAGCGGGGTTATTCATACAAAGGGTGAACGCCGAGGCTCGGCTCGGCTTGGCTGGGCTGGGGGACACCATTGATATTTGGCATGGCTATTCGACCTCTCCTACTCCGCACTCTCAGCTTCCCCTATATAACCAACCTCTCTTCACAACTCGTCTCAACTGATGTATACATCTACAAACACCTAGACATTCACAGATACGAATACCTTGGTTCGATCCTGAATGTGTAGGTTGGTGCAGGTTCGTTGGTTGGTTTGTGTAAAGACGGAGTATGTACGAACGATCTCATTCTATTCATATCGTTACTGTATATGTGGATGTCTATGTATAGGTGAGCCAGGGCGAAAGCCAAACCCAAACCCAAACCAAAACTTGAGTCCAGAGTCCTCTGGGCTCTGAGTAAAACCTACTATATGTATATTAGCCATGTGTGGGTGTACGTCAGTGTGACGATATACCTTCGCATACACTGGGCGGGAAGACGGTAGATGTATAACAGTTTGCCATAGACCCACGCGGGGTTTATTCATGCGGCTATTTTTTTATTTCTGTTTTTTTCTCTTCTTTCCCTTTTTTTTCGTACTCGTACCCGTGCCCGTGGTCGGTCAGACTTTCGGTCGGGACTCCTTCAGGTCCTTTTCCGGATCCTCCAGTACCACTAGAGAAATTTATAACACTCGAGGGTGTCCGAGCGTTGACCATCCTTCGCACTACCGTCCTCCCTCGTTTTCAGCCCATTAATTATATCGCGGTATATCTTACGTATAGGTGTATAGGTGTATATATATATTTCGTTTTTTCACACGGTGGTCCTCGAGGGAGTGTATAAATAGGTTGACATATAAGCCATAACTAAATAAGGAGAACAGAAAATAAGACAACTTACCTAGGGCATTAAAAATCGATCGGCAATTATACTACAACCGATCAGACGTTATTGCTTGTCGTATCAACTCTTTGTGCAGGTACATATATATACCTCGTTACACCGGTTCTTTTATGCCCTGTTTTTTACCCGTTTTACTAATTAACAGCTGCCATTAACCCACCGTGTTTTCCACCAGTAAAGTCTACACAATAATTAACTCTTATCTTTTTCAATGACGCCTTTCCTGCCCGTATATATGACATACTTATAGGTACTTCTTCAAACTTTGTCAAACTTTGTCCATACGGGTGTAAACCAATGCGTATGCCCAGGCTGAATGACCCAACTCTTTTTTTTTTTCTCAACACTTTCAAATTTCTTTCTTTTTAAAAATTTTTTCTGTTCAAATCAAAATCCGCACGATCCTCCTCAATCTTAAAATTTTATTTTCTATGTTATTGTTTCAGCTTCTGGTAAGCGGGGGTCAACCTACGACGGCGACATCGCCGGCGATGTCGTCCGGAGGTGCCCTAAGTCCTGGAGCATTATCTCCGTCATCTACGGCGACGACGACGACGGGGGCTGCTCCGGGAACAACCGGCGGAGCTACTACCCCTGTTGGTGGTTCTACAGGAGCTAGAACAGGATGTTGCGAAAATGGGAGACCAATGATGACAGATCCGGTTACTGGACAGACTGTGTGCTCCTGTCAATACGACAGTGCAGCTCGTCTCGCGCTCGGTGCTTATCCTAGGCTTACGCCGACCGCTACCTCATATTCCTCTTATCCAACTCCTACACCGTCCACAACCGACCAGGGGCCTTATCCCAGCATCGGTATGGACAGCTCGGCCTTCTATTCTCCGCTGGTGAGTCTTTAGAAATTTATATATACCATATATTTCGCAAAAATATGTTGAAAGAAAAAAAGAATGGTTTTTAGAACGTCGTACAAAATTTCATGGACATCTATATCCTTGATCATTTACCCTCTTATTTATTTATTCATTTATTTGTAATCATTACCGTTTAATTTATGAACAGGTTAAGCTCTGCAGTTACCTTAACTGTCGATCTCAATATGCAACTTGTCAGTATATGTAACGTACGTAGATTGTAGTTAGATTATCGAACATGTCGTATACAGTTTATTGAAGATTTTTTTTTTTTTTTATTATGCACGTTTATACATAGTTTTACATTTATGTAAACGATCTGCTCTTATTATTATTATTACTATTCGAAATACATATATATTTTAATTGAATAAAATTATCCTAATTTTATTCATTTTTTTTTTTTTTTACATAATCAAATACAGTCAGATTTTTCGAGAAAATTTTTCGTCCGGTATTCGGGTGAAATTTTGTTTTTTAATTTTTTTTTTTTCTACACCTGGCCATCGCGTACCTCTACTCCGTCAGATAAATTTGGAGACTGAAGGCCATACCCGTAAACGGGGGGGGAATGGAGAATATAATGATTGTTATTGTGCTCGATGTACAGCGAACCATTCGGATTGTAATACAGGTACTTTTAGCCGGAGGTTATGGTCATGCAAAAAAACAAAAAAAAAAAAAAAAAAGAAAAAGAAAAATATTCGTGAGACAAAAGCTTTGCTGTAATACTTAAAACGAGACACGTATTGTACTTAGGTACGAAGTAGCGTTGATCAGATTCTTCGAGGCGCACATACACATATTTTTTTCTTTTTTTTTTTTTTAAACAGACATTTATGTACATCATACATACGTGTATCAAGGTCACCTTGTATTTTTTTTTTTCTCAACATAACTATGCGGTTTTTTTTGAACTAGAATTATAGCCGAGATCAAGACGAATCCAACAATATATGATAAAGTTATATTCGGATCAAAGAATCGTGAGATATTGTGTTTCAAATTAAAATAGTGGAACAAACCCGTCGCAGTCAGACGCAGTCTTACATTAGCGAGATCCAGGGCGCTAGCGCCGCCGTACTACGTCTCAATTTTCTACTTCAAATTATAACTTAGCTCACGAGCTTAGGTACCAAAGATAGATTCGTCGGTTTTTTTTAATTGGATTTCTCTTCATCTCACCCAATAATTTGTCCTTTATTATTTAAAAAATAAAAAGAAGAAATTTGTATTTTCCTAACTCCTTATAAACATGAAAGCCATACTAAACTTTTGTCTATAGAACATGAACATGTAGTCTTTCACGTAAGTACAAAGACTTCACTTTGAACGGTATATTCTATCTCCACCGTGTACGTGTCTCTCTATATTTATTTATTTGAAAGATATCCTGGAAATTGAGAAAGAGATATCCGAGTATCGATGTTTTGAGTAAAGCTTTAATTGAGGATTGAATTTCGTTTGATTACCGGCCATTTAAATATACTAAAGATGTTTGCACTTGTATAAGAACGCGTTCAATTAGACCAAGAAGACCACCATGACCACCGCTATCATTATACATATAAAAATATGTACATATATATTTATTATTATTTTTCTTCTATACCTATATTCGTTGTGGGTATTCGTGGAGCACGGGTATATACATATGGGATTTATGTATAGACAGATATAGCTTTGATATAGGCGTAAAGCGAAGTGAAGCTGAATGTATAGCTATACCTATAAGTTGAGTAAGCGAAGAAGCGAGTAACCAGAACTCTTTGCGACAGATGCCAGAATTCCGATTCCCGGACGGAAGAAGAGAGCCGGGCCAATTAAATTTGAATTTATCAACATAATTATACTAATTGGCTGCTTTTAGGCTGAGCTGTCAATTAATTTATCTTTAGACAAGCTCGGCTCTCTCACTCTATCTCTCTCTATCTCTCTGAAGCAGGCGGTTAATCAACCGAATCAAGCGAATTCCTCTTCTCAATCAAAGTAACACTCTCAAGTTTCTTCAAATGGAGCTGTTTACCCCCGTGTTTCGCCCACCTATTTTTTTTTTCAACTTTTTTTCTTTCTTTTTCACTTTTATTTTCAGTGTTTCGTTAATTTGTCTCCTCATATCGCTATACCAATCTAAATAAACCACATGTTTTACACAAAAACGTAGAAATCCGTGTAAAATTTTGAAAATTAAATTCTAAACCATATCCTAGTTCCCGTGAAAATTATTTGTCGATATAGGTTGTATACGTCGAATCAAAATCTCTATCTATAAAGAACTACGTATAGCTTCTTCGGCTGTTTAAGAGAGGAAATGGTATAGTGAGAAACGGAAAATCTTCAAAGATATATAAGGAATAGATACATTTTGATAGCTATAAGCGCGACTCACACGCCTTCAGGCCTTTCCTAGGCTGTTCAACAAAGTGGATGTAATAATTATTATGAACGATATCTTGATTGGAGATATATATACTCACTGTGTCTATGAGATATCTGTCCCACGTCTCTACGAGGTTGCATTATAGCACAAACCTTGCGCTGCACGCTATAGGAATTTTTTTTTTTTTTTGTTCTTCTTATTTTTTTATTTTATTTCTTTCGCTATCCTATCAAGATTATCTGTCTATTCGCAAACATGAAATAACGAGTAGTGTGTCTAGGTACTCTATCGGCTTACGACACGCGCCTGTTCTATGTACATACATATTATACATATAATCGATAATTATAACCGAGTAATGAAATGAAAAGGATAAAATTTAGAAAAAAAAAGTGAATGAATGAATGGAAAGGTAAGATAAAACAATGTAAATATCGCGATGACAAGGTATGAGGTAACTGCCAATTATTTTTACCGCGAGTCATATCGCTGCAATTAATTGTTATACATTTTTTTGAAAAAAAAAAAAAAAAAAACGGGTATTGCGAAATTTTCACCTTTTATTGATCTCTTCCTCCGAATCAGAATCGTTTTATTTATCCGTACGTCCTGATCGTTAAGATATATAGAAAAACGCGTCTGTAAGTCGGTTCGTTCGACGCGATCCGATGCGATCCGAATGCGATGCGATGCGATGCGATGCGATGCGATGCGATGTGATGCGATGTGATGCGGTCGTGGTATAGGAGCTGTAGTCGGCTTCGCCTCGTTCCTGGCAAAGGTATCGATTCTACGTATGTATATAAACGACGAGAGGGCCTTTTTATCCTCGTACAAAACTCGAGCCACTATAATACATATGTATACATACATACATACATACATACATGGCATGCGGGGTTAGGTGTATTATACCGTACGGGAAACTATAATATTATACCCGTGGCCCAACTCGGAGGAAGTGGCTATATCTTTATTCGCACAACGGATGGATGCGGTCCGGCCCTAAGATTCATTTAATGTTTTTTGGCGCCGGTCATCGATGCCCGTTCCTCGACCATCGCCGACGCGAAGAAGAAATCTCCTACCGCACTACTAATATCAATTCTATTCACTACTATATACATATATATATACTACATACATACACCTACATGTATGTAGGCATAAGAGCCTCGGAAGATGTATACTTATTGACAGATCTCTTATACCTACTCGTATAATGTATGTTTGGATTTGTATTTACCCATGTACGTGCAGCTTTTGCAACTTTCCACGAAAGTTTCTGTTTGGATAAACTTTCTTGGTATATATGTACATAATATATTATAGTGTCCTGTATGTAGATAATTATGAACCAATCACTTGTCATACGTGTTCCAAGCTAAGAATTATAACAGAAAAATAAAGTTCTGATATAGTTTTCATTTTTATATTATATATATACTCGTGTCTATCGTTACATCACGTATATTGATGATTTACGTCAAGGTAATTTCTCGATAAAAATGTCCTAGTCAGCGTCATTTCATGTATGAAAAAAAAAGAACACATGACACATTGACGTATTCAGAAGAATTTCAAAGATACGAAATTGACAATCCCCTTATCATTATTTTCTATTCATTCGTTATATGTAAATTTAGGTGAAAATATAGAACAAATTTTTTTTTTTTTCAAGGTAATTACCTTCACTTTTTTGGGACGAAATTTCATTGAAAATCGATCATTTTGATACGAGAACTTTTGACAAAAATACATTCGTAAATATATCGATTCTTGTATAATATTATACACAAACGCATCCCACGTAACCATATCGCTGCACCGCAAGCTGCAGCGATGCAACGGCACGCTCCGATGATGGGCATTATCGTATAATAAGAATCGGATTAGCATTAGCATTGAATGAAACGAACTGGGAGCGAGAACAAGCGCAATAAGAGTACGCGCGACGACCTCGGTGGTCCAGGGTTTAAAAAATAATATAATACCAGTCGGGCTGACGGGTCCGGGACTCGGGAAGGCCGAAGGGTCCAGGAGGGCCAGTAAGGGACAGAGGGACTGAACCTGGCGACATCTACTGGCTCTGTTTAAACCGAGGTACGATACGAACGAGGAGTCTATATGGAATACGGCTTCACAACGGTAATTCGATTACCTCGACTTTAACGTTCCAGCTATATAGTTATCCCCGTGAAACTTACTCGTCCTATATAACGTGCCGAAAAAAAAAATTCACCCTGTTACTCAAAATAACAGTCGATAGGGATATTCCGGCTTCCCCAAAGAACAACCTCATTCTTTTCTCTTCATAAACCTAAACTTAAACCTGAATCTGAACCGGCTTGAATATATATTTCTGGATAACCAAACGGGAAATAGCGAGAGAAATAGAAAAATGAGTAGAAAGTCTGTTGTAATCAGAGTCGTGATTTTCTGTGGGAAATTTTAGTCGTAAATATAGTTTTTTTGCGAAAAATTAAAAAAAAACTTGTCCCAATCAATCGCTCGGCAGAAATCAAGCAGCGAAATATATAGTGCTCATATAGGAGGACAAAATTCTCCAATAAATTTCGCTGAAATCGGTCCATCAGTTGTCGAGCTATGCTGGTATGAAATTTCACACTGCTATACCTTCGCCAAATTTGATTAAAATTTTTTTCCATATTTGACTGAGGAGCGTTCTGCAGCCTCAAGTTTTAACCAAACAAATTTCGTACAAATCATACAAACGGTCGACAAGATATTAACACTTCTTCGAAAACACAGTTTTCCCCTTTTTGTATGTTTCCCTCCGAAAATCCCTGAGACCGATTTTACCCAAATTGGATACCGAATTTTCATGACACGGTCTTTACAAATTTTAATATTTTCAACTTCAATGTATCTAAAAATCCGGAATCGTCTCAAATAAATTCGTCATTTTTACCGTTCGGAACTTCAATCCTGCAGTCTCGTATTGTACTGCACGTAAAAATTTGATTTGAAGCCAGGAACCTATATTACATGCACGAAGTTTCTCGCACTGTTTCTAGGCGTGATCAATCAAGACCATGATCATTGTTTTTTATCAATGATATACCTCATATACAAAATGCAATATAAGGTTTACGAAATGAGAAAAGGGAAGGGGTTAAGAGTAGAACAGGGAGACGATATAATACGTTTTATGCCCTCTTTAGACCCGTGCATGCTTATTGACTTAATGCGTGGAAGCATGATCGGTTATTGTTTCGAACGGTCGACTACGACGAAGTCGCGTTGTAAGGAGCGGCTCAGACGTGGTGAAGCGCGGCGACCACCCGGAGTTTTGCCATTAAAGGCGCCTATGTGCTTGCAGCATCAATTCCTTAAAAAAAAATGTCCGTAGTTCTATCTAGAGTTCAGAATACGTGAAGGATAGAAAAATGTCGAAATTAAAAGAGACCCTTGATTTATCACAATCGCAGCGGGAAAAGTTTCCTGAAACGAAACGCAGAAATTTCGAAAACATCTAGTGCCAGCTTTATTTCGAGGACATGAATCCCGCGACTTATACACCATGGTGGAAAAAAATAAGGAGTTAAGAATTTTTAGATTACCGACGTCGACGACGCCGCGTCGCGTCGCGTCAGGCCGCCTGCCGTCCGTCGCGTTCTGTAACACGACGCTGCTTGGCGCCAGAACTCTGACCTAAGCTGGCCCCCCCCCCCCCTCCCCGTTTCCTAATAATAACCTATTGTGCTACCATTAGCAGTCTCTAATGCCCAGCTAATGCCCAACTTATGCCCAAAATCTAACGCCGCGAATTGACTGAAACATTCGGCTTTCAAGGCGCGTTAAGCTTCTACTATTGTATTTATGAAATTCGATTCCTTTATCCTCGGATTTAATCCTGCGGATTCATTTTACACCTGCGGCTGCGGCTGCGGCGGTAGCGTTACGCGAAAGAGAGATATTCGCTCTGTAGAAGCGGGAGATTAAAGTTAAAATGATAAAGATGAAAAAAAAAAAAAAAGAAAAAGGAATTAACGGGGTTTGTAAAGTTGATGCTTGTTCAGCTTCTTCCGCAGATATTCTTATACACCGAACTCGTATACCTATACTCCCCACTTTTTCTTTTAAAGTCTCCTCATGCTGCAGTCTCTTCTTCTCTTTCAGATTTTGCATACCATAAATCCCACCGATTTACGGCACTGGGGCGGAGGGGGAGGGGGAGGGGGAGGGGTGGGGGGATTCTTTATATATTATATATCAACCTAATCTCGTGAACGAACCTTAAGCTCCAACTCTTCCGGACGATATTGCCAATCGCTGGAGATAACCTAACCGTGTCTTACACGACTCGAACGTTTTGCTTCGGGATTGTTCGAATCAATCTTCGAACGAATCGAATCGCTCAACTTCTTTTTTCACTCCTCGTTACTTTTCTCATAGCATTTCTCGAATCTTTTCTCCCCGTGTCGTTTTCTTCTCCTTGTCTTTTTTTTTTTTTTTTTTTCTTCTCGTTCTTTCTCCTCTAAGCTCCGATGGAATTATTTTACACATTTATTGCTGTTCATTATCGTTAAACTTATCATCTAATTAAAAAGAGAAAAAACCAAGAAACATAGTCCGAGCGCGTAAATTAGATAAATCTCTGAATGAAATAAAATTTTACAATTCCATGTGCTTCCTGGTGTCTCGAGTCGCTCGACACTCAGCTAGACGTAATATATCTAACTACCTAATATACGTTGGAGATATAGCAGAGGTCCGGCGGTCTAATGAAAATGAATATTTGAATGTGTTTCAGGGTAACCCCTACGGACTGAAGGACGCCACGGGGATGGGAATGACGGCGGACATGGGCACCGCCTGGGGTACCGCAGCTCTCCAACCCGCGGCCACAGGCTACTATCCCTACGATCCCACCCTGGCCGCTTACGGGTACGCACATTACGCATATTTATTCCCTTGATTAATATTCACGCATACGCGGGGTTGGATGAAGAAGAAAACAAAAAAAAAAACAGAATTTATATGGGTATATATATAAATTCCCTCTCCTGCCCCCGCTGGGAATTTTACCCAATTTCACATACACGAGGATTGAGAATTTTAGAAATTTCGAGATTCAAGATACACGTAGAAGATAGATCTACGAGACTAGCTTGGCAGTGGTGTGAAACTTCTTAATTCAGGATCGCTGTGTTAGCTTATTTTATAAATAACACCTTCATATCTTGCGCAGCGTTAAACAAATCGAGAAATTCAATTACGAAGTCGTCTATTAATTACAACTGTAATTAGTCTTGCCGTCGATGCCAATCTCTGGTCTTGATATCGATCGACTAAACCCCCTAATTAAGGTACTGACGAGGCGCGTTACAGTACGACGGGATATCTTACGAGACCGTGGTTGGTTATATATTTTTCGAGAGAAAGTTAAACGATCTATTATGTATATAGAGCGGAGTAGTTATGTACACTCGATCGTTCCTCCGGGTCCAAGAAAATTCTGAGATAAAATTTAGTGGACGAGATAAGGAGAGTCGGGTGCGGTAATCTTCGCAGCGCCAACGTTCGGGTTATATGGAAAGGCGGAAAGTATGTTGTCCTCGTGTCTGACAGCGCGGCAGCCCTAACCGACCGAAAGATATGGTGAACCTTATACTCGTAGGGCGTGGATTTACGCGGTTAGACGAGGCGAGAGAAGGCTCATTAGTCATTAGTAACTCGGGGTTAAACTTAGCCACTTTTTGAAAAGCTATTCCGTGTCCCCGTCCGCTTGAGAGTATTTAACAAAAACCCGTGTCGACGTAGCCAAGTATCGTGATGCAAGTCCCTCGTTGAGCTCCCGGTTAACTAATATTTCTTAGAACCTCGGGACACTTACCGACGATAAAACCTTTCAGACCTAACACAAGCCGGCCGAGGGATATCCTAATTTGTCGAAATTACTCGCGAAGTGACAATCACTCATGACGCTATAGCCATAATGAAGTTTTTTTTTACAGACATAGGTAAATATATCTTGGCGATAAATTATCAAAAAATTATTAGCAAACTAATTCGTCTCTAATTCTATTAAAATCAATCATTCGACGATAGGTTTGCTTCAAATCGATCAACGAATAATCTCCTTCAGGATTAAGGTGATGACTATTATTAATAATTTTTTTTTTTTTCTTTTCGTTCAAATCCCACAGTTTGTCAAATACTTGAGAGTTTGTCATGCTGCTGTTAGGTAGGTAGGCAGGCAGGTAGAGGTATATGTATATCTTGAGTTTGAAGAGTAGTTTCGTTCGTTCGGTTTTTTTTTTTGTTTTTTTTTCGTTCGTTTTTTTTCCACTTTTTAGTTAAGCTGAAATAAAACGCGCATAACTCGTGGTATATCTATTACATCAGTAACAGGTTTCCTGTCGTACAGCGTTGACAGTGGGGAGACGAACTTTCGTATAAGAAAAACAGTTTTTTTTTTTTTCCTCATATAACGTCATAAATCGGGCGGGTCGGAGATCTTCGTTCGTTAAAAAAGGTTGTTAAAAACCGTAGCATGTAAAATATATCTATACACGTGGTAATTAAATTTTTCTGACAAACACGTATACCGTATTGCTAAATTAAATCTGTAACAAAGTGTGTTATAGGAATCGTTAAATTATATTACACCAGTCTACTGATAAGGGTATTACACATCTCGCGATATCAGTTGTTCCATTTTTTTTTTTTTCTCTAATTTTTATTATTCTTCTCCTCTTTCGACTCTCTAGAACCGAGAAACGTGGCGTGTGTATGAAATTGTAGTAATCTAGGTTACGGGAACTGGAAGGGAAATGTTGTGCGGGGGTGCGAATCGGACACAAAGTGGACGAGAGGACAAACGAAAAACAAAATGGCTGTAGGCGGTTGAACGTTGAGTGGGTGTACAATAATGGCGGTTATTCACCGGTTCGCCCCGGCCATAGAGACTCGAGGCTCTGCACGGAACGCGACGTACTAGGGTATCGGCGGTGGCTGGCACTGGTGCCAGTCCTATATAGAGAAGTTGGAGTTTATCGATTGGGTTTCACCCGGGGGTTTGCCTGGCCTCCCCCGAGTCTTCCATTCCCGTCGTCCCGACGACCCCTCGAACACCCTACGAGCTCCACTAGCTCTCACAGGTGCTTTACTTGCTTTGGTTGGCAACCCTGGTGTGCCAACCTTCTCCTCCTCCTCCTCCTCCTCATCCTCATCCTCCTCCTACGCGCCTCACACTGTATACGCTTTCGTATATACATAGGTATACATAACGGTTACTATATACCTATATAGAGGCCCTCGTGTATACGCCCAAACGTGCAGTGCGGTAGGCATTGTTTATTATGGAATCCACCCTCCGACGCGGGTCCCTCTGCCAACCCCAGTGCCACCGTCGCCACCGACTGAGCCTTTACGAGCCACTATTAATTTACTTGCTTAATAATACCCACTACCGTCCTACTCTTCCTCTTCCTATTCCTCTTCCTCGTCCTCCTCCTCTTCCTCTTCCTCTTCCTCTTCCTCTTCCTCTTCCTCTTCCTATTGCTCTCCTCGTACTCAACCGCGGCGGTGCGCCTCCTCACACCTACCTATAACGTACCTTTGTACAATTTGAGTCAGTGATGTATAAAGCCATCGCTTTCCATCGCTTTAATCCGCATTGTATTTCGCTGCAAGGTGGTTCGTTCACCCGACTTTTACTCCGCTGACAAAACCGCCTTATTCACTTTTCGCCCTTTTTTTTTCTATACCATCGACTTTTCCTTTCTTCTTTTCACTTTTTACTCTTTACTTGTTTTTTTTTTTCACGTTTTCCAACCCTTCGTTCTCGAAACAAAACGAACCACAACCCCCGACGTTTAAATGGGTCGAACTAAAAGCTCCGAATACCCAAACCTCTCGGTATACCGCCTACTCGTCTGTACGGTATACATACCTGTACCCAGTCCTGTACCCGGATTTTGAAATTTCAAAATCAACAAAAGGCTTCCAATTAACGAGTTATTTGTATAAACCAAAACTTTAACCCAATGAACAGCGGAGTGTGCAATGGATGCTGTGCGGATAATGGCTAGGGATTAAGGAGACGTTAATAGAATTGATAAAGGGGCTGTTGGGGTGCGTAGGAGGAGTATAAGGCACTAGATAAAGCTCGGGTATACGAGTATGTGTGCTACTCGGTATACTCGATACACTTTATACACTTTATACACATTTGGTAGAGTCTAGGGGGCTGCGGAAACGCCGGCCACCCACGCACTACGTATACACTGATAGGTATGTATGGAGTAACATACGTAGGTAGGTGTATATATACGAGTTTCTCCGAGCATTGAATAAAGCTCGTTCGCACCCCTCGCGAACGGCACGTCTCTCTACTCTAGGTTTCCCGGTGTACCCTGAAGCCCTCAACCCCCAAACCTCCAGCTCCCGGCGCTAGACCCTCCCTCACGATCCGTCCATAATGCCACCCTCGCCCTTTCACTTTCCACCACCACCGGCAACGCCATCTATTCCCTTCTATATCGCGCCCCTCGTCGCCACATATGGGAATATATATGGCCATAGACACTGAATCAAATCTCCGAAAAATACCCTCATAACTTCGCGTTTCCCTCTTTAATACACTTTCCTTGGCTTATAAATAAACCTATCTTACTTACTTTACACACTTATAGGTATATATAGTATACCGACACCCTTCCTATACTCGATAAACCACAACTCTCCTTTCTCTCTGTATTATCCAGCATCTCAATTTCTAGCCACCTGCGATTTAAAGCAGGTGACTGAAACCCATCCGCACTTACACCACTTGATGTATACTCGTATGTACAATATATCTATACCTAGCTAGGCTATGCATGCGGATAAGCTCGCGTGGTAGTACCTACCGGCGTAATAATTATCCACTTCATTAACGCGGTGAAGCGAACAGCATGCTGCAGCTATTCTATGCCTCTAAGGATGGATAGACAAACGGATGGATAGATGGGTGGATGGATGGATGGATGGGTGCAATACACGTAACCCGGCATATATTAACGGGTTACAACCCCTCTCTCCTAGATCTACACGCCCTCATACATATATATTACTGGTATGTCTGTATATCGGGTAGCCAAAGCCTAGACTGTAGACTCTCTGGAGCATCAGCCTAACCCACCCACCCATCCACCCACCCATCTACGTACATACACAGAGACGTACGGATGTGTGGATATGGTTCGAGTGGTTATATACGTGAACGTGAACCAAAGCTGGGGATATGTTTGCACATCGGTACGGATACCATGGCATGGTCTGGGGATGGATGAAGGTGGAGAAGGAAGGAAGGAAGGGCGGGTTTGAAGCGTAACTATTGAAGCCTCAGCGGGGACGTAATTACGGGCGCTCTGCCAATATTGGTTAACCTTTCCAGGTTGACGCCGCCATATGCAAAGCCAGTAATGAGTCGCTCAAGAGCCTCCTAGTCTCCTAGTATTACTACCATATATAGCCGGCTCGACTACTCGTTTCACCTCGTGTATAGGTGCAGTATATCCCATCCAACGGCACGGTATGGCGTATCAAACATACCCTGTATTTCCGTATCGTTATTAGAATATCCGGAGCTCATACGACTGAGATAGTAACAGTCGAGTGCAAAAATTTCGAATAAAATTTACTCTGTAGCTGTAGCTGTATAGCTACGCAGCGGTATAAGATAAATATCTACCGGGCTCTTTCATATTTTGCCAAAATTTAGCGCGAAAAGGAATAAAAGAGATGAGGAGAAAACGAAAAAAAAAGGTTGAATTTAGATATTATAGTCTAGGAGAGGCGCTATACCGTGACGGACCGGGTCTTTGGCCATGTCACTTCTACGTCAGTGATTTCCTTGCGAGATGCGGACTGAACTATAATGGCGGCGGCCAATTGACTGTAATTTTTATTTTTACCTTCTCGACTATTTTTTTTTTTTTTTTTTTCTTTTTTTGGGAAGCGAACGAGTGGATGGACCTGGGTGATGGTTTTATTGGAAGAAACCAGAGCCTCTGAGAAAGGCTCTCGGCCTAACGCGTCGACGCCAAGCCGCGCCGACACTGCCACCGCAATGTGCGCCCGCTCATGCCGCATGCCTGCCGCCTCTTTTCCCTCGTCTTTCTATATACTACGGTTTAATAGGGGGTGAAACAGCCTTTTTATTTCCCCGCTTCTATAACAGTGTTCTCAATTCTATCCTTCCTCTTTCTCCGACTCGTTTATTTCCCAATTCATTTTTATCCGGTCCCGGTATAATATAATATAATCACCGGTAGTTACGAAACGAGCTTTTCTCGGTACGTAAAACTTTCACAAGTTTTTTTTTTCTTTTTCTTCACTACGGTATTTCTTCTTTTCTTCTCTTGTTTTTTTTTTTTTTTATTTTTCTTTGATTTTCTGAAAATTTGTATCTTTGATGTAGAACCGAGTACGAAATCGTGTACATATTCACGTGACATAAAGTGAAATATCGACGTCGTAGTATGACGAGAAACTTTATCGCCGGTTTAAATAAGTGAGAAGGTTGTTGATCGCCGAAAGTGGATCAAAGCCAGGCAAAGGCGGGATCGGTTTGGGTCGCAGTTCGCTTCACGGTTCTGTATATACATATATACCTATCTATATATTTTTTTTTCCAAGAGAGAGAGAGAGAGAGAGATATATAAATGAAGCACCACTCGGCCAGCTTCTCAAACTCGGCCAATATAACCTGCCCGGTAATAAAACCAATAGCAAACTCGCGCCACGAATCGTAAGTCCAGAATTAAGTCTCTAGTTTTATGGAGCGAATTTCCGTACATTAGATCGTCGTATTATATAGAACGAATATAGTGCCAGTGCCAAGATTTTTTCCAAGCTCAATTTACTCTAAAAAAATTTCGTCAAGAATTTTCATACCACTGTACTACATGCCACCTACCTGTACCTATCTGCAAGACAAAGTTATTTATTCATTCAGGTCTAGGATACAGGATATATTGCGTAATAATTATACCGTTAGCGGCTACAACGACCGATTTATTTGAGGAAGGTGTACACGATATTGTCTCGTCCGTGAAGAGGCATAGCGACTACTCTGTGTTTTATGAATTAAATTAAGTACATACGTAGATGGTCTACGGAGGCAACAAGAGAAATAAATTGATGGATAAAGAGACGGTCAGATAGATAGATTAGATAGATTATAGACATAGCGTTTAGAAGTAAAGGGAAGTAGAGGAGAGGAGAGTGGAGCTGATAGGAGAAGAGGAGGGAGAATATGGGTATGGGAGTTTGGTGGAGGATTCAGTCGCGGCAACACCTGTTTTTTAAAACCGTGAGGCTAAGAAACCTGTTTATTTTATTCGGTTTGAGGTGAAAGTTTATCTTGTCACAATGAGGAATCTATGGGTTTATAGCGTTGTCACCGTGAGGTTACCGTCCGACGCCGTTCGACACGCCGTTTATATAGGTACCTAAATTGACCAGGTGTATGTAACCTCGGCGAGAGGAGAGGCGGGAAAATTATACTTGCAGATTTCGATTGCAGAATCTCGTTTAGCCTGGATCAGCCTGGGTCAACGTGGTCGTGTATTTGCAGGTACGGTGCAGGGTACGATTTGGCCGCGAGGCGTAAAAACGCTACGAGGGAATCGACGGCTACGTTAAAGGCGTGGCTGAACGAGCACAAGAAGAATCCCTATCCAACAAAAGGGGAGAAAATCATGCTGGCCATTATCACCAAGATGACTCTAACCCAGGTGTCAACGTGGTTCGCAAACGCCCGGAGACGACTGAAGAAGGAAAACAAAATGACGTGGGAACCTAAGAACAAGACGGACGACGACGACGACGCCGTTCTATCAGACTCCGAGGATAACAAGGAGAAAGACGAACTTACGGGCGACAGCCGGGGCGACAGGGTCGGCGACGAGGCTAGGCGAGCCCACGACGATGGTGGTGAGTTTTTCTTTAACACTTTTTACGCCTAGTTTAAGTTTCACTGTGCAGTGGTCGTTTTTCAACCCTTACCTCTCAGCTGACCCTCCGTGATATTCGAGGGCTCACCAAAGTCCTGAATTTCAAGTTTCCCGTTCACGCCTCGTGCACCGGAGCAATTTCAAATTTATTACATCGTTCATCCTGTTCTTTTTGTTTTTTATTTCTCTCTTTTTTCCCAAATAGCTGTCATTCGAACCCAGAAAATTTTCCACCGTTTCGTTCGAATTATTCATGGCTACTTTGGCCACGAGACAAATCTCTATTTCTTCATGAAAAATATTTTACTCGTCAAGAGTACAGGTATAAATATACTATATGAACTCAGTTTCTCAATCGAGGGTAAACTCATAGGCTAGTTTTATTAGAAAGGACTAACGGTCCCCGGTGCAGTAAGGCGTGAAATTTTTCATGCGCCAGTGATCGTAAACTAATTAAGATTCGTTAATTGGTGACTGTTGCTTGATGAGTTTCGAACAGCTATAATATTCGTTTTCATAAATTTTATACCTAGATGTAAACCCACACACGAGTTCGTATTTAATATCGCCGGAGGATAAAATAATCACAAGGTAAAAGGACACGGCGAAAGATGTAGGTATACAACAAAGTCAACACAGAATTTGATCAAGCTAATAAATTCCCATCAGCGAACGTAATCGCTCATAAAAAGGAACAAGAAAAAGAACCGTGTGTTTAAATAATCCCCATCACATTCTCACGTCAGGATTTTTGCAGCATTTTGATCCTGAATCCATTTCGGTGAAGGTGAACGTTACACTCCGTTCTGACGATTTTTTTTTTCAATAAATTTATCAATGAATTTAAACTGAATCGAGCCATCGTGCACTTTCGCGAATATTACAATGGCCAATATTTGTATACGGCAAAATCCGGCGACGGTCTACAGTGGAGGTCCTCGCGCGACGGGAGAGAGACGCAGCGCCGTTGACCGATGACGTATTGGCGCCTGCGGCAAGATTGACGGCAGTGACCCCTTCGCCGTGGGTCCTATTACGTAGCCCACACCTAAATTGACGAGGATCTTCCTGGCCAGTCGTAAAATGTGATATAAATCAAGATCCGCGTTTGCCTCAATGTGTACAAATTAAAGTTTGAACGTTTGCTAATTCGTTGAAGGAGGGAAGGAAGTTTTCTCGTTAACCCTTTCGATATTATTATCGAAATGGTTGTATAGGTATCGCGGAGATCGGATAGCGCGAAGATTATACGGTTAACTACGGATAAAAGAGGGTCAAAAGTTAAAGAGCCACTTGTGGACGGTGGCGGTGGTTGGTGGCAGTATCTATTTAGCGGAGCCATAAGGTTCCCTTTATAAGAGCATCGAGGGTGAGCCAAAGGGTGGGCGCCAGGGGAACACAGAGGCAACAAGCCAAGCCGAAAGCAAAGTTGCGACGAGCCCCTTCCTGGGAATTATCGGTTGACGACCCATCAACTAAACCCTCTGCCGACTCGTTCGAACCTCTTAATGAAATTCTCACCCCTGACTGACTGGGAGACTGGAAGCTGGGGGTGACGAGACTCGCAGGGGTGTCGAGGGGCCAAAACAGCTCTTCGAAATCTCTCGCGCCCCAAAGTGGTCGCAGTTTCCCTTCCTTCCTTTCTCCGTTGCCTGCATGCTGCCACGCTGCCACACTCTACTAGCTCCTCGCCTCTATCCGTTTCACCCTGTTATTCCCTTGCGACTCCCTTTTTTCACAGCATCCCTTACAGCTTAACTACCGTACGACTCTCTTTCACTCTCCTCGACGCCCCCACCCCCGTATCTCCGCACCCCAAAATGACGCGGATCTCGTGTGTCTCGTTTTTTCGGCTGGAGAATTTCTGCCAAGAAGCCCCATTACGGTGTACGATATGTGCGAGGTTCGAAGCCAACCTAACTTAACCGAACCTTCTGCTTCAGTAAATTGCAACGGATTTTTAAATTCGCTTTCAGAACCCATGAGGCACGTGAAGGCCGAGCATCTCCAGCATGACAAGGATCTCGACGACGACGACGACCTGGACCTCGAGGATGATCCGAGAAGAGGAGAGCATCCTTTCCACCACTCGATGCAGCCCCATCACCATCACCACCAGGGCTATGTGGGGGACGATCACCTTAAGGACGAAGGTATAAAGTCGGACTGCAGCGGCGGTGGAGTTCCCATCCCTGCTACAAAGCCAAAGATTTGGTCCCTTGCTGATACAGCAGCATGCAAGACCCCGCCACCTCCAACGCATCCCCATCATCAACAGTACCTTCACCATCAGCAACACTACGGGCAACAGCAGCATCCTGGACACCTTGCAGCCGCCCAGGGTCATCATCACTCCCAGCAACCCTGGCTGGGTAGCGGTGGAGGAAGTTTGACATCGTTCGCGTTGCCATCGTCGGCGTCAATGAGTCCATCGGCTGCGGCGACGGCTCCGTACTCTAGTGCTGCTACAAGGTATGGCGGTTTCCTCTCCTCGTCTTCTGGTGGTCAGCTTCACTACAATCCAAACTCTTCGGGGTCTTCGTCAAACGCTTCTTCAGCTGCGGCGGGGTTTCCAGAGGTTGGGACGGACACGCCGCCCCAAACACCACCCAACATGAAAGTGTCTACCCCCAACGGAGTGATCCAGGGCCCTCCTGGGGGATACATCCCTGGTGGCAACAACAATAATAATAATTCCGGAGCTCACTATCCCGGAAGTCATGCCGGCGGTTATCTCTCGTCAAGTTCCGGATCCGCTAGCAACGGCTTCAGCCCTCGACTCCAGCACTCACCTCACAAGGAGTTCTCTCCGATATCACAAAACTCACTTATTCATCAACAGACCACCGCCAGCCTTCCACCCGCGGAGGGAACCACCACCGCCTTCAAGCCCTTCTACAAGGGGTGAGTTTCCCACGTTCTTCCATCCTCACAGATAGACAAATCTCTCAAATATTGTTGTACATTTTTTCATTATATTTTATTTTCTTCTTCTCTTTATGTTTCATGCAGATCGCAATCCATGGGCAGCGGGTTCGTGTCACCAGTCTAAACTCTCGATGGTCCGAAACGACGGGAGTCGATGCGTCCGAAGAGGTTGGTATTTCTTATTATCATATAAAAGATAGCGTATGTTGTTTCTCTCCGTTTTTTAGTGCCTCTTTATACCGTTAGTTGATAAAATTTGACGACAAGAGTTTAAACGAGAGAAAAAAAAAATGATTCGAAAGTTAAAACGTTAGACCTGTACCTGTACCTGGGCTTCGAAAACCTACGGTCACACGAAAGGATCCCTTTATTCACGGGTATAACTTGAGGTGCTGGACAATCGATAACGAATTAATATCCGGTGGGTCGATTGGTCGTTAGCCAGAGTCTGCGTCGAAATAACAACAGTATCGAGTATTGAGAAGAGAGCGCGTGGGCAGTCTGCGGAGACCGACTATCGCCACCTTCTTGACAGTGACAAATGGACAGAGATTTCAATCAGTGAATGGAATCACCGCTTCGTCGCTTCGCCTTTTCCCCGTTCTCGCTCGCTCCAAAGTGTCTCTCATACCTTCGTCTCGTTTCAACTCACTAGTCACCACAGAAGCGTAGACCACAATTCTCGCGTTCAGGTCTCTCCGAGACGATGTTTTAAACTCTGTTTATATGCATATAGGTATACCCAGAGGTTGTTAAGCGAAAAAAATAATCGTCAAAATTTTGTTTAGCTTGAGAAAAATTTTTCCTTAACCGAATTCTTTCCAGTTGCTCGAATATTTGGAAATCTCGAATTTTAAATCGAACTCGCAAGTCGGAACAATGTCTAGAATCTCTTCTTATATCGCCTTTGTGCAGTTTATCCCCGTCCCCGAGGGTCCGTATAGCTAGAATACGCCGTGAGTGCATCGCCGTGGAATTTCGCACGGCTAGGGTAAGAGGCGTCGGGGGTTTGGGTAAGGTATTTGAAATAACAGCGGAAAGCACTGAGAAGAGCGCGCGTCGGGTAGCGTTGAGAAGCGTCGGGGACGTCGCAGGGCCGGGTGTTAGCTCGCTTCCCTTATCTCATGGCGATCTGATCCTAATTTATAGTCGAGGCCCAAATAAACTAGTTTTCGCTGTCGTCACCTCGGACCCCGTCCTCTCTCGGGTCCGCTGCAGCCACCCGGGTCCAAACTGGACCGTAGCTCCGTTGCTCCGTGTTGAGAGTCGAGCCCACGCAGCCACTTGGTATATATACATATAGACCATCACGTATATAGATACAGAGAGATTTTCTATACACGTATACGTAGGCACTGAACAGCCACGCTGACCGTAGTAGGTAGGTAGGTATACCCGATCGCGACCTGAGGACAAAACCCGAGGACGGCAGCAGCTAGCTGCAGAAGAGATTTAAAAAAGTAATCCTCGATGCCGAGGTAATTGCCAATTAGCGTGAGGATATTTAATTGCCATTAGGGCATTCGACCCTCGAGGGGAGTCCGAGTGCCGAGCGTGTGGTCCTACCGTTGCAGTAGCCGGCTACCGAACGTGGACTAGACAATGCGGGGTAAAACTTCGGGAGTTATGTGCAAAAAGAGCAAAAAGTAAGAAAAAAAAAAAAAGAAAAGGAAAGTAAAGGGAAAGAAAGTAAAAGAAAGATTTTTCATTTCGATCTTAAACACAGAGGGGATAAAAACAGTGAGAATTATATACCTACTACTATCTCGCAGGTTATGAAGATCAACAGGTGCTACGGTACGGTAACACGAGTTCAGCGGAAAGTTCTGAAGCGAGGGAAGAAATGGAAAAAAAAAAAAAAAAAAAAAATTTCAGTCCAAGTATAAGCAACGTAGATTTTTTTTTTTTTTTTGTTCTCGTGTATATATGTGTCTGTGTGGGTGTTAGTGTTTGCTCGGTGCAAAAAGCACGAGGGTTTAATGCCGAATAGGAGATTAGCGATTTGCTTGACTTAAGCGACCGAGATTTTACGCTGGATATTTAAGTTCAGGAATTTGCACAACGAGCAACAGGTGTCGCGGAATACTACTGCAATATCTAATGGCCATTTTGATTTGAATTACTGCAGTACCGTTCGGACAATTATATCTGCTCCGATAAATTCAAATCGTTTAATATATAGCCTCAGTTATCCAGGCTCTTCCGCGTCCTGAAAGGATAGGAACGTTTTTTATTACGCAATGGCCATCAATCAAAAGAACTAGAAGAAGAAAAAGAAAGAAAAAAAAAAAAAACTTTATTACTCGATGATAGTATTGAAGTATCAACTTTTTTCTTGTCAAGTTATTTGCCTTTCCTTTCTTCTCCTTCTAATTTTTTTTTTCGATTCAAGTTTTTCAATTTTTTCAATTTTTTTTTTCCTATTTATCGTACGATGGAACGGGTTTTCAAATTGTGTAACCTCGGCACATCGCGTTGGTATTAGAAATAACAATCATTCTATAAGCACCGTGATGAATAACGGTCAATTGTTATTCCTCTATACCCTGTTTTCAAACAATTTTCAAATTTGTATTTCAGAGTACTTCGCGGTAGCTGCGGGAGGCGGTATATTGGCAGTCGCCTGCAACAATAATCAACCGTTAACGAAATACAGAAAGAAAGAAAGAAAGAAAGAAAGAAAAAAAAAAAAAACGAAAGAAAGAAAGAAAGAAAGTGTTCTTCAGGACGTTCTTCGACCATTCTCCAAAAAAAAACAAAAAAAATCTACGAAATACAAAAAAAAAAAAATCTCCTTGGCGCATATGGGCAAAGTGCATTAATATTAGCGCGTCAAATAAGCGCATAAAATAATAGAAATAAAAAAAAAACTAACTACGCTGCGTACGTGTCGGGTGGCCTCCTCCCCACCTTTTCTTCTTCTTCTTCTTCTTCTTCTTCTTCTTCTTCTTGAAGCCTTTTTTTCTCGGCATATTTTTCTCTCTCTGACCGACGAAATCCTCGTATCCTCGCTGACCTCCGACTTTTCTTATACCTATACCATGACCCCCGGTGGCCGCCGAAAACGTTGCGACCCTCTAAACCCGCGAACGAAAACTTCGCAATTTTTAAACTTCTTTCGTTTTTTTTGTTCTGTTTCATTTTGATTTTTTTCTATTTTCTTTCACGTTCTAAGTTTCATTTCCATTTTCATTTTCATTTTTTTTCTTTCTTTTCTTTTCTTTTTTGTCTTTCTCTTGTGTCGCAGCGTATAACCAGACGGCCACACCACACCGACTATTATACATATAGGCTCTCGCGTACACACAAGGTAGATGTTTGTATTTTCGAGTGCCACCCTCTCTACGTGAGTCCTTCTACCTTCACGACCTACCTGTTAGGATATAGGTATATAAATAGTACATATAGGTATATATATATACACTATATATACATACATATATACATATGTATATAAAAGAATATAATTCACGATTGTCACTACGATTATTATTATTTGTTTTCATTTTTTTGGGGTATTTTTTTTGTTGTTAATTATTATTGCTAGAATTTATCATGATTATTATAATTATAATTATTATTATTATTATTATTATTATTATTATTATTATTATTATTATTATTATTATTATTATTATTAATATTATTATTATTATTATTATTATTATCATGTATTATTATTATTGAATATTATTATCGCAACGATGGATACACGACAATTATTGAACGTATTATAGATCGTAGTGGTTATAAGCTGTACCTATCCCGTACGTACGTTGACTATAGGCGCCCACCCTCTGCCCCTTCACAGAGTATACACGCCATTGTCCATTTCTGAATATGGATAAGTATATAGTTATTATAAAAATATAAAGATGAAGAATAAAAAAAGAAAGGAAGAAAGAAATAAAGTAAAAAGAAAAAAAAAAAAATCGCTCAGACTAAGGCGAAGACGTCTGTTATACGTGTACAATGAAAATTTATATGAATATATTATTCATATTATATATACATATATATATATATATATATATATATATATATATATATATATAGAAGTATAATAAAAAAAAAAAAAAAAAAAAGAAATGCATTTTACTTCCTTTTTTTTTTTTTTTTTTTTTTTTTCCAAATCTACGTATGTATGTATGTACGTATGTACGTAGTTGCAATGTGTGACCCAGTCGTATGTTCGCGAGAATAATGATGAATGATCATATACTCACGTTGATTATACATAATAGATTGATTGTTTTCGTTTTGTTCCTCAAAAAGAAAAAAGAGAAAGTTTTTCTATCTGTACTTTTTTTTTTTAATTTTTTTCGTTCTTTTCTATATCAAATAAAATAACACCTACCTATGTTATATACACATAAATATGCAATAGTATAACCGCAACAATAATTATTCAACGTAGGGTAATTGGAAAAATGATGAAAAATAAAAAAAAAAAAAACAACAAAAAAAATAGGATAAAAAAAAACTAAATAAAATAAAGTAAATAAATAAATACATAAATAAAAAAAAACATACGGATGGGGATCGAAAGGTTTAGGGAGAGCTATAATAATACGACAAAATTTTGTAAATTTAATTAAATAATATAGCATTATTATATTATATACTAACAGAAATTAAAGAATTATATATGTATATTATTATTATTATTATTATTTTTATTATTATTATTATTATTATTATTATTTTTATTATTATTATTATTATTATTATTATTATTATCATTAATATTATTATTATTATTATAATACAAGCGCTCTCTCGTACGAAGGCAGGATTGCATGGTGACCGATTGTCAATATTTTTTTATATATACCTAAATAAAATGTGAAATCTTCGTCGTTATATGTATAAATTGTCGACCCAGTTGTATAACAGCGACAAAGCTTATACATACATCATACAGCGTGTAACGAATCTTGATAAGAGTCGGCGATATATCCTGATTTCGAAATTATAAAATTTTTGTACTTTGGCTAATCAACAACAAATAACCTGCACCTAAAGTATATGAAAGAAATGACGAGAAAAAAAAGAAAGAAGAAAAAAGAGGAAAGGGAACAACGGGAAGAAACGGAAGAGAACTAGAAAAAAAAAAAACGGAGAAAAAAAATTGTACATTGTTTTGTAAAAAAATACATTTATTTATATCTGTGATAATGGAAGATGAAATGATAACAAAAAATACAAAAAAAAAAAAAAAAAAAATTAAAAATTAAAAAAAAAAATTAATAATAATAATAAAAATCGAAAAGGAAGAGAGATTGAAAATAACGAAAAACAAAAAAACGAAAACTATCGGTATACTCTGGAAAAAAAAAAAAAAAAAAAAACACGTCGGTCGGTGCTTGTGCATTCGTTGATTATTAAACAACGGGTTAAAGAAATAACACGTTATTTCTACATTACGTATAAATATTATATATAATACCTTTGTAGGTAAATAATACGTTTTTTGTAAATATCACGGAGATTTAAGGGGATGGGAGCGAGAAAGAGAAAGAGAGAGAGAGAGTGTAGAAAAAGAGAAGAGAAAAGAAGTGAAGAGAGGGTATAAGAGGGGAGAGTGACGCTATACATACATGAAGCACGAAGAGGTCCGGTCCGAGGGTCACTTCAGTCAGGGCACACTCTCTCTCCCTCTCTCTGTATCTCTCTGACTCCCTTTTTCTCCTCTCTTTCTCTAACTGCGGTGGTCCGCTATATACTCTCCCTTACCCTCCCCCACCATCCACCATCCACCTTTCCCTTTTCCTACATCACCCCGATACCCTCGATTCTCCCCTTCACCCCGCAAAAGCTATTTGTTGTGAATATAATATACTATGATAATATAGAATGCAGATATATTATAACACTTTATAGTTTCTATATATTTGGTTATCCTTAAATATGAATTCAATTGTAAATTAATTAATTGTAAATAGTTCTGAATGTGAATATAGATAAACAAAAATATATCTATTATTATTAATATCAATATTACTATATATTATTATTATTATTATCATTATTATTATTGTCTACTACCATTATGAATTATGCATATTATATATATATATATATATATATATATATATATATATATATATATATATATATATATATATATATATATATATATATATTTATATATATATATATATATATATATATATATATATATATATATATATATATATATTTATATTTTAAAAAAATGAGACTATTACGTTGTACGTGTTTATTTCAATTTTTTTATTTTACTTTCTTTTGCTCATTATACGGAATATAATTATTATTATCGAGTCTTATTCTTATACACATATCTATATGGATATAAATACCTATAAGCGTCAGTACTTATACATTTCGTATCATATACGATTATAGTCAATATTAATATACCTTATATATCGTTGTTTCAAGTAAACTTATATATATGTATATAGGTATATATATTTATTTATTTATAATTACAAGACTATTTCGAATCGTAATTTTTTTCGCGGATTACACCAAATACATATATATGTATATATAAATATACTTCTTGTAGTATAAATAATAATAATAATTTCACTACTATTCGCTGATGGAATTAGCGAATTAACGATAGCTTAACTTTGTCTGGAGGTTATAGATACAGGTATAGTAGCTGGTGGGTGTAAGGTACGTTCGTTCGTTCGTTCATTCGTTCATTCGTTCGTTGCTTAACGAGGTCAAACATCAATCGACCCAATGGATTATCGGAAAAACTTAGAGGCTCACAATTCTACTGCGGGACTAATGGCCAAAAGTTGCTAATTTGTGAGCAGGGATTGACAAGAACTGTGAGGCACTGAGCCGTGGGAACCTCACGTGTCACGATTTTATTATACCTAGCTCGAAAATCTCTGTCAAAAATTCAATTATTCAACAATATCGGAGACACTCGGACGGTAATATATTAACAATTTCACAAATCAGTCTTCACGTCTTTTTCTTGGCTTATTATTATTATCATTATCATTATTGCTTATCTGAATAATACGAAATAAATTCCGTACTTGTAGCTCCTTATGGTTTGCCGTTATTCTTCATTAATTTTTTTTTTTCGGTTTTTACCTTTGGGACTTCTCGCATTATTGCTGAACTGATTGGGATAATTTAAGCCTCATTTACCCCGTTCAACTTTTTATTTTCCGTCTTCGTCGCGTGGTCAAACATCCGCAACATAGTTTTTAGTGTCTTTCGAGTCGATGCGAAGATTCGATTCGGAAATGCTTCTTGCGTAGAATGTCGATTAAGAACAAAGGGTGATTAAGAGAATTAATTAAAATATAGGTAGGTACTGATTCACCGTTGAAATTTGTTGCACAGCTATAATTATTTCCCGAATATATATCTTATTGTCTAACGTCAGATCTGGATAATTATTATAAAATGAATGAATAAGAATAATGTGGAAAATATATACGAAAAAAAAAGTAAGAATGAAATGAAGACATTCGAGTCTCATGTTACCCTGCACACAGCTATACATATAGCGTCACGGGCGCGGGTGGAACTCGAGAAATTCTTCTCCCGGTTTATCCGGAATATCTTCGGCGTAACTAGACAAAATTTTCTTACGATCTTAAATCAACCAAAGATATGACAAAGCCGGGTTATACATCACCGCTTGCTTCTGTGGGTCGCGGGGCAAACCAGCTATATTAGCTATTTGGGTATAAATTAAAAGTTGAAAAGGATCACGACCATAAATAATGAGGAGTAACACGCGCTAGAAATTCTAAAAAAAAAAAAAAAAAGTAAAGGTAAAGGTTGGTTTTAGTTTATTTCGTAGATTTTTGTCGCCGGAATCTCGCTCTTCGATTCCTCCGTATATATACCTGAATCCCGTTTCATAGCGTATAACGATTACGTAGTAGAAACTCGAGAGCTTTTATTTTAATAATACTCGTAATAAACGGACAAGGACAAATGGAAAGCCACGATTTGCAGCAATACCTACACAATGCAGTCCGGTACCCCCTACTGCATTGTATTCTAATATCCTTCTTCCATTCCCAGCCCGGAGGACTACTCCACCTTCACTCCTAACGCAGGCGCCGCACCGAAGGAAACTTGTTTACAGGGTGCAAGTGCAGTGTAAGTCCAATTTGTGCGGCTCCGAGTTATCGCGTTTCTCGTTTATCCGTCGTTTTATATTTGTACCCCTATTCCTCGGGCCTTGGTCATCGTGCTAATCCAAGACATCACGGATTTCCTCTTCTCCCTCTTTTTCTCTCAGAACTCAAATTTCCCTGTGCCTCTAATTTTTTTTATTGGTTCTCTTTTTTCACCCGGACTCTTACCCTGACGTTCACGTCTCTCCACTTCGACTGGTTCCTTTTGCGGTCATCTCGGTCTGTCGGCATCGACACGCACCGGGACGATTTTGGGATCAGCTACTAGCTGCCAGGGGTACCGGATTTCATTCTTTCCTTTTTTTTTATGGACGTTAGGCGCCGGCTGAACCCGGGGTTGAGAAATGGCGTGAGTCTAGTATATATCCCTTTGTTTTATACGGTCTTAAAATCAATTGCGGTACCTTTATAGATTAGACCGCGCGTTGGTTGTTGCCCCGGTGTATTTCCTCTCGGGGCTTGCCACCCTCGTCGAAAAAAAAACCGTGCCCGTGCCCGTGGCCGTAGCCGTACCCGGGTTTCTGTAGAATTCGTATACTGCCGATACTAAAATTTTTAACAACTATAAATTGGGCAACAAAAGTCCACCGCTGGCAACAATCTTCTAAAACAAAGAAGAGAAAAGAGAGAACGATGAAGATGAAGGGAGGGAGATTTTCAGATGAAAAAGAGAGAAAGAGATACGAGAGACGGACTGCTTCAACTTTGCTCTGGCTATAAAGTCATGACCGCTATACAGCCGATATCGTAGTGTACGAAAGGTCTATGTGCATCGTTCTTATACCTGCGAGCTGCAGATGCCAGCAACTGAACTTTACAAGACTCGGATGTTTAACAACGGCCTTATTTCATTTCGAGAGAATTATGAGACTATATGCAGCCGGCCGGTGCATTAATGCATCACGATCTCGAGCGGGATCGGAATGAGAGAGAGAAAAAAAAAAAAAAAATGAGTAAATAAAAATAAGTAAAAACGATCATATCAAAGTACTCCCAAATGAGCACCGGAAGTTGGATATCTTGAATCAATTTAATCAAAAATGGTATCTCAAATTCGCGGTTTAACTTTTCGAATCTAAATTCCCTGGGGATTTTTATAAATCTCATGCAAATTTCAAGCGTTCCAGCTGAAGGTAAATAACTCAGAAAGCAGTTAATAAATAAATTTCGATCAGTGGACTTCGAATAAAATTTGAAAATCATGGAATTTCGGATTTCTATCTAAACCTGCTGTTGAACAACCGGCGTTTGTGATAATGACTTGAATACTTCGAAGGATAATAAATTTCAGATTAGGTATAATTTATCAAGCTACTAGGTAAGCCGTAGGCGTATCAAAGGTGGCTTAAGAGAGATATGATATTGCAATAACAGGTGATATGCAGCGAGTGATTTCGCGCAAAGTCGAAGTGGTGCGCGTTCTATGTAGGTATATAATAGGTATATAGACGTTTTGTAAATATGCTTTGAGGTGCAAACGAGAGTTTCTTCGCTTACACGCTTGTTCAAGCATTCATAAAATATGTTTTACTCCCTATAAATTGATAGCTTCTGGTATGATGCATGAGTGGATTAAACTCCGAATGGCCGTAGATTATCGCCGGTACTTGAGATTTTTTTTCCCCCCTTTTTTTTCTTTTTTTTTTTTTACGAAGTCGTTCCTCTCCCAGAAACTACGGCGTTGTCCTGCGGGACTCTATACTATGGTACTGCAGCGTATTATTTATTGGATTCCCTCCGTTTATGAAATCTCTGTTCTTTATGATAATAATAATATTGATAACCTCGTGCCAGACCGGGAAGCATTATCATAAATTTGAATGTCCGCGCGCGGAGGGGAATCCCTGGGCTTGCCTGCCCCGCCGCCGCCGCCGCCAGCAACCCTTTACGGCTTATTTTATGGCAAAGACTCAATTGGGCCCCGGCATGGGCAGTTGGTTCGTATCTGGGGCCCCTCCTCACTGTGACTAATACCGAGGCGCGCACCGGGCGCACAACCGCACGTGGGTGATGCATTGCGCGGGTCTTTGCCCAGACTGAGAACTTCGTCGTTGTCGTCGTCGACGCCGTGGGACGTCCTTACCTCCTCCGGGATACACACGAGACCGTTTTTTACGCGGTTTTATCCCATCCCCTGGAGGAACCTACTTATGCAGTACCTCGAGTACCCAATAATGTAACGTGAGGAAGAAAAACTGAAGAAAAAAAAAAAAAAAAAATATCGAAAAGAATTAAACGGCTCTAAACTTTACGTCGTCGCTATTGCATCGGCTCGCATTGCCATTGCATTGCATTGCGTCGCGTCTCGTCGTCTTAGTCTTCGTTTTATTAACACGCACTTGTCGGTATCCAGCTGCTCTGGCTGTCAAGGTAAAACAAACACTAAACTCCGGCGGGGGTCGTTGCAGGGGTCCTGGAAACGGGACGGGGCGAGCCGTCGTCTAGGAGTTAAGGCCTCGAGGACCACGATCCAAAGAATGAAACAAACGGACCTCACGCTGTGCTGCTGGAATGCCCCGTTACATCTCGAGTCCACTATGAGCCCCCTTATTCGTCTCCTTAAAATCCTGCGAGGATATCCACGCGGTGATGATATTGATACCAAAAAAATCACGATCTTTCATTTACCTTCGTGAAGATCGAAAAAAAAAAAAAAAAAAAAAACGATACAAAGTCAAAATTTGTTCAGTCGATCATTTTTTTTTTTTTTTTTATCTTTCTGTTTGTCTGTTTTTCAATGGACCAAAAAACAGCGTCAATGTCAGTTCGATACGAGTCTCTCTCAGACATAATAATAGTGGAGAGGGTGGTCAGGTCCGATACAGTCCAATAACGAGAATGAACCAATAATTAAAATAATCTATGGTACAAAATGGTACCGAGATAAGATGGCACGTGAATAGGGATGGCTGTTACGATGTAGTAGTATAGTTATCGGGCAGTAAAGATGTTTACAGCACGCAACACCGACACAGTTATCGCTAGAGGTGATATCGCCCTAAAAGAACGAACCAGCCCAGCATCTCTCTCACAATATCTATCTTCTTCTTCTTCTTCTTCTTCTTCTCGCTCTCTCTCTCTCTCTCTCTCTCTCTCTCTCGCTCTCTACACTCTAATTGATTTGTGGCTGCTGGTACCCGCTATCAATGTCACACTATCGACGCTCGTAACTTAAATTAAATTATACGAGCAATCATCCGGTAACTCGACGAAAAGTTATGTTCCATGGTTCGTGACCCCCTACCCCCTCTGACCCCCTTCCTTCATACAACATACATCGTTTAGGGTGACGTTAGACTTCGAATATATATACCATAAGCGTCAAGAGAAAATCACTTAAAAGTTTTTCTCGGTTATTTAGATTCGACGATGAAATCTCTATTTCCAAACTCGTAAATCGTTGCCTAACTTTGTTACACTGGAAATATTATGTACATGTACGTTGTACATATACGATACTTTTATGTCGTTTCAGTATACCCTGAAGCTGCAAAGACGACGCGGGGAATACAGGGAATCGAGATTAACTTCAACAGTTCCTTAATTAAGGATTTCTGATCTAACGTCCCGTTAAGTTTCGGACAAATTGCCACTCCGCGTGAGCTTTCTTCATGTGACGGTAAAGCCTTAGATGATAGGACGTTAGTCGCAATTAGCTGAAGTAAAAGTTCCGGTAATAAGTTGGTGTTATTTCTTGTTATTTTTCCTTTTTCTTTTCTCGATTCCTTGCCAAAGCTTTTCGTCCAAGCTGGTAGATGCGGATGACGCGTCTAGGCACTAGACGCGTCGTCCCACGCCCATAACAGTCTCAGGTAAGCCGTTGTCTCTTCTTTCGACCGAAGCATTTATCCCGAAGACGAGCTTGACAAGGGAAAAACAAAAGAGCGTTTAAGCGCGGAGTGGCTGGGGGCGGGCTGCTGATTAGTCAGACCAGAATACCAGGATTAGACCTCGACCCCGACCCAACAAACCTCTTCCTCATTAACCGCTAATATCTTTGCAAACGTATCGATTACCAGGCTCTTATTTAGCATTTAAGGTAAATCCCGGTCTACTTAGCTAAAAATGTGTTGGTGTAAACACTGGCGCGGTTTGGAATTGATCCTTGAAAATAAAACAAATACCTCATCCATACATATATGCGTGTATCTATACATACATACGTAAATACATACATACCTATCTATAATTTAATCGTAGGTATTTGCTTCAGGCATTTGAGTATGGTGTGTATACGATTAAGACTGGTATAATCTTGCCTATTAAAGGGTAGAGCTATAAGCGTGAGGATGGAGTAAACCTCTTCTAATGCAGCTAGCTGCACGCGAGAAGTGATATTTCGACTTAATCGAAGAGCAATTACTCCCGACTGGATACAAGCTAATGGAACGTCGATCGAGGTCCGTTTTTCGAGGCGTCTGTGGAGTCGCCTCGTGACCGGGGGACACGTTGAGTTAGCTCCATTACGTTGGTAATCAGCCTCTTACCTCGGGTTCTCCGATCGAATATCTGTGGATAAATGACTGTGGAATATATTTCTCACGTTTGATAAAACCGCTCGGTTATATGTATAGGCGTACGGTAAACGCGCCGGAGATATATCTGACTGACTAATAACCGCCTCCTAGCTGTGGGGAATTTTGCGATTCTGGTAGAAATATTTACGATAAAAATAAACTGGGTCCCGGTGTCCAAAATTCCGGGTTTTAATTCACCCAAAAGAACCGTGAGATCGGAATTTTTCCAAAACTCCGTCCGTTCATTCACGCGACTGTTTCATTGATGCCCGACGCGATGCTATGCTATGCCTATGCCTGTGCTATGCTTTGCTATGCTATGCGGCGGTCAACCGAATGGCGTAACTACGGAGGCGGCCTGCGCATAAATATTTCGGCCCCGCGAGACTCGGTCAAAGACTACGATCCGAGATGCCATGACCCAAAATGGACCCACTAAGGGGGAACAGGACGTTCCAGAGATGTCACAGTCACACCTGGAGACGCCTTTGTCTACGTCGTGTCGCCGCGTTACGTCATCGGCGAACCCAGAACCGATTTATCACCGGTCTACTACCACTGCTATATATGTCCGTGGACGTGGACGTAGACGTGGACGTGGACCTAGCCCGCGTGAACCACGGGACCATAGAAAGCATCATTATTTCAGAATAATCTAAAACCAATGGTGATTAGTGGAGCTGGCAGCATCTGCAGTGTCAACGCGCACGTTCGTTCATATATCGAATACGCGGCGAGAATCCATCACTCATTCACGCCTCGAATGTATCCATAACCATATCCACACACCCCGGTTATTTGCGGGTTTTAAAAACTCCGGAAGATCATCGTCGTTCCTCATTTTCACTGTAGCTCAAGTTTAAGCTTCTAGGGTAAGATAATGGTACAGATGTATCATCCTTCTGCGATGCTGAGGTACAACTGGAAGGAAAAGAATTTCGTATTTTTAGGAAAGAGGAACTAGGCGACGGTTTTGTATCTCATAGCGTCATCGAGACGGCAGTTTCGAGCAGGTAAGAGAGGTTAATTATTTGGCGACCGTCTGCGGACTCCTAGGGCGTCGAGAGTCCAGTGATGCCTGAAGGAGCGGATGAGAGGTTGACTAAAGTCTAAGATCCTCCTCGTGCCAAAATACAATATTTCAAGACTACCAGGTCTAAGGAGCGTGTAATGCAGACCCGATGATTTGTTTGTCCCTCCCAAAGAGGTTGTCCAGTCAAGTCAAGGAGAAGAAGAAGGAGAAGAAGAATAAGAAGAAGAACAAGAAGAAGAAGAAGAAGATCGTGAAATATCACCGGATGTCCACGACGCAAGGGTGTCCAAACCGAGATCATGGCGCCATGGGCCCCTACGCCAGATGCGATCTACTCGGCATTCCTCGCGAACCTTACGACTCCGAAGACCCTTATTCAGTGCTCTTAAAACCATCTGCAGTAAAGCGCGAGTAGGTACATACATACGATGAAAAGTCGACGTTACTATAAACGAGGGGGTTTTAATTTCCGTTAGTTCGGTGATGTTTCGCACCATATAATTCGCGGTGGTCCAAAACGTTTCGGGTTTGGACCCTGGCAATTTATTAGCCATTATCCGAGACAATGCCGTAGCTACCTGGAGAGCGCGAAACCTCCAAAGGAGGTGAATTTTGCACCATGCAATAAGATACGGGGTGCTGTAGGACGAAACCAGAGGGTTGGTAGGAACGGGGGCCGAAGAGGCGCGCAGGGCACCTCCGGTCCACCGGTCCACCGGTCGAACGATCCTCCGCAGGGAGGAAGAAGTGGAAGAAAAAGTCGCCTAATTGATGCTTCGTCTTTGTTTTGGTTAATTCCAACATGGTTCGGCCATTAAAACGTCCCGCTGTATCGGCCGGCCCGATCTCAACCGCGAGATAAACGATGACACCCGCTCCAGGGGTACCAACCGTACGGGACCGTACGGACATACTACCAACGTAGACTCGCGCGAAAGACGAAGCGCATAGAATCTTACATACACAACCACATCCATGTGCTATCTGCCTATACTAAAATATACACGTACACGTAAATACACGTCCACACACATACGTGTGCCTAAGTAGCACTCGCCGTCATTGGTATAAGCCATGCATGCATGTAGCTAGACGTACCCGGTGTATACCTGCCCGCGGTGTCCCCGGTCACCGTTGACAAACGAGCCTCGCGGTCTTTGCGCATATTTTCAAGACGCGATCACGTCACTAACCATATTCCTTGTTCACCGATAAATACACACCACTGCGAGGCTAAGGGCAGGCCAGAGTTATGGCCGGTTTGCCATCTGAACAGTAAATTCAACGGCTTAGACCTCTTCCGTCGTTTCGTCATAGACTGCACTCTGCCTCTGAATCTGCATAGTAGTACTCTAGCTATTCGAATTTGCATTAAACAAGCAGCAAGATATGAGCGAGATTTTATACTGATTCAATTTTACCAGAGCGACGAAAGAAAGCTCTAACTTTACATTGTTTGCAGAGTTTCTTCGACTCGAGGTTTAGTCACTTTGTGATACCTTCTGCCATCGGGAAAGAGGACGAAGAGCTAAAGGACCCGGGGGTCCGGCCGCGCCGGTTGGTCAGTAGATATCATATCTGTTGAGACAGCGGCAAGGAGTGTATAAATTTGTAAAGTCGGGAGCCTAGCCACTCAGCTAAGAGTGGCATTAACGTCCGACAATCGCCACTAAAACACTAAAGTATTAATGTAAAACACATTCTGATAGAGATACGCCCACCGTTTCGTAAACCCGTCGCTGCAATATTCGATCTCGTTAAGCATACTGTGAAAGCTATTTCAGCTACCTCAGTGTATTACCTCAGTGGAATGAACACAACTAATTTTCTAAACGTGCGAGTACCCGATGATCAGTCTGCATGTCAGGTAAATCTGCACTGAAATCATAAGATTGAATCATTCTGTCACAACGGGGAGGAATATCGTACTTATCCAATGGCGTCGTACTTCGTGCTTTTAATGCCCCGTAGGGTTTCTTCTTCTTCTCATCCGGACGCGTATGACTAAGTAGACGCGGATGTGTGCGATAGTGAATAGTGCAGTTTAGCACATGCGATAGTTACACATAGACGAGGAGGTACGTGTGCGGACATATAGGTAAAGAGCTTAACGTCGTCGCTTACAAGGCACGATGTGACTATGTGAGGAAAGGAAAAGGGCGGAGAGAGCATTAACGTTAGCGTAAAGCAGCGTAAGCAGCCAGCGAAATCAATGGCGCATTCTCGCACACGATCCAACGTCGTTTGTCTTTTCCGACGACCCTGTTAAGGAGCGTGCAGAGTGATCAGGCGTTATCGTCCCTCCTGAGGGCCATACGAAGCTCGACGTAGACCTAAGGAGGCCCCCGACATCGACCAGAACCGAGTTCGCCGAACCGTTCCACCGTTCGCCATTTTAAAACTGACCGTCATCCACCTCGTTCCTTATACTTTACACATGGATATGGTACCTATCTGCGTATATTCGTGTACTGAATACAGTATCTACTTTGAAACCGTACAAAGCCATACTCAGTAGACTCTAAACTCGCGTTTCAAACCAGCAGATTTCCAGTTAAACCGTACCGTTAATTGCGCATATATTTTCTTCATAAACCTGCTCTGACAAGTGTTTGATTAAATGTACAACGAGTTCGTAAAATGAATTATAAATTTCGATACAATCTAAGTTATCGAGGTGTGGTCAGCGATTATATAGTAATGATTGATCACCGCGGGATTATCAATACGCTCATTGGCTACTGCAGGCATCTCGATGGATAGAATCACTTATAGTTATGGATGTGTGTGTACATGTCGTATCTAGGTACATAAGACTTGTCATTTGAGAGATAACGCCGAGGCTAAGGCTCTCAGCGAGTTCACAGTTAAGTTAAGTTTATACGTTATGTACTGTACATACATACATCCGATCATTGTCGTCGAAAGTCCGATACCTACCCGAAGAGAAGACCTACTCGTACGTAACATCTTTAAAACATTATCAAGATGGATATATTTTATCCTTAGAAGCGATAAATACTCTTTCGACATCGCGAATTGTTCAATTCCGTACCGCGCCTTTCACTGATCAATGTGGAAAGCATATATGTATATAATCGTCGCATAAACTTCGTCGAAAAACTTTTTCGCGTCGTTGATAATAACTAAATACCGTTCAAACGATTGGCGATAAATCTGCTGACGCAAAAACGGCTCTAAATCAAATTTTAAGAACGTTGGATGAGTTTTTATACGAATCATTTTGCTGCAATTCTTCAATTTCTTCAACAACAACGACAATCTTTTAGCCCAAGTTTCAAAATTTGAGTAAAATTTTTTTGAAATCTTCAAGTTTTCACCTCGATTAATATATTTAACCGTCGTCAATATACCATCCATAATGGCAGAAGGTCGAATCTCGTGAAAGGCGTAGCTTATCCTTATCCGCAAGGTGCTTTATCAGTGAGCCATGTTTCTCTGGGGAGGCCATTTTGGCTGTCTTGATTCCCTGAGGGGGGCCGAATTATGTTGCTTAATCGGGGCCCAACAGGCCCAACAAATCCTTCAACATCCTCGGGGCAAATTTTATAGACGTTAAATAAATCCATCGAAGTAATAGCACGTATTATATAAAATCTGCGAGTTCTGTAACGATATGGCAAAAATCTCTATCGAATGTTGAAAATAATGAAAATAACAGCCTGGAATTGATGTTAATAAATAGTTTCTGCGTCGACAATTGTCACGCTTGTTCGCCACTGCACTGGACATTACAATCCTATACAGTTACGGTCACGAATAGCAATAATGTCGTACAAATTGAGAACAATTTTCCTTATCGTTCACTGTTGATAATTGCAGCGCACATTAAGAGGGGATATTTTTAGCACGCAGGCCTCGTACCGAGGGCATTGAGAGTATCTTTTTTTTTTTCACATTTCTTCTTTTTTACAACACGATAAGTATAGATTATAAAATGACTTTGGTAGAAGTGTTTTATACGTATTCATGTGCAACATGCGAATGCTGTATCCTCGCGGAGGGCAACTTAACGGATCAGCGAAAATTTTGTTGGCTGATATACCTACAAAACGCGTGTGTACTTATATTGACCGGTGGAATAGGTGTAGTGGAACAATGGGCATGACATGGTACCGCGTACGACTAAAGCGCGAGTAACCAGATATATGGCTAACTCGGTTGATCTTAGTTTGAATAAATAAACGACAAACGGTTTGAAGTTTGTTTACGACAAATAATATCGCAACTTGATACTATAAGCAGTGGCAGACGTCGGCTCGATGTTAATACCAACGTTGTGGCCAGCACTGGGCAGGTGCGCTAAGGCATCGTTTTCAAACTCTTATTTAATAAGCGTCTTCAAAGCCTCCGACTCGTGTTTAACTTTTATTGTTCCTTTCGTCGCCTCGGATATCGGACAAAATTAGCCACACTGAGTGGAAAAATTTCAGCGAATTATCCCGGATTGTTCATCGTCCTGATCAACGACTTTTCTCAACGAACATATCACAGCTACGATACAGGCTCTTACTGAGTTTTGGCTAATCAAACAAATGCTGGAGAATTTTGAATTCTGATCAGAATTCAGAAATCGGCGGATAGAGGAATTCTAAAATCATGCTAATTCTTTCTACTCGTTTTCCTAGTCTACTCTAACGCGTATTCAGCAACACGCGACGACAATAAGTAAGGAACGAGATGCCCCGGGGTTAGCGATAAAACCAAGTCTTAAAAGTTGTGCGAGGAAAAGACTATATATACCTACCTATATGCAGGGTAAAAATAAAAGTCGATGGTGCGGGCGGAGGCGCTGGACGAAGGTGGCGTTTAATTAAATAAAAGCTCGTAGAGATTAACCCGCGAGGTGAGACCTGCAGCGCGGAGATCTAAGATGCATAACGAGTAGTCGGGTGACCCTGGTCTGGTCCAGGTCGGTTTGGGTGGTCCGCCGATTCTCACCCCGCGTTTTCTTCGACGGTTATATGCAGGTTCGTCGAGTGACCAAAAATAACCAAGGGAACACGTTTTTATCGTCGGTTTTTAATTCCCGATGATTATTCG
This sequence comes from Macrophya alboannulata, assembly GCA_949628255.1. Classification (NCBI taxonomy): domain Eukaryota; kingdom Metazoa; phylum Arthropoda; class Insecta; order Hymenoptera; family Tenthredinidae; genus Macrophya; species Macrophya alboannulata. Next base: position 42,530,856 of record OX451207.1, on the reverse strand, counting down.
CTAATTAATAAGAACTCGAACGAAAGTTCTTACATTGGAAAAAGGAATGCCGATTTTTTGTGCCAATTATTGTCATTCCGATTTTTGGTTATTGGCAGATTAAAAATTAGCGGATCTGATTAATGGAAAACCTGCGAGTTGCCTACAATGTTAGAATGATGTTGCTTACATCTGTATAAATTCTTTAAGAATGGTAACAAATTCAGTGTCAAGTGTTCATAAATCAAAGTAACGATTAGTCAAACTTTGAACAGTGTTAAGAGATTCGATTTCAGACTGGACAACTTGTAATTCAATTAGAGATATTTTATTGCTGAGGCTGTTTTACCTGGTTTCGGTAGAATGAGTAAAACCGAAAGAAAAAAAAAGGTTTTCGGGTTTTTGCCGTAAGGCCCAAAGTTGTAAAACCCGTAACGCTCGGTATAATTCAATCGCTTCTTAAAAAAAAAAATTTATTTTCATTTTTTTTATTTTGCGGGCGGACAAATTGGCAGTTTGGCCACGAGAGCAGCCTCGAGATTTTAACATTATTAAAAGAGAGAAGCTAAAAGGGTAAAAAATTGAAACCGACATTAACCGAATACTCGTAAAGTGGTTCTAACGAGCGGGTACACTTATAATCCGAAATATAAGTGCGTAGTTTCACGTTCTCATCGAATATTTATTTTTTTTCCCGAATGTTTCCATCCACCGATTCCTGTCCGGCTAATTTATATTCCGTGGACGCCGAGTATTTCGCGCTTTGTGAAAATTTATTATTCTCACACTCGGCTATAACGACGAGTTCATTGTCAGCGAAGGGGTTCGTGTACTACGTTTGGTGATGGAATCCTTCCTTCTTTCTCTCGTAGTTAGGTGGGTATATCGAAAGGTGATAATCGCCGATCAAACTCTGTATTATTCTGTACAAAAACCAAAAAAGAAAAAAGAGAGAGAAAAGAAAAAGAAAAAGGAAACAAAAAAAGTACACGAGACCCGGCTGGCTGGCTCTAAACTCGGCACATAAAACTACGCATACATTTCGACCACGTATACTATATCATGAACAATAAACCTGCAACGTGCAGGTTCCCAATCACGATAATAAATTCAGCCGGTTTCTCGACTCCAATAAAACACCAAAACACCTGGTACCGCACTAAAAATTGAATTCAATTCCTTATTTAGCATTCCAAAGCCGCAGCCAGGTACGCTATGACTCATTGTCCACTAGCTAAGTACACCAGCTCCTCTTCGTCGTGGACATCGAATGTCCAGCGGAACACCAACGTAACAAAGATTTTTCTTTCTCTTCCACGATGGTCTATGGCTCTATTGTTTGTCTATCATTTGCAGGTGTTTTAAGTACTCGTCGTCGTCGTCGTCGTCGACGATTGATCATTGTTTGTATTGTTCACAGGTAAGTGGGTGCAGGGTGGTAACTTACCTTACAACTTTGAAAGACAAAATTAATGAAATATATGCGCGCGTAATCGCGTATATGAAGAAAAAAAAAGAAATGGAATAATAATAGTACTTGATGGCACGTGTCAAGTCACCCGCGCTTACGGCACGTGGCATCCTGTACATCCTGTCACGTAGATCGTCGCGACAGCCGCTTCTTCTTCGTCTTCTTCTTCTTCTTAGTCTTCGACATCTCGGCGTCGGCGCCCGTTATTCACTCGTCGTACTTAGATAGATAGTTAAAATCCATTGTTATAGGGAGTTATCGGCGTCGAGTAAAACCGTGCCTTTCGCTATTATATAGGCATTATTAAAACACACCTTTCCCCCCTCTCCCCCCATTTTTTTTTCTTTATCTTTTCATCCCTAGCTACTTACCTCCGCTATTACAACTCCAGACAGTCGCGCGCGCCACGCTGTAGCTAAAGACAGACTAGAATATTAATTGCATTTCACAACTAAGAGATCATCACATATACGTGTTTAAAAACCCCGTGTAGTACCTAGCCAATGTATACCAGTGATCAACAGATCGTCGAGAACGATTTACTCATTCAGTTTGCCAATTAGAATGAAATTTATTTGTCATTGTAGAGGAAGAAGATAAGAAAAAGGAAAAACAGGCTAACGATAAATTTAGTCGGAAACTGTTCCGTAAGGGTAATTTATAACGCAATAATTTGAATGACCAGTTTGCTGCGGAGGAAGCATCTTGACGAAAGCAAGCTAAGGTTAAGGATGGTGAGCCTTGATTCATTCAGTCCCTTTTTATCTCGGAATTCGTCCCGGAAAGGCCGTTTGATTTCTTGGAAGAGGACTGGGAACCATTCCACGCTTGTCTTCTGACTCGGTTGTAGGTTACACTGTTGGAAAAATTGTGTATTCCTGTCAAAAAAATTCGTAGTTAACGATATTATGTTAAATTCAATACATATTCGAATGTTAATTTAACGAATTCGATTTAAGTTAAGCTGGTATTTCATGTTGAAAATTATTATTAACATAATTACACAGAACTTGACACATCTATTATGTTAACTTCAGAATAATAAAGAAATAACTTTATGTTTATGTTAAATCTTTCAAATAACATATGGTTTATGTATATAAAAACTAAAAATATCAATTCCAACTGTATTTTCAGTTGATTTGACTTAGCTATCATTCGTTATGAACATTCAATCATTTTCAATTTAACAGATTGATTACGTATTATTGACTCATGGAATGGAACTACAAATATCAACTTAAATCCCATGTTGAGGGTTTACATATCATGTTTCTGTGAAAATAACTAAAAAAAGTTAGTGGACCTAATGGGACATGCGAAATGAGTTAAAATTGACATATTTTTTCCAACAGTGTAGGCTGTGGTCAAAAGAACTACCAGGGTGCTGATAGTGGCTTGTCCTCTTCCGAAGGTAGAGAAAAGGATAGAAAAAGAAGAAAAATAAAAAGAAGAAAAATAAGAAGGAGAAGAAGAAGAAGAAGAAGAAGAAGACCAGATCTCTCGGGCCTTCGTCAATGGACCCTCCATTCAGCACCATTCAACTATCGTTCCGATTCTATCAGTCCTCGTGGTCTGCAGTGGGATTGGCCGTTGGTTATTCCTAAGAAATAACTCTCGACTATCGATCTTTGTCGTCGTAATTATTTCGAGATAACCCGGACCTGATCGTTCTCTTTATCCTTACCTGAACCCAATTTATACATCCCGACATATAGTCTTGACTCTCTCTAGCTGGCCAAGGAAGACTTTGAGAGACTGCAGGGAAATCGGTGATCAGAAACTAATCGTCTTGAATTTAAAACTGCCAGAGATCACTCATTGTCACTGAACTTTCTTTGTGGTTTGATTCGATCTATAATTTTTTTTTTTTATATTGGTACATATAGGTATATGAGTATACACTTACTCCATTTACTTCTCGGATTCTAAACGACTCCACCTTATACACGGAATATAATATAATCAGTTTCTTCAACGTTGACGTTTCAATCCCTACATACATAACTATAAGGTATACATATAATAGAAAGTTCTGCTGCTTATACTACCATTCTGATTATTCTACAAAGATAGAGTAGTAGGTGTTTAGCTGTCAAGAGCAATTGAACCGTTACAAAGAAATTCCTCTGTTTAGTAGTTGGCTCATCGAGTTGCTGCTGTCGCTTCTGCTGCACAGGCGAATATACGTACATGAAACATTGAAGATTCTGATTGCGAGGAAGTTCGACTACGACGAGGAACAGAGCTTACCATACCACACCGTACCATACCAGGGCGAGTCCGCGGAGGAGCAACGTTTGAGTCTCGCGGGGGTCCGTAGGCCCAAAGGTCTTGGCGGGGGGTGGTGACAGCGGGCAGGACCCGCAGGGGTCCGGCGAGAGGAACCAGGAATTTAACCGTGAAGGGCCAAGGAACAGCGAGGAACAGCGAGGGCCGTCACTTCCAGCAGGCCCTCGCATCCATTACCTCCCGGTGCCCTGCCAACCACCGCCACTCGTATCTTATATTAATATATTATTTACGTTACCCGCACGAGTCGGACCCTGGCCATGGTGCCCCGGGGGTAAGGGGGCACGGGAATAGGAACGTGAACGGGAACGGTGCCACGTCACATACCTACCTATATCGCGTCCATAGCTCGCAGTTCAACGATAAAATATATTCATATCCTTCGTCAAAATTTTCCGATATATTTTGGCCTCAATTTTTCTTCTTCACTTCACTTTCATTCGTCTCTCTTCAGCCCAAGTACCGCGAGCGAAAATCTTTCGAGGATAAGAAAGTGAACATCTTGAATCACAATGATTGGTAAAAAATTTAACGTGAGACTTGGATGTGGATTTTATGCGGATCTAGTTGTTAACGCGGGTCATCCTCGGCCTGATCATTTGTTGATAAAATTCGAACAAGTTTGGATTGTTTCTACAAGCTCGTGTGTTAATATAATACGACGACGCCGGACAACGTACGTGTAATATATAGATGGCACAACACGTCGCTTTCGCTTATGTGCCATATAGTTTATTCTTGTGTACTATAGACGGAATATACGCGGTATAAAGCGTGCGGTACGCGGCTGAAACTTGATTTAAGGGTTCGCCTAGCGGGCGGCAAGCAACGGCGCCGTTCACGGCGTGTGTTCGACTAGCTATACAGAGTCCTGCGGGGTCCTGTGGGTCCTATAAGAGGGTTTTACGGGTTTTAACACGGGGGCGAGCCGCGATGGGACGCGATTCATTCATCCCTGGCGCCGAGCCCATTCACGATGACACGCGACGTTGTATACCCTAATGTTAATCGTATTAGGGTTATCCGCACATCCGCGTTAATGAATTTCGTTTTATTGTTGATTCCGAGTTTATAACGACAGCCATTAATTTATAGAAATTTTATTTTCCCCCCATTTTTTTTATATTCATATTTATTATCCTTATCCTCCTCGTCCTTCTCTGTTGCGGCTCTTCCTGAGAGCGAGCGGATATACTTTTTACCAACGCCTACGCACGCGCCCGTCTCTCTGTCTCTAATGTCTAACGAATGGCCACCAATAAATTCATAAGCCGGCCAAAACATGCTCGCGAGATGCAGAACACGCCGCTGTTCCCTGCTCCACGTTAACCGAATCTGTGTTTTGGTATTTTAGTATTTTGGCCCTTACAATATGCGCGACGGCTACATTCATATTCATACAGAGCCTAAACATTATAGAAGTACATCGCGTGGTTTTAGGCCTCTTTAACGAAGAGAAAAAACCCGCGGGATTTTCAACCCCTTCAAATTTTTACACTTTATACATTTTGACAAATAATTCCACGATTATGACGAAAACGGAATCGCGGAAACTTTGAACATCTTCAACTCATATAAGTCATAGAGATTTTTTATGGTGATTAATCTCTCCCGGAGATTTCTCGCGTTGTGTTAAAACTGCGAGGGTTAAACCTATGAAAATTATACACCCGAAAATGAAACGCGAAATGTGTGGCGGAGAACACTGCAGCAGGAAAATTAGACGTTGGGAAAACTTTCCTAGTTTCAAGTCGCGAGCTTCGTAACTGTATAAGTTGCTTTAATACCTACGTGTCAGGTAAAAACCAGGCTACCCAAGGTAAGTACTTAATTTACTTTGCGACGGGTTTATTATACAATTATGCACAAACTCCCGTCTATATATATATATATATTTTTTTTCCCACAAATAAACGACGCGAACTAAACCGTAGGCTAATATAAAAATCGCTAGATCCAATAAACAGGCGATCTAAAATTATCATCATCGAATTAGGATCAGTTCAAGTTGTTCCGAAGCCTGTAACATCGATTTGAATCAATTCTCAGAACTTTTTGACACCAAATTTTGTTGTTAAATTCATTTTCTTACAGAAAACGCAGGAAATTTGTGGACTTGAATTTTTAATGCGTCTTAATTCTCCTTTCTACAAGTAGTACATATAGCTTCGAACTCGTACAGATATTTTTTGTCGAAAGGATCGAATCGATCCGGCGATCTGTCGCCCAGTTCAACCGGGAGCATAAGTTCTTAGTCGAAGAGATGTTGCGAAGTTGGTACTCGAGTTACGCGTTCCTCGCCGTTATCTCCATCGGAATAATATTAAAACAGCACCGCCATGAACGGTTCTCGATTCCAGGTATATACGTGTACGAATAACGCGTATGTGTGTCCTTAAAAAACGTGTGTAAGTGGATATATAGTCGCGTGATATATTACATGTACATACACCGTTCAATTCTTGCATCTATAATGTTCGTAGTCGATGATTTTTAATTACCTGCCAAACGATCAAAGTGATATAAACTTTTATGTATCAACTGCCACATTTCGTTCCTCAAATCTTTCTAATTTCTGTTCTAAGAAATAAATTTCGCACCTTAATTATCATAAGGCTGCAATTTTGAAGTGAAATAGTACCTTCTATACCTCATTCTTTTTTTATAGACGATGAAATTTCGTACACGAATTGTCAATTTTAATCTTGTTAATAGTAAATCTATTTAGTCGTTTAAGATCTGTATATTGATTGATGAACTATGAACGTCGATAAAATTCCAAAATCATGTTCATAGCAAATCTACACTTGTATATATATTGACCCTATTCACATTAATGTTCGATTAAATCTTATCTCCATCTCTCTTTCTGCCTCTCTCTCTCGTATTCTTGATTGATAATAATCACCAATAGATGGGAGGGGCCTTCGAAGGTGAGAAGCATTTCGCCTTGCAGATTTAAAAATTAAACCAAAAAATCAACCGACCATATGCTCGCGGTTTCGATAAGCGCGGATAAAGGAACATGAGAATAAAAATTCTTGGTAAAATATAAAACGTGTGAAGATACACCCACGCAGGGGTACGACCTGTGCATCTGTAACAACGTTTATCACCGATAACCATTGAACAAACTATTTTACAGATCATCGTCTATCTGCCTGAGCTTTTTTTTTAATTATAAACAATTCGATATATTTTTCTCGTCGCTATGACGTGTGTCTTTATACGATTTTTAATATATGTAAAGGGATGATGTATGTACACTTCAATTCGCGATAATCCTTGCAGAAAGTAAGTCCAGCCTAATGTAATGTGAAATAATGAAAATATGAAATCGACAGGTCGGATATATCGCATTACGAGAGAATTGGTTGTCAGTGAAAACTTCTTTACCTTATAACCAATACGCGGCTATAACTACGAACAATATTTCAATTAGCCTGAAGTAGTTGCACGAGTAGCTAACCAGACACGTATAGATAGAGTTGAGTAGTAGTAGCCGTCGGGCAATACGGAGTATAATTGGAGATATGCAAGAGACCCGTCGCGGCGTCGGCCGTGAATATACGTACACGTATAGAACAATGCCTGTCCTAACATAGTCGATCCATTACTCCTTAAGCATAAAAATCACCACAGCTGTAGTAAACGTATGATAGCTGTGTGAGCAGAATTCTATCCCGACGAAAATTGATGTTACTTCGAAAGTGTGAATATACGGATACAAGAAAAAAAGAGACTAAAATAATATGAAAAAAATTAACATTTATTACCATCGTTTCGCGGGTAGGTACGAGTGTCAAATATTTTTATTGACGCATTTATTAATTATACATAGGTATACATATATATGAGGCTCCGAGAGATACTGCAATAAATATCAATGGCATTGATAATATTTTATTATTGTTGAGACAAAAAATCCGTTGAGATAATGAAAAAAATTCAAAAAGAGAGGAAAAAAATGGTAATTTTTTACCTTTTTTTTCTACAGATAGAGAATTGTGAACTTATACAGTAAGAAAAATAGTTAGTTTACTGTTAAACCGGAAAGCTTAAGAGGGCAGCACCGTACTGCCCAGAGCTGAATTAAAAAGAGTGAACGAACGGAGCTTTGGAGTGAGAAATAAACGAGAGGGACAAAAGGTATAGAGAGGTTTATAAGCTTGAGCGAGATAAGAGAAGGCAGAGTTGTGTGTGTGCCATGGACTATGAGAAGAAAAAAAACACACACACACGTACACTTATACCGATAAGTATTTTATTCACATTTGTATGGGTTACCAAACGAGAGGAGAACGAGGGGGGGATCAGGGGTTTTGGGGGAGGTGACTCGACACGTTTAATGATTCCATGGAAATAATGAAACATGACTAGGTATCGGAAAGAGGCGGGTCTGGGCCGTGGTTTTCTATACTAGTATACCATCACCACCATTATACTACCACCACCACCACCACCACTACTACGAAAGTACATAATAAGATCGAGGGAGGACTCGAAAGTGCCCGAGGAAGAGGAGAGAGCGGGGTATAAAGGGAAGCAAGGGTGAGGGGGAGGAGGACAGAGGCAGGCCATCTAATGAGGTTGCCAAGAGAAAGGAGGTTGTGCTCTGGACCAGGACGCAGGGAATCATCAACAGGGATTGGTCGCAGGCTGAGATCACGGTATGGTCCGATTGGTGGCCTGGTCCCGTGCACCAGGTGAGAAAAAGGCCAAAGACTAAACCTCGCCAAGGGCCAGGGCGAGAGCGAGGGCGAGGACGTTGGTGAGGGTAGGTAACGTGTCTCGTGTAATCACTGCGCGGCCATCCTCGTCAACGGGGACTATACGCCACTCCTCTTTACTGCCCTATAAGCTGCAGGGTGACACCTCAGGTAAGTACATATGAGGACACGGTTCTCTTCTATCCACTTATCGTACAGCCACGTGCATATTATACAACGAATCGCGACGAGATATTTTCCAATTTTTTTTTTTCTTTCCATTTCAGATTTCCAGAAGGGAGTTTGATTAATTATATGCAATCGGGACCCACTAATATCCATGAAACTGGCTCCGTCGAATGGAACAATGCGAAGTAGTACATATTCAGGAATTTGAAATTTTTATACGATCGCTTTGATCCGTGGTACTGCGATTTTATCCAATTTAAGAAGTCGAGTAGATCTGAAGCTGTAGGTGTATCCTTTGATCGAGGAAAAACCCACCCTTCAGCCTGAGGGAGTTTCGAGTAAGTATAAGGTATAAAGATATGAAAGGCGAGAGCAAGTGGAGGAAGCTGTTTTGTGATTATGAAATCAAGGAGAGGATGAAGATCACAGTAATGAAAACCGAGATCAACTTTTTAATGAGAGGTTTTCGTTTTTCAACTTTTATATCCCTAATTGTATTAAAAGAGGTTCATGCTGTTCTGATCATTATTGTCTTGTTATTACTACCATCACTTACTTCCCAGCGGGAATATACCAGATAACATGTATATACCCAACTCTGCATTTATGTTAATTGTACCTAAGCACGTGACTGGGTTAGTACTCCGGAAACGGTATAAAATGGGTTGGTAAGGTTAGATTAGGGTAATTCTTTCCCCGCATGTTAGCGGTGATCGATGCTCTCGTTCTGTACTAGAAATATGTTGTAGAGAATCCAGGTAGGCGCCTCATAATTCATGTTAACTCTTTCTCATATACAGAGAAATATAATTTTAATATAACTTAAATTTCCCCTGTATTTACAGGGTTTATTTGACCACTCGGCACGAAACGATGAGTAACAATCGAACAAGATCAACCTTCAACGTGTATAGGTAAAAAAAAAAAGTCTAAGTTTATATCGGTCTACGTGATAAGACCGTCAAACATAAACTTAGTATCCTACGTAAATGGAGATACCGCGAAGAACCTGACCATGGTCCAAGATGGCGTCGCGTTGGTCGGCTCTCGGATTACCCCTTTATCGATTCTAGCTTTGAGCAAAATCGCCGCGTTAAGAATACGAGCGTTGTGCATAGTTGGGTATTATGGGTAGATACGTAAGTGGCGCGAGTGACTCGAAAGAAACGGATGGATGGATTTGCGTAGATCTGCGATCACCGCATGTGTGTATGTATATTGACGAACCATGACGACCGAGGGAAGGAATTAGTCCTGCAGTATGTCTGATGTATATATATATTTTTTTTTTCTTCGGACGAATTGAGTCGAGTTGAGTCGGCGTCTGAGCAATATAAGGGACGCAGAGCTAAAGCCTCGTCAACTCGAATTTCGTCAGCAGTGTCGGCGTCTCTTCAGATCAAACGGAGCGAAATCGGGGGCTAAGAGGGCCGATATACCGAAGAGGGGCAAGAAGGTAAGGCAGGGCATATAAGTAAGGTAAGGGGATGGAAATCTCACGCTTCGCTTAATTAATGAACGTTCGAACCTCGATCGCCTTTTTTTCTAGTGCCGCCCGCTGCACCAGCCGGACACTTCCCTTCGACGCCACCATGGAGTTGCGGTGAATACGATCTTTCATGTTGCCGCTCCGCCTTGTTGTTTTACCAACGTCCATTCTCGTCCCTTTATCTCTCTTTATCTATATCCATCCCCTCTCTCTCTCTCTCTCTCTCTCTCGGTCTTTGCCGACATTAGATCTCTCGCGATCAACTCGGAATATGGTCCAATTCGATTGAATTCCACTCGAAAATTAAGGGTGAAAGAAAAAATTTTCAGTTATAAAGAGAATCGCGACTATACTATACTTCTTACGCAAATTCACAAACAATGATCAATGTCATCGTGCCGTGCTCTCTTCTTGTCATTTATTCTGAGAATAATGACAGTTTCATATTTTATTTCGGAAATGGACTCTTTTTTGGAACCTTGAGGCCGCAGTTTGTTCCCTAATGCAGTTACAGTAAGTCCTAAATTTTTTGCGAAATATTTCCTCGTCAAATTTAAACGAAATACGAGTTTTTCTCATTTACTTAAAATTACCGAAGACCCTTCCTGCAAGAATCTGTTCGAATATAAGAATAGGCATTTTTATTTCATCCGAGAACGGTGAAAAAGGTGCAGCAAATAGTCGAGCGCGAGTATGACAAACTCGTGATATCGCGTAATCGTAGGAATATAATCATACCATGTCGGAAATTGTTATCAAGAGAGATTACGCGACTGTTTCTAATTTCTATTTTCAAATACGTGGTATAATGTATATAGACCGAATCGGAGTTGAAATTACATTTTTTTCTGACTTTTTTTCTTCTTTGAAGTGTATATGAGTTCTAAGAAATCATAAACGAAATTGTGCCAAATATATGATCGATAAAGTGAAATGTTAATATCAAATCTCTGCTTTTTTTTCTATGATTTCCAATCTACATACATTGCGCATTATCTTGTACTCGTGTTTAACAAATCAATAAATCAAATCTCTGAGCAATATCAGGCAGTTGACTTATACAAAACACCCGACATACCTATAATACTCGTGTACAGTTATATATATAAATATCGATGTAATAATGGTTTAACGGTTAAAATCAAGAACCGATATAATCAGCAGATAATCTCCGAGGCCGATCCGTCCGTCCGATGTGAAAAAAAAAAATAATGGCTCGTGTATAGATAATACACGAAACTGATTTCCCGTCTCGAAACCTAGTTCTTATCAATTTGTCGAGCGGTAAAACGCTTTGATGATATGAGGAGGTCGTCGGCTCGTATCGATACACACAATTACATTCAATTTGAACACAGCCGTACGTTGTATGCTAAGGCCTTCAAAGTTTACCCAGCTACATAAGAAGAGCCAAATTTTCGTCATGTATTTCTATGAATAATCAGATCAACGTAATCGATATTCGAGCACGAACATCGCTACGTATTCGTATCTCGATATCGCACGTTATTATATTATATAGATACCTAATAATTATGATGATATGTCAAAAATTTTCAACGGGGAGGGGGGTTGTTTATAACTATAACGTGGCGACGCGGGAACTTGAGAGACAAGAAGTACAGTATGGCTGTGTATGCGGGGTGTATTAATAATATTAATTACCTTGCAGCACCTTATATATAGTTATGTATGTAGTACCTACATCCAGTGTAATTTATGGAAGTATATAGCTCCGCGTAGCGTGGCTGCAGGGAGAGTAAGAACGTTGGCGAGAGGCACCCCTATCCCCTATCAATCCGGTGAGATTAATCACTCAAGTTTACCCCCTTTACCTTAGGTAGGTATATACGAGTTACCTCTCCGTATCGTGTATACATATACATTATACACCACACGGTAGCTGCAAGGTATGTATCTTGTACCTACGCCGATCCTTCGTCCACTACGATCCATAAGCAACCCCTTTTCTTCGCCCAATTCGTTTTCCTAACATACCTATAACGTTGATTTATGACCGTCTATAGCGCGAGATGTTATACGCGGAAGAGGACAAGCAGTAAAGTACCAAAACTATAGCCTATACTTATAAACCTGCCGCGATGCAGGGCTATAAAGTCCAACCCCTTAGCCTCGATGCAGGAATATACCTGATTCATTGCATCGAAAAATAATGCATAAAGGTCGTATAGATATAGTTTGAAAATTCGCACGTGTTCGTTATGCAGATATATTAACAGCATCTTCTTACATATGTATGTGCATACCTACGTACAAGTGTAAAAGGTATTTTACGTAACTGAGGGAGGGTTGAAGAACTCATACGCAGTCGCAGGCGCAGGCTCGTTACCACGTGCGCAACACGGAGTGGCGCTAGTTTGAACCCATTTTGGATATTGCGATTGACGAAGAAAAAAAAAATAATAAAAACCAAACTTGTGGAGAATCGTTACTCCAAAGGTTTGTTTAGTCAAATAGTGTATGAACATTTTAGTTGCTACATTTTTTGAGAAATCAGTTTCAATTGATTTTGAAACATAATCGATACTGACCGTTATATACTATAAATGAATATATATATATATATATATCTATGTACAAATATATTTGGACTGATCAATAAATAATCAATCTTTGATATTGCTAATGAAAATTGAGAGAAAAAAAAATAATGAAAATTATAAAAAATGTTGCGCAAGCGTGAGCGTGTGTTAGTATGTGGTGTACATATATCTGTGTATAAAATTTATTATCAACGATGTAGCGCTCTCTGGCGAAGGTACTGAGAACCTTTTCAAACTAGGAATGGCACCTTTCTCAGTCACTCCTTCGAATATTATAAACGTCTCACTCCGAAACCTGTCGAAGTGCTGTCACACGCGTATGTATTCAAAGGCTGAAGCAACCAACGCCGCACACAAACTGAATCCACTTCCCCTAACCCCCTTCGAAATACAGTCGAAGCTAGGGGCCGACCGACGAATCCCCACCTTCGGCCGACGACCGTCGGGGGAAAAGGTAACAAACCCTCCCTACCTCCTGAACATGAGGAACCTCCTCTGCCGCCCATCCCCTCCGACACCCGGTGCCAACGAGGTTTTAACGATCATCGGTCGACCCGTGCTGCCACCTGCGAGACTCTTTGCTCTCGCGTGTTACGGTCGTACCGTAACCATGGGTCGCTTTATGTAGGTATAGTTAACATACCTACTTGTCGCTGTTGTACTTTAAACGTATTAAATCGAAGTCGACCAATTGTACGTTACACCCGTACTGCACGGGCTTCCAAAGTTCGAACATTATTTACCGCGAACTTGTTCGATGTTGAGACGATCTTCGAAAGGGATGAATTTTTGCAATAGAATTATAGATTACGAAAATATATACCTACCGTATATAGTTCTGCGAATTGTTGTTTCAGGAATGTGATATCGAGAGTTTCTGGACGTACAGTGCAGACGATTGTGTAAAAGGTATAATGACACAGTCAATGACTCGAGTTGATATTGAAGAAAAAATTTGAACGCCGGCCTCTTTCCCATCCCCTTGGTAAAACATACGCGAGAAGAAAACGGAACTGGGTAACAAATCCAGTATCGCATTCTCGGCAAGCCGCAGTACTCACCACTATACCCCTATCATCACAACTAAGGAACATAGTAGGTAGGTATGTACGTATTGTACGTACATACATACATACATGCATACATACATGCGGCATAGGTTGAGACTCGGTTCGGTTCGATGCGTTTATACCGTAGTACACGCGAGCGTACATAGGGAGTTACACGGACGCACACGAGCGTGTGTAACGGGTTGGTGTTAACAAACGGGACACTGATGTTTCACATCTCGGTGAGTTCCGTCGTAGCTGGTACGCCCGTGAGTCGTAGAGTCGGGTTGTGTGCGTGTCTCACCATCCGGCGTTGGTATGGAGTGCGAGTACGAGTGCGAGTGCGGAGAGGAGTATTGCTCGGGCCATCCCCTCGGAAGGGGATACCGAACTGCGGGAACGAAATTGGTGGGGGAAAACCGTCGGTTCCGGGGGTGGGGAGTGGGGGTGGGGCGGGGCAAGGCAAGGTTGTCCGCGCCCACGGAGGGGAAAAAACGGAAAACCGAGCCTCCGAGTCGTCTGGAGGGGCAAAAGAATCGGGTTGTGGGGTAGGGAACCGACCATTTATCCTTTCGGGTACGGGTTCGTCGGTTCGTTCGTCATCCCCCACCCAGATGCTCCGATTGAAGAAAAAAGGAAGAAATTTGGAAGAAAAAAAAAGAAGACAAAAAAAAATATCACATATCAGGGTGAAGTCGGGGGAGATCGTCTTCCCCTGTCGCTTTATACAGCCGCCCCCTTACCCCCCTCCAACGAGAGAAAAATAGCGATTACGGTTAGCTGGCGCGTCCCGCCCGTTCCTTCATCCCCACTTCTGCCGTAGAAAACTTCCCCTGACTTCCCCCGTATAACTCGAGAGCGATCACGCGTCGGACAAGTAAACGAGAAGCGCGACGATCACGAAAGAACTGCGCAACACTTTTTCCCGGCCGCTGTTAAAGTGTCGACCGTGACTACGGCTACCGTTCCACCGTCGCCGTCACCGTCGCCACTGGTTCTCTATAACCGCCCGAATCGCACCGCCTCTCCTCAACACCGCTTCGACCGCTTGCCGCCTAACGGCGATCCTGCATGTTATTTAGTGGCTCCGAAGTCTCTGTCGCATTCGCACCCACGCCGGTTCCGCGCGTCTCAAAACACACAGCCCAACTCTCCCAACTCGGTACTACGATTATCATTCATCCAATTTACGTCCGTAAAAAGTAATTTTATCTCCTTTCCCACACCGATTCCATTCGACAACGAATTCATTTTCCTAATATAAAGAAAAAAAAAAGTAACAACGGTAATTAAGGAAAAAAAAAAAAAAACACGAAAAGTAGACGAATTCTCTTGTTCCCGGTCGAGGAGAGAAATACAAAAAAAGAGAAAGATAGAGACAGAGAAAGAGAGAGAGACGGAGAGTGGAAAACGATAATAAATTAGTGGTGCGTGCGCCTCGTCCTTCTCCGTCTCCTTGTTGTAGTCGTCGCCGTCATTGTCGGCGGCGTCGCTGCAATAGCACACGCACCGCCGGCAGCAATCATACGTTTTGCTCGTCGGACGGAGGGGTAGGGTAAAAGAGGCAAGGGGGTGGGGAGGCGGCAGCGGTAGTCAAGTGTCGGCCGCGTCAGGCGGGGGGAGAGGGGTTCGAAGAACGTGGTTCCCGGGTGTGGAGGGGATTTGTCAGAGTGTGCGGTCGTGTCCGCGAGAGAGGCGAGAGGCGAGAGGTTCGTCGTTAGGTGGGGAAGGGGATTGGGGAAGGAAAAGGAATAGGAGTAAGAGGAGGTGGGTGGTGCTGTACAAACTATCGGCGAGAAGTCAGCCAGCGGGATAGGAAAACCTTGGGCTGACGAGTAAGTGAGCAAGTGAGCAAGTGAGTAAGTGAGCAAGCGAGCAGCGCCGCCAAGGCTAAACTCTTCGTATCTATCGGGAACTAAAATTGTCGTGTAGTTTTTTTCCCCCCACCATACATCCCCCGTCCCCACCACTACCTAAACGAATCCGAAACGAAGGGGCAAGAAGAAGAGGAACAAGAAGAAGAAGAAAAAGGAGACGAAGACGAAGAAAGGAACAGCAACGGGAACCACCGCCAAGCCGGCAGCAGCAGGAACACCGGCCTGCATCACCAGCAACAGCAGCAGCAGCAGCAGCAACAGAGCATCGTAGCTGTCGCTTGGCTTGCTCGCTCGCTCGCTTCCTCGGTTGCTCGAGGGATTTCTCCCCCCCTCCTCCTCCCCTGCCCCGTCGCCGAGGGGTGGGGAGGACTCTACGGAGCGGACCCACCGTGTAGTGTTCGCCCCGAGGCTTGACTCTCCATATTTTATTGTCGCACGTTAGCCAGCGCTAACCGTCCCGACGCGGTCGCGGTAAAACGCGACATATACGAATAGAACGAGCCCTGCAGGAATCGTCGCGAACTCGACTCGACTCGACTCCACTCCACTCCACTCCACTCTCTCCCTGTTAACGGAGAGAACAGAGGTGGCACCTCTAACCCCCACCATTAAACCGCGAGAGGCGCACGAGCCCAGGCCCCTCCCACCTTGACGGGGGCAAGAGCAGCAACCGCTCGCAAAAATCGCCCCCTTTTGAGAAAGAAAAGAACCACGGCGACAACTGCCCTCCGACGCAGGCCACTACCACTGTGACAGAAACCACACCGTTTCGAGGAAGAGTGGGCTACGGGCCGAGTCCAGTGCCACCACCATCACCATCACCATCACAATCACAATCAACCACCGTAACAGAGGAACAGAGTTAAACTACACTACACTACCTAGTCCGGTAGACACGCGGGGTTGTGCACGAGACACCGGGAACACCGGGACGACATACGAGACAGTGGTGCCACTACACTACACGACCCGACAGAGAGAGATACGTGCAATCGAACGGTCAGCAAGGAGGCGGCAGCCAGCAATCCCAAGGCGCCGATATACAGACGACTTAAACTTAAACTTAAACTAAAACCAATTGCCTCGAGAGAGAGAGAGAGAGAGAGAGAGAGAGAGAGCGAGAGAGAGAGATAGACAGAGAGAGAGAGAGAGAGAAAGAGTAAGAGATAGAGAGAGGGATAGAGGAGAGAGAAAGAGACGGAAAGAGACGCGTGAGAAAATAAGTGCCACCGAGTTACGCGCGCCACGGTATATCGCGCCTCCTTTGCAATTCTGCAGTAGCCACGCCAGTTTACCACCGCCAACACTTGGCTTGTTCCGTACCTAACCGAGGACCGAGGAACGTTTCTACTCCTTTACTGCCAGTCAGCTTTACCCGGCGCGGCTGACCAAGCCTCTCAGTGACGTGAACTTACTACTTATTTACGCGGGGACCTAGCACACGGACAGCAATATGTAAAGAAAAATATATAAAAAACAAAAATACATAAAGAAGAATAAGAACAAAAATAATATATCAGTTTTTATGGATGTGTTTTAAAAACGTCGTGACAATTGTTTAACATTCAGTGTTATTAACCAAAGTGTTATTTATAATTTTTTTTTTTTTTTTGAATTTTTTTCAAAACTTACCTTATTAAGTTGACTGGCTGACTTATCGTGACTATACAGTTTATGATGACAATTATTCAAAACTCTTGTATTAATCAAAAGATAGGTAGTGTACACGTTTTAAGTTCGATGTGAAGTAAACGTGAAATAACTAAGAGGACTGTTACTAGTACTACTGGAACAACGAGGATAGTCTAAACTAACTTGCGATGTATCGAGTGGAGGTGACAGTGTGTTAAGTAACAACCAGTTTTGTTTAAACCCTTAATACAATCGACAACGACGATCAACTATAGTACCCCCGACCATCACCATCATCTCATCGATACGATCTCTGAAACTCTCGCGCGCGCGTTTCCCCTAATTTAAAGGTGCTTCAGCGTTGTTTTAAACCGTCGCAACCGTTCTACGTTGTTATTCGGTTTCTTCGGTTCTGTGTGTGATCAGTGATTAAACGAAAGTGTGACTGTGCAACTGGAAAGTGAAAGAATGACGCTGGCCTAGCGGAGTTTGACAATTTACGGCCCTCGTCGGCCGACACAACATGTCACAGTTCTCCTTCAGAGGATCACCCAATTTGCAGGTAAGTTCTATATATACGACAACGTACGAACTGTGAAACAAATGAACATAAAAATTCGGCAATAATTTGAATATTATTTTCAAAAACATCATTATCATCATCGTAATATACCCCGGAGCATAATACCACGTGATGTTTCACACACACACATGTGGCTTCATACTCACCGCGATATATATCTACACACAGATAACTGCTAGATGTATTCGTATACCTCGTATTATCTTCACTGTATCCTGTGCGAATGCAGGCGGTGTATAATACAGAATTCGAAGTATAGTTTGGGTTAGAGGTACATAATTCCCTTCCATCCATCTGTCCATCCGTCTCTACAGCACACACGCGAACACATACACACATGGCTATATTATATATATATATATATCATTAGTTGAGGAACGTTAATTAGGGGAAGGCTTTAATTGGCCAGGCGGAAGCGTTGATAGGTTTAGAATGTTTTACTTTACCATTTATTTACTTTTTTGGTTCAGTTTCTTTTTTATTTGGTTCGTTTTTTTTTCCAAAACTCATGGTTATCACACGAAAAGCATAAACGTTGAATTGATTAGGATTTTAACGATTTGTATGATTGATGAAATTACAATTTTTAAATTTTCTAATCATGTATGCAGACCTACAATGAAATAGAATAACGAAAACAAAGTTTAAAACTTATTGTTAAACGGGTGCGGATTATATGTACAGTGAGGAGGAGGGTCGGGAACGTCAAGCTTTCGGTATTAGTAAAAACTAAATTAGCGGGTACAAGATTTTACGTATATCTATTACGAAAAAAAAGCTATTCGGTATCGGTTATCGAGGCCGTATACTTACAGGCTTCTCGCTATTATTGCTAAACGATAAAGAAAAGAAACGGATCCAGCAATAAGCCAACTTATACGGGTCGCGGATTAACATTAGTGACAAATTCGCGCTTGGTGGTAGGCCTATTCTGATCGTGTGTACCTACTTATACGTGTTCACACGTTTGTTAGTACGTCAGTTACAAAACAGCGGAGAATAAACTTTTAAAAACGATCTGTTTCTCATTCGTTAACACCGCAACGCGGGTTATATTCACTTCTTATATACACTCGAACATACTTTACTTTAATGTCGCGTCGATTGTGAACAACCGGAACTGTCGACAGCCTGCGTAATTAGGCACGGAGTTTAGTAGGTACTCGCCGCGCTAAGGAACGAATTGAATAATTAAACGGTTTTGTGTATTATACCGACTGCATTGCATATACGGCATATACCTATATTACGCGTTATGTGATCATAGGACTGTGCCCTTAAGGCATAAACTGCACCAGCGGACTATAAGTGCAAACGCTTTCTTTAAAACAATTTTATTATTTTATACGATACTACTGCAGCGCGAATCGTACTCGAATAGAAAATGATAGTATAGTTATAAAGATATCAATCTTCTACATTTGATATAACGTACGTACAAACGTACCTACATGGAAAGATTGTACTAGTAGGCACGTATTGTTTTTTTGCTCTCGGAAATCTGTAGAACTCTTTTCTTGTTTGTTGGTATAATGATATGTATTATAATACTCGTAACTATATAATAAGATTGAATATTTCTCACGCGATGTCTCGTAGTTAATTAATATTTGTTTCTATATTATATGGAAATAATATTACGATGTGTACGAGTGTTGAATCATTATACAGTCAATTAGATGTTGGGAATCAATTATCATCAGACAGCCTAGATTCGAAATTACCTATTCATTTTATTACTTCTATTATACTAAGTATATGTACTACATAATTCGTCAGCATTAGAAAAAGAGAAATTGCTTTTTCTGAATTTAATTCATTCAATTTCTATTCTAATTTAATTATTCATTACTGATGTTATTCACTTCATTTCTCTGAATTTTTATTATTTTTTTTGACTAACCCATGTAACTATAAGTATATAATTTGAGATTTTTAAAATTCTGTCTGCTCGTATAATAAAATTATATCTAAACGAAGTGCAGGAGAGATATATTGAAAACAAATTGTTTGCCCATCGTCTGTCCCCGTTATATACGATAATATTAGGTTCAATGTAGTCAATTGGATGCGTTACTGCATCGGTAATAAAACATGTATATGCGTCGTATAAAAATTTGACCAATTAATATTTTCGTGTCACGCCTCCATGTCTGAGTTTGACCCCTGTAATGTACGTACGTATACATACGCGACATTGAATTATCTTATTACTCCCAGTACAAATACTTATATGGCGATAATTTAACGCCTATATAATATGTGGATATATTCGCTAATGTATAATAAGTGTACATGTATGAACGTTGCTAATTATAATTACTGAAGATAATGTATAGAGAATTACTAATTATTATTATTACCATTATTATTATTATTATTATTATTATTACTGAATTCTGAAGAGAGATTTTTTTTCCTATTTTTTTATTTATTTATTTGGATTTTTTCGTTTCCTTCAGAAAAGGGAGAGAGAGAGAATGAACCTCGGAGCTATTCGCTGTTTAATTAACAATTTCCTTGTAATTAAAAGTTAACCGGTGTTTCCCTACACGTTGAAGTAGGCATGGCATGGTATGGTATGGTAGGGTACGGTACGATACGTACCAACCTACCTACCTACCTACCTCGTGTAACATACATTTTCCATTACCACGGGATGACGATGTTGTACAGGTTACATTACTTGCGAGAGCGAGCGAGCGAATTAACGAACGAATGAACGAATGAACGAGAGAACGAGCGAGCGAGTTCCAGTTACTATAATAGGGAGATCGCGAACATGATCGTTATTGCAAGTGTTTCGAAATAGCAATTTTGGTGGGGTAGAGAGGAGAGTTGAGAGAGCGGAGCAGAGCAGAGCAGAGCGGAGAGGAGAGATATGTTTGTTCCCCAATTTTGTGGGGGCGCGAGTCGGATACAGGCAACGTAGGTATGGAAAGGCAGTAAACTGGCCCGTTTCATCTCTTTAGGCTATATAGAGTATTATTAAACGATCGTGCATCGTTCGTAAAAAAAGAAAAAAAAAAAAAAAACAGTTCAAATGAAATATATATGTATAGGTATAGGTATTATACGCAAAGTATATATACCGTACATGTATATAATAAATCATATTTTTATCTCTTTATGTTTGTTCGTTTTTTTTTTTCTACTTTATATATATGTTCAAAGATACAAATTATTATTATAATCAATCGTACACGATGATTTCATCTGCAGACGTAATACAATCTGCATTCAAATATATATCTACAAATATCCATAACGTGCGGGCAATGTAACATATAACGAAATGAAATAAAATAAAAAAATAATAAGTATATAAAAAATTTTGAAGAATGAAAGGGAAGGGAGTATTTGAAAAATGATGAATGGCCGATGGAATGCAAGAACCTCGTCGGTGTCATTGCCGGTCGCTCTTTCGCCGATAGTATCTGTCCGGGCGCGTTCAGCGCACGTAGGTCGGTGCTATATATCGTAAATGCATACACATACATACATATATTTATATATAATATGTATGTAGATTCTCTCTCTCTATGTGAGAGAAAGAGAGAGAGAGACCGAAACCGAACGTGGCTATAGTCGCTGCAGCGCTGAGTCGGCTCAGCTGAGTCAGATCCGCTCGCGCGCAAACATGCGGACGCCGGTAGCACCGGCGTCCAGGGGAGTCTTGCGGACGTGTGGTGATCGGCGACGTGACCACTGCCCGTGGACATAGGAGGGAATCGGACGTGACTGTAGATCGTAATATACGTTTTCTATATGTAGGTATATTATATCTGTACAGGTGC
The DNA here is from genome assembly GCA_949628255.1 of Macrophya alboannulata. Classification (NCBI taxonomy): domain Eukaryota; kingdom Metazoa; phylum Arthropoda; class Insecta; order Hymenoptera; family Tenthredinidae; genus Macrophya; species Macrophya alboannulata. The sequence goes on along the minus strand of OX451207.1, from coordinate 42,509,225 downwards.
GTTGGCCGAAAATTTTGTCTCGATGTGCAAGATTTTATTTCTATTTTTTTCTATATACCTATACCACAACGTACATACATACTCAGAATATATTGTAACTAATGCAACATCTGCAGCGATTAAACATGTTGTTCTTCTTCTTCTTCTTATTTTTATTCTTATCGTATCATACCAACAGTTAGTACTCGACAGAAGTAATGAAGCATACGAATATGTACTGTAAGCGCGAACTGCACGCGCTTACGGGGTTCTAAAGGAGCCGAGCGCGACTGTTTGTTGACGACTTCCGGCACTCCAATTTCATACTTTACGTGTAGTGGCAATGCAACGAGGTGGACTTATGTCAGAGCGACAATTTCCTACGCTGCGAGTTCATCGGGGCGAGTGGAAAACTCAGTTTCGTTTTTTTTTCCATTCTTGCCGTTCAGTTTTGATGACAATTTTTAGAGAATTATCGCCGTTATATTTTATCCGTTTTAAAAAAAACGCGAAATATTTTTCCCAATTTTTCGGTAAGATTAAAAAATTCGAAAAAAAAAAAAATTGAAAATCAATAAAAATTTATACCTAGACGTATTTAATGTTATAAGCGGAAGTAAATTGAAGCTTACATAGGTACCTATATATACCTACTAACATTTGTCAGATACAGTGCAGACGGGTTCGTCTCAGATTTCAAGACTTCACATACCGGATGCCACTTTGTCCGTTGCTGATTAATCCACTCTTCAATCCCTATCAAGCGACTTCGTATAATACGTAGAAATCATTGTATCAAATTATCGCCTCGCAATGAGTAAAAAAAACAGACAATTTTTTTTCCTAATCACTTCGAAAATAAATCGCGAAAATCTCGCTACTATTTTCTCGTACAGTTGCTGCTCTTACTCCTAATGCAAAGAGAAGGGGGTGCAGTGAAAACGAACGCGAGGATATTAGGTACAAAAATCTAGTCCCAGATATTTCGTACCTATTATAACTATAGCTGCGAGGTCCATCAATCTGCGGGTTGGAGTAAATATTGACTTGGTCGGGGCTAGTTGCACCGGGGTAAACTTGGGGCCCTTGTATATATCCGTATATATAAATCCCAAAGGATCCTTACACTTTAGCCGGGTCCCACTTAGTTCCGGACTTTCGCGATACTTTTAGCGCACTGCAGGACACGCGTGACAAATGCTTGCACGAGGATCAGAAAACGGGGATAGGTATAGAAGACCGCACGCTGCATCTGTGTACACAAAAATTTCTCCGTTCCTTTGCGGGACGTACGATGCATTTATGGGATTATTAATCGCTGTTTATGTTGGCAGAACGTATATATATATATATACATACGATTCGTACGTATGGCGAGGTACGTAGGCAACGTGTGCAAATATCAACGTCTATACAAATATATTTATGTGTGTGCGTATACCTTCACGGGGTCTTTCAAAATCATTATATATGTATATCTACATATGTATCTATATGCATATACTCAGGTATTCACATAATTAAGTAAATTCGTTGAATTTGGATGCGAGTATAATCTAACTGGAAACCACTAATTACAAAAATACCCACATTTTTTGAGCACCGAGAATAATTAATTAGCAAAGAATGTCTTCCGTTTTTTTTTTTTTGTTTTTTTTTTCTATCAACGGGTCAGTTTTTTTGCCTCATTTCTCCTTCCGGCTCCAATTTTTGTGTCGAATTCCCAAATTTATTATTAGTTTTGAATAATTCCTGTAGATATCGAAATCTAATTCAATCGACATCCAGTCCCACTGTACCTATAAACAGATAGAAAATTCTTCAAACTGAATATTTATTGAATTTGTATCAGAAACGCTATACCGAAGCTGATTATATAGAAATGAAAAATCCTGTGCCTGTTTGCGTCTGTGTTTAAAGAAATCGTTGGGATGTAGATCGCGAGTTTGCGAGATATGGAACTTAATGAATCATCGAACGGCGCGGGATATGATGATTGAAAATAACGAGTCTGTATCTATAATCGACTACACATCAGTGAGCAGAAAATTGACTAGTTTAATCTGAAACATTCTTAACATTTGAAATGTCAAGTTCATCGATTACATTATGGACGTGGTGTAAAAAAACTAGATGGAAAAGATCGAGTGCAGCTATAATACAGCGTGAGAGACGCATAGATTGAAATACGTAGCTTGAGAAGCAATTAGTAGTCTTTAATAGGAAAGAGAAGAAAAAAAAGTATAAGTGTAAATATAGATACCAACATACTCAAAAGACATAAGATGGATAAAAATTATACGACTATAAGTAATCCTGCAGTCAACGCGAAGGCAGCTAATGCGTCGATATGTCGACTCCCCATGCTCATTAGAATAATTATTGCTTTCCTTACTTAGCGGCGCTAATGCGACTACTGCAAAGGTGTAATTCACTCGCTGGCCCACCGGTGGGGCCTTATCGCTTTGCCTCGGCTGCTAAATCTCGTTCGTTCGCGCGCGCGCGTTCGTATGGGTTAACGCACCCGCTTAACCGCGTTCCTCCTTCTCGCGTCTAGCCGTCGAGTGAAACACACAAGTATACGTACCTATATCTACATACACAGATATATATTTCAGACATAATTCGCGTATATTTTTATCTAATAATTATGGGAGAATTACACGGATATATAAGAAATATCAGACTTTGACAACAGCAAAAATTTGTCAAAAAACTGTTCAAAATTTTGTTCATGTATACCGATACCGCGTCAAGATGATGTCAATTGGTATAGAAAGTTTCGAAAATTTTTAATCTTCAATATAAGCGTTTTTGTTTGATTTTTTTGTCGTATAGAATATTTGAAAGTATAGAATTTATATAATTCGCGACGTGATCGACTGTATTCTGATGTGATTTCAATGAACGATAAATTAATCTCGGAAGTGTTTAATATTATACGAAGAGATAAGAGGTATAGGCAGGTATAATAAAAAGTTTAAAAGTATAATTAAATCTCGATGAGATTTACAAATTTTTGACACAAATCGAATTCCATTCACCTTATACTCGAATATATAGTTATGGGCTACGTATATACCAGCTGGTATGATATCTTCGCGAAAGCAGCTGATCAGGCCATTTTATATGAATGAACAAAATAATTATCTTAATGTTACGGCCAGCTATATCCACCTATCCCACCTCTCGGCACCAGAATCTTATCTTAACACGGTGTGTAAACCTTTCTAAACACATTTATAACATATGCTGATCAAAGACGGTGTTAAAAAACCTCGATCAATAAATGTTTAAACATATTCAGTCACGTATATTGACACATAATCCGTATACATATATACATATGTATGTGTTGTACATACGTATAACATATCTACATTCATATTATTATATACATCGTCTATAGAAAGATTTTCGAACGTGAAATTTTTAGGGTACGATCGGTAGACAGAGACCGACTGACTGACTGACTGCAGTTTGGTCCTCGAATTTTCTGCATTGACACGCATTAACGCTGCGAGATTATAATACCTATACGTGTGATCACATCAGAATTCCGCACCAACTGCACGTTTACAACGATATAATATGATGGTTTTTTTTTTTTTTTTTTTTTTTTGTTCAGGGGTATGGGGAATGCACACATAAACGAACGAACGAATGAATGAACGAACGGAAGGATGTAGATGGATGGACAGGGATTGTCTTCCCTTGGTAAGCCAGTGGTAGGCTGGTTCCCTTTGAGAGGGCGTTTTCCACGGGGTTTGTTTAGGCCGTACGCAAAAGGCACTCAAGCTGCTAATCTATTTATCCGTAGTGTTTGATATGGAATTAATGAGACCAGGTATTATATTTGCCTGTAAAGGTTAATGTTGAGTTAGGGTTTCACCTACCTAACAACCGTACCATACACATACACCTATATACCTACCTACCTATCTCCGAGGATGAATAAGAGGGCTGCAGTTTTCTAGGGAAGAAATAGGAACGAACGGGGGGGTTGCGCTTCGTGACAGTTGCAAGCAGCAGCTTTTTCAAAAGCAGCTGCATTTCAGATCGCGCCTTGTGCCGCATGCAGGGTGGGCAGGGCTACTCGAACCAGATACAGATACATACCTAAACATAATGCGCATAACGAAAAGTTTTTACGTGGTTTTTTTTGCCATTTTTTTTTTTTTTCTTTCATTTTTCCTTCATTGGGAAATTTTTCGACTTAGACCCTGGCCAGCAGGGGTAGAACAGTTATATTTTTATTGGACCAATTTAGAGCGACGAAATTAATTCTCTCGGAATTAGCTTCGAATTTATATAATATAATTAATTAACGATCAGTATATAATGCTTACGATGTAAACGAGATCGTTAAAAAAAAAAATTATTTTTTATTTCATAGGTAATATTCTTGAACCGAAGAGATTAGCGTTTTTTTTTTTTTTTCTTCTAACGGCCAGTTACAGCTCCGTGAATGTCGATTATTAACATAGTTTATACGATATTGAACAACCTTTCCCACAGTTTGAAAGTATCGACGTTAATGGATTAACCACGGGCTAGTCATTCAACGGTTAAATTTGATGGTCGTTCGATGACTGTTAATAGCCTCAATCGCTTTTGATCTTTCGTCAATTACTTTACATTTCATCATCAACTTAACGTGGGTTTCAAAGCTGCCTTTATTAGCTAGGCGATCAAACTATTCGCATTTCGTATATTCGCCAGACATTATCCGACATGCATGATTTATTCATTGCGGAAACATCAGCGTTAAAAAAGAAAAAAAAAAAAGAAAACGCCGAGTAGACAAAGACGTAATTAATGTATATCAGTTTTAGCTAAGAAGGCAACATTTTTTTGAGCTTGTTAACAAAAGATCGGACTAAGTCATGACTTTTTTGATTTTGGTTCAATACAAACCAATGAAAATTAATTGATTTAAACCATGTTCATGGATTTAAGAATTATTCTTCTCGATACGTGGAGCTTTTGCTATGTTTGTTAATTATTTTTAGAGAAGAAAAAAATGATGAAACTATATGTAGGAGAGAGAAAAAAAAAGAAAGAAATAGTTTCAGCTTAAAACTGATGTGTTTTTTTATTTTTTGAAATTTCAGTGCCCTGTGACAGCCACATCTTCGCTATCGTCAACCTCTCCGTCACCGGCATCCGCGCCGGTCCTAAGCGCGGGGAGCGTTTCTTCGTTGGGAAGCGCGGTCGGTAATACTTTACAGAATAGAATGGCGGTAACGAGCGCGGTGGTCCGTCCACCGGGTAGTCCAACCGCCTCAGTAAGTCCATCTCACGCGCCTCCTTCCGCTGGCGGAAGATGCTGCGATACCGGAAGACCAATTTTCACCGATCCCATTACCGGACAAACGGTTTGTTCCTGTCAATACGAACTCCTTGGAGGATATCAACGACTCGGGGCTCTACCAACCGCCGCACTTTCAATGTACAGTGCTCCTTACGCGGCTGCGGCTGCCGCGGCTGCTTCCGAAGGAATGGCAGCGTACTTTCCCGGCCTTGGCGCCGATCAAGCTCCGTTTTACACCCCCACGGTAAGTCCAAGATTCAATTTATTCCCATTCAGATTTTAACGGGGTTGCAGTGTGTATAATACATCTCGAAAGTAATTTTCTTTTAAATAACTGAATCCATTGGATCAGTTTCTTTTTTTTTTTCTTCTTCTTTTCACAGTTCGATTGCTCGAATTTTCCGACATAATTAGAAATTTTTATAGACTTTCCAATCTAATAATAATTTCTAATTAAATCCGGAAACTCTGGTAATAATTATCAGCTGTGAAAAAAAAAAAATCGAGTCAGTATAGAATATTTTTTTCAAAATGTTAATCAATGCAGTGGTTTGAGGAAAAAAAGGAAAAAAATTGATTTCTGTTTTTTATCCCCTAATTGTTTCGCACGTATTATATATATATTTTAATTAGTTACTCAGTAAATTCTTCATGATTAATTACAATCGCGATTATTATTATTATTACAATTATTATTATTGTTATTATTATCATTATATTATATATACGTTTGTGTAATAAAACGGATTTACGATGGTTTAATACTCTTATTGCATAGTTACCAGCACGTTGTGTGGTCTGATAACCTCGGCTATATGCTTTGACATTAACGATCATCCTTATACTTCGTGTGGTCATATGCGTTTTCTGCGTTAGTTCGTTTGTTTGGTTGGTTAATGTGGTAGGTATATTGTACACGATTCGCGAAACTGTATATCAGTGTATATTATAACCGTCCCAGTGTATTGAAGATCGTATAGTATAGTTAAAAGGATACATACCTATACACATCGTGCCTATATATCTTCGAACAATTTTTTTTTAAATCGCTATGTACATTTTAATCACTGCAATTTTATTATCCCTATGTGTATGTACATAATATATGTACACATGTATTTCGCGGTTTTAAATGGTTTGTCGGACAATACTCTGACTTCTGGTATATAGCGCAATAATTAACGCAATAATTAACGCCATCTAAATCTTTTTATAGATATAAAATTAACGATCTTTATATATAGGTACATATATATTTATGTCACGGATCATTCATGTTTTTTCTACAATAAACAAGAAATCATTGTTCGTATGTATCGGCTGTATATGATGTAAAACGAGGCGATATTTAACCGGTGTAATTAATTTTGTCCAATTTTGTCGAACGTCGTTTAAATTAATCATGATGTGAGTTTGCCTCCTTTTTGAAAAAAAAAAATCGTGAAAGGTGAAAGAAGAAAAAAAAAAAAAAAAGAGCAGAAAAGAACATTATGTCGTTAATATAGGATAATAATGATAATGAATTCCGTTTATAAGCTGTTGCGTTTTGATTCGTGTAATATGCATAATAATGTGTACATACATATGTAGGAATAAATAGGTATATATACACCGTTCGGAATGACAAAACCGTTTGTACGTTGCCCTCTGTCGGTTGTTTATCGGATGTTAAACAAACTGTATGAATAATAGTGTTAAGTTAGTAAACTGGTATATAAATATTCAATAGTATGTATCTATTTTCTAGCTTATTTCGATGTAATATGCATATAATATGTGTACGTATGTATCACACATTACGTACATACCTATATACCTGAAGCTACTTTCTTATATTATTCATGTTTAATGGATAGTTTTAATTCATATATACCCGTAACATATATATCCCTATATACTTGTACGTACATACTTAACTTACCTTGTACGACGCCGCGTTGAGGTGCGTGAGCCGATCTATAATATAACGTTATGTGTATATATGTATATATATATACACAAGTATTGTACATATATATACATATTCAACGTGTAACAACTAAAGCGATAGGATTCGATCGCATGAACGCGCGTGTTACTGATACAAACTTGACATAAATATTTCTCTGATAATAATTCGAATCTATGTATATCATGTATATGGTATATATGTATATGAATTATTTTATATTCGGTGAAGCTAATAATATATAAGCCTGGAATATCTTGGAATTATACTTTTAACTCGTGTGTTAAGACGACGACGAAGACGACTACCATATGACCACGTACGGTATGAGTTCTGGACTATGAGTACCATAAATCTAAACTGTATACATGCGGGGTCAAGGGTTAAACAATCAAACATGCACCACACACGGCGTTTATACAGTAATTACCATTATTCTGTACATGTATGTAACCGTCTTTCAAGCGTATATATGTGTATGTAAATTATTATTTATATAATATATTATAACGTTGTACATGGATGGGTATCGATTTATTTTATTTTTTCTTTCTTTCTTTCAATTTTTTGATAAATCGTCGCCATACTAGTTTCCCAAAATTCTCTAAATTTTCTAAATTTCTATTTAATTTTTCGTTTTTGTTTCTCATTTTTTTTTTTCAGGCCGCTGGTCTCGAGTTGAAAGAAAATCTCGGTGCAGGCGCGGCCGCAGCGTGGACGTATCCTTCCGTCTATCATCCCTACGATGCAGCTTTTGGCTATCCCTTCAACGGGTGAGTTTCCATGGCTATATTTATAATTTCGTAATTTTTTTTTTTTTGTATGTATCTCTGAAATCATTTCAGTGCATTTATATACAAAGAAACTGCATTGAGTTTCACACCGAGAGTACATGATACATGACTTTATATGTATTTACGAACATATACGTTAAATTGTAAAACGGTATACCCATTATAAAATTAATCTCCTACCTGTACAGATACAGGAGTGATAAAATATATATGTGTCCAAGCCGAGTTAAATTACGAGATAATTATAATGTATGTACATACAATCCGTTTTATGTACGATGTGTAAACTCATGTGTATATATTATAGGTATACGAACGTTTCTTACTTATGTGTTATAAATTTTTGCGTAACTTTTTATGCATATGAGACGTCGTCCACACACGGTGGCTATAATTGCCTACACGTTCGTTAAACGAGTTTAGTCATAAAAATTACTCGAAATTCGGTTGATTTTTATCGCTTATATATAGAATCTAGACGGTTGTTAGAATTGTATAGGATGCGACATAAAAAAAAAAGTAGATATATATGGTAAAAATGGGAAATTCGAATATTTGCTGATTTTTCTGCGTCTAGACGGCGTGTGTTTCTCTCTCTATTTCTCTTTCTATCTCTCTCCCTGATCGCGATCGTTTCTATATCCTCGATGAAAGAAAAGGGTGAAAATAAAATAGTGAAAGAAAGAAAGAAAGAGAGAGAGAGAGAGAGAGAGAGAGAGAGAGAAGGAAAAGGAAAAGGAAAGAAAGGGATAAGCGAGAGAATTACCTTCTGGAGTTTGGGATTTAGTTTCGACTCTGGACGGTAATGCCCTGGGCCCATAGCTCGAAGAGAAAGGAAACCATAAAAACTCGACCCCAGAGGAGATCGTCCCGATACAAGATAGGACCCTCGCGCCTCTCCCCTCTCTCCTTATTTTCATCCTCGTTTTTTTTTTTTTTTGTTTTCTTGTTTTTTTTTTGTTCTTTTAGTCTTCTATTTTTCTCTACCTCGTTCGAGGGTCAGATCTCGATCTGAAACTAGCAACTGAACCACCACCACCACTACCACCTTCCCATACCCATACCCTATATTACCTAACAGTTGAAAAAAAATGATTTTTCATATCTTTACCCTAAATTTTCAAGCAAATCAAAAAAAAAAAATAATAATAATAATTTTTAGTTTCTTTTGCTTTCTTTTCGGGTGTACGAAGTTAATCGTGAGCCAAAACTTACCGGGATAGGTTTCAGGGTTTGGAAGTGTAATAAAAAAAAAGAAGAAAAAACAAAAACGCCATTTGCATATTCAAATGTTAAAGTGTTTCGTTTCGTAAACATTTTTAGATATATGTATAATATACTTACAAATATATACCTATATTATGTATATGTATATGTATAGCTAAGTCACGCGAACCGTATGTATAACTATATATACATATATATAAATAAATACGTGTTATTCACTCATACCTATACACACATATATATTATACCTATGTATATGTATAATATACCTACATATTATAATCTGTGATTCCTTGACTGGCTTCGTTTCACCTCGCTCTAGTCTTGCAGCACTCGGTTTGGTTTGGTTTGGTATGGTTAGATCGCGTTACTATAATATTACGATCGGCACTCATTATGCTTCTGATATTATTCTGATCATTATTATTATTATTTTTATATAGTTATTTGAATTACCATTTCACGTTACTAAGACTACGACCTAATTAACACATCGTATACATCCAACTTTACATATGTATATATATTATATACCCATTATAGATATATAGGGACATTATACACGTAAATCACTGTTTAAAATCAATTTGCTGTATAAATAATTATGTATAGTATATATTATGTATATATATATAAAAATTGATATTCCGACTTTTATATATTCACTTTATATACATACGTATACATATATATATAGAATTTTTTATTTTTTTTTCTGTACACAAAAATTTTCATCAATATCAATATCTTTATTTTCAATAAATTATTTATTATTTTTATTATTATTTATTTATTTTCTATCTTTCTTTCCTTTTTTTTTTCTTCTTCTTTTACTTATATACTACTAATTTGAATCAGTAGTTTCCAACTATTTACATATATTCGTATTATACGACAACGAAGTTCTGTATATTATAAAGAATATATTTTACGGTAAAAGAAATGGCGAATTGTCCAATTTTTTTTTTTTCCACAAATTCAATTTTAGTCCAAATAATTTTTTTGGCACACTTTATTCTTAGTTTTACTCTCAAAACTTGGATCAACTTTATCACTTCCAATAAACCGGATCTCAATTATATTCACACGTTGCACCATATCAATGAATTTTTATACCAAAAGTTTTACTAAGAAACGGAAAAAACAACACAGTTTCGTTTTTGTCTTCTTGCTTCCCCCCTCGCCGCCCCCCCAAAAAAACAAATGTCGTCTTTTCTATCCGTGATTATATTATTATTTTTTTTTAGTTTTTTCAATTCATTTTCCTACACTTTTTTCCTTTTCTAATTAAGTTTGTAAATTATTTCGTTGTTTGTGTCAACGATCGCGACGATCGTGCTCGTATTCGCGTCCCAGTGTCGACCTAGGCGTCGAGGCGTCGAGGCGGGACGCTATACTATCCGAAGGAGAAGAGGCGCTTTCAACTTCCCAGAACGCTTGATGCACCGCTCCGATGAGTCCGTGCTGGCGCACATCTAGGAGGAAGTACAGGCCAGATATCTTGAAGTGTTAGATGCGATATCGAGAGACTCGTCGACGTTATCTTATATCGTCTTGAAATAATTAACTTGCCATAATTCATTCCGAGCTAGCTGCAGCAGTGCGTTTGCGCGTCTATATATCTATTCAATGTACATATATATATACGTATACATATGTATATTATTTTAACTCGTATATTATTACACATTACGAGCATACACATACGTGTAATTTTTCTTCTTTCCCTATTTTTCTTTTTTTTTGTCATTTTTTTCTTTCTCCTTTCTTCTTTCGTTTCTTCGTTACTTTTTTTTTTTTGCTCTATCTTATATTTATCGTCGTAGTAACACGCGGCCGAATAGACTTACTTAATAGAGCCTTTATAGAATATACTTTTATACGTATACACATCAAATGCAAACGAAATTCTGAACGAAATGAATTTACACAGTTATTACGTACAAGATAACGGGCGCCCGAGGCAACGTCAACATTTCAATAAATTAGCAGATAATCGACCCGTGAACTGACCCTCGGGTCTTTTTTTCATCATCATATACATATATTCTCTTATTCACTTGTACCAAGCTCCGATATACATCTTTATCAACAATAAACGGTTCTCGGTAAAATTCACTTTCCTATTTTCCTATACAGTAGCTGTAAAAAAGAAGAAAAAAATTTTGATTAACCTTGTCAGTCAAATTGAAGAATTTTTCTTTCTGTTTTCTAAAATGCTGCACCTTAATAACTATATACGTATGTACACAACTATATTATATCCGCAGTCGAGTTTGCCTCGAAGAATTCTCCGAGACGTGACGCATTTCCGGTTTTAACCGTAGACCTCGTCTCTCTTCTCCTCCTCGTTCCATCATAAACTGATCGTCGTCTACCGGTCAATTCGTATGCAAGGAAGCGAACGCGTAGTACAGCGGGTCCGGACTCCGGAGGGACGGTGGGTGCTTATCGTCCACTCGAAACTAGTCACAGCTCCTTTTTTCGTCTTTTCGTACCTCTTCGTACCTATACCTACCTAACTTATGTCCGATACCCTCGTACCCGCTGACTATAAACTATCAAAATTGGCACAAATGCTTACGGACGAGAAAAAAGATTTTATCTTAACTCTTTTTTTCATTTTTTTTTTTCATTTTTGAGGAGAAAACTATTCGATTTTAGTTGTATATAGCTCTTTTGTTTCGTTGTGAGGTATGAAGGTCTCTAAGAAATGATATTAGTAGACAGACGTCAGTATAAAATAAATTACTTTGTCCGTACGATCGATTCTGTTCGCTGAATCATTTTCTTTTCTTTTCTTTTTTTTTCCTTCATATCACAATAAATAATTCATGGGTATAATAACGATCTGTTGAACGATCGTGCGGGGCTAGACCAAAATTTTACTGATTACTATGAGTAAGTATATATAAATAATTAAAATCCACATGATCGAATCGTGATCGGGCTGCCAAAGGTTGTTGTACGAGAAATCGTTATCGAGTATAGAATAGAAAAGAATAGAATAGAATAGAATAGAATAGAATATATTAATTGTGGTTTGGAAGAGAGAGAGAGAGAGAGAGAGAGAGAGAGAGAGAGAGAGAGAGAGAGAGAGAGGCGCGTGTCTATTAACATATAGGCATACAAGCAAGAATAAAAAATAAAAAAAACAGAAAGCAAAAGAGACGAAAAAAAAAAATCGAAAGAATAAATACAAATGGAAGCAGTAACGTTGGCATGCGCGGTCGCGAGGTCGGGATCGCGCGGGTTAACGGTCTCCTCTTTCCGGCGGATTGGCCCTACTTCCGGGGACATATAGGGTAGACAATAACCAACGACGACAACTCCTTACACGTTTATATACACGCGTAGCTATACCTGCAACGTATGTTATAGGGACATAAAGCGAACGCGCTAGTCGCCGCGTTTCGCCGTAATAATCGGTACGTGCTGTAAGACCGCGTACATTAAATTGTCTCCACGTCATACGAACCTACATTCATAAACACGTTATGTGTTGGGTATCTGTCGGCGTGTTTTAAATACAATTTTAGCCTTTGGTTTTCGCGTTCATTCGTACGGTGCAGCTCATGAAGGCTAGAAATGATGAAATTCAATCGATCAGGGTTCAGACGTTAATTAATTAAAAAATTCAATCAGTCAGTACAAGCGTCACGAACGTACAAACAAAGTCTTACCTGCATGTATAACACGAATAATAATTGCCCACCTATGCCTGCTACTCTATATGCCATCAATTCTCTCGTCTCTCAATAAAAGCTTGCAGCTTATGGTCGACGGCGACGTCGCGGTCTCCTGCACTGCAGACAGACGGACATGAACGGCACGCGCTGCGATTACCAATCGTTACATTACACCGTACGAACAGCATTTAATACACCGAAACGACAAGGAATTCGCATTAAATTTTTATTTCCTGATGCATTCGTTCATGACCGTAAATAGAAGCGCACGGTTTTGGCATCGGTACGGCGTCGATACATGCTCTGCAATTGTCCGTAACTTAATTTTTTTTTTTTTTTTTTCTTCTTTGCTTATAAGACGATGAGAGATCGGGGTTAATGCGCGAGACTTTAAAGACACTTTTTCGTCTCTAACACATCCTGAGGTTAAAAGTTTTTCGATTAGGTTCGGGACTGCCCGCTGTCAGGGTTGCTTGTCATCCGCAGAGACCTAGCCACGATCGCGGGTCCTGCTGATGCGTCCTGGGATCGACCACGCCCTCGGAAATGTGTCACTGACTTTTCGAACGACCGAGTGACTGAGTGACTGACTGTTCGGCCCGGTGCATTACCAGCGAGGTTAACCCTTGCGGCCTCCCTAGGACGGGTACAAAAAGCATCCCCTGGCTGTAACCGGGTCATTAAACGGCCGTACATCATCCGTGGGAGACGTCCGGAGTCGTGGCACGGCGCTTGCTCGCATTGATGTATGTATGGATGTATCGTATGTATGTATGTATGTATGTACGAGCTCTAGTCGAGACGACGCCGTATCGTCATTAGCCACATATACACATACCCATTATACATGTACGTTGTCATATGAAACAACATGCGTTGTTCAAATCGTTCCTTTCGCCTTTCGAAGGCACGAGATGCATCGATGCATAAATGTCCGGGGCCAGACGGATGTGTAACGTTTTACACTTTTGATTGATGTCAAAGTATCAGCCTCGTTTGTTCTACTTTGACTGTCTATACCCGCAGAAAGTATAAAACAGAAGCCCTCTTCCATCGTCAGGCAAAGATTTCGTATGATTACACATGGCTTAGGAAAATGAGACTGATCGAAGCTCCATGCCACTTTATACCCACAGATAGATGTCTCTTCAATTGTTTGATCCAGATTTTTTGATTTTTCTAGTTTTTGGTAGGGTTTTTTGGTGTGATTTTCTTGTCGAATCAAGAAATGATATCCAATATTAATTCGATTAATTATCATGCTCGGACTTCATTTGATTCAACGAGTTAAAAAGGGATTTTCAGAGTCCCAGTTCTCATTTCCAATTCTTTTCCAAAACTCTTCTTGTCCGAATTTTCTCAAAAAAACCTTATTCCTCATTTTTTCATGTTCTATGTAAACAGTTAAGAAAATATTTTCACCGTTCTCTGATCGTGATAATTAATATTCGTGCCCCTGTAACTTCGAAGAGCTTCTCACTCTTCGACATTGCTGCCCTTATTCGCTTCGATCGTGATAAAAAAAATCAAAGAAAAAAAAAATCGCAAAAATTTCGACCCCGATTCTGTAGTAACTATACATGTTACTCTTCGAGGATGACCATAGCTAAAAGGGCGACCCTTCGGACCTGTTTGAAACATAGTGAGAAGATGGCGTCGTCAGTCTAGTATATCGAATGGCTTCAGGTTGGGTGGGCCGTCAGGGCACCCTTCGTGTGCTGATAAAAGGTGGTGCGCGTGAGCGTGAGGGGTTGGTTCGACCTAACGCGACTCAGATATCAACCCCCCTAGGGCCCGCTTTGTAACTGGCTGTAACCACGTGTAAGCGGGTGTTACCCGGGTAGAACCGATGTGTAAGAGAGGCGGAGTCTCTCTCTCACCTGTGTCCACATTTAGGTACGAAATGGTCAGCTGGATTTTTTGTACGACGTATGTACATGGATTAAGGAATTCGTCAAGGGATGATCGGCGCCGTTTGTGCGCTCTTTACCATCACCTTGTTCAAAAATCTGAACCGGTTTTTAATTCACCTACTACACGACTGTAGAGGCTCGAGAATCCGAAGGAAACTCAATCCTCTATCCCCTGAAAAAATTAATAAAAAACCTGATTAGACGGTATAAAACTAGACCGTTAAATTTCGGTAATCAGATCTGCCGCAGTCTTAAGGGAACATTTTTTTCGGACCATATAGATTTAGAATTTTTTGGGTATCTATATTTGTCCAAATTGTAAATAGAAAATAGAAACGAATCTGTACATCAGACTGACGGACAGTTTAATGGAAACCGAAACAGTCGATCGATTTCAAAATTTGATAGAAAAACAAAAAATAAGCCTTAGCCTTTCTTCTAAATATAATTTATTTTTATTTCTAACCTCGAAAATTTATCAAAACTTTTTCTTCTACGTATTTTTTTTTTTTTTTTTAAGGTTAAGGGACTAAAGTGAGAGTAAAGTCTATATTCTAATCTAACGACCGGAGGTCGTGAACCGCATCAGCATCCCGATTAGACGGTTTTATACGACGTACAGGGTGTCCCAGAACTAAATGTCCAAAATGAAAGGTGGCATAGAGGAGGTCGAACCGAGTAAATTGTCCCGAAGAACATGGGGTCTGCGAAGTCGCGTTCGCGAGATATCGCAGGTTAAAAAAAAGTATCGCTTTGCGCCGCGGCGAGGCGGCGCAAAGCGATACTTTTTTTTAACCTGCGATATCTCGCGAACGCGACTTCGCAGACCCCATGTTCTTCGGGACAATTTGCTCGGTTCGACCTCCTCTATGCCACCTTTCATTTTGGACATTTAGTTCTGGGACACCCTGTAGATGGTTAGCGATGGCCGTTGTGACGGGAGTTGCAGGCAGTAGCTTCCCGCGACGCGTGAGGGTGGTACTTCGTAGGTATAGCAGTTAGGGTGGTCGTCGACGATTACCAATTGCCATGGAAACAAGCATTTGATGCGATCAGTTCGCGCATGAGAGAAAGGGTTGCGCGATATCCGTCGGAACGAGAATGGCGACGAACATTGGAGGCGTAGGGTGGCGGGAAAGAGAGAGGGTGCGAGGTTTTTTTTTTTTCTTTTCTTTTTTTTTTCGTCGGGTGGTTATATGCCGATGACGGGAGCAGATTCGGACTCTGAAGAGGAATACGCGTATACGCACACGTGCAGACGCGTGTATGGCGAGAAATACCAACGTTGAACTTTAGAGCGTCGGAGTAGGTATATATGTACGGTATACGTAGAGCGGCTGGCTGTTATCACGAGGAACAAGCTCCCACTCTGATTTTTTAATCCGATCCCCCCCCCATCCCGCCCCCCGGCGCCTTCCCTCTTTTGCTCTTTCCTCTTCCCTCTTTCCAGAGTTGAATTTTAAAATAACTGCAGAACGCCATTTGCTCCTCGCAAACAGAAACTCGCGGGTTAAGCCGCCCTCTCTCATTCCCGTTTCCCCTTTACCTTCTACGTCATTCTGACGGCTGCTGCTGCTGCTACTGCTACTGCTGGTGCTCCAGGGTGGCCGTCGGGGGTGGATAGAACGGACGAATAGCGACTATCCCTGTAAATACATATACGTGGAAGCCTGACATACAGTTACACACACGTATGTGTATATCTATGTGTGTGTATGGAAACGTCGAGCCTCTGATGCCAAATTGAAATGTTTAGCGCCTCCGTTTCAGCGGCTGTGATCCCGCATGCACGGGGTGGCCAGATAAGTGACAGTTTTATTAATTTCCCATCTCTCGTCTGGCATCTCTACCCCCTCCGGGTTATGCCGCCCCCAGACGACTACTCTTCCCTTTTCTCCTCTTCTCTTCCCTCACGTCGTCGACAACGTCCACGCGTCCTATAATAATATTCCGCTTGACGTATATACGTATTATACACATAGGTATAACGTAACGCGTCCTTGTTTGTTACACTCTTATATACATGGTATATGGATATATACTTTTGGGTATGGAGACGTAGACGTGCGACACACGCTCTTCGGGGACGAAATAAAAGCCAATATCCCAAGCAAAGAGTAGGTACGGGTGTTAAAGTAAGCAGTAAGCCGTAAGTCGTAACGTTATGATATGATATCGCGCGGTGGAAGCGCCTTTTTGCTATGATTTTCAAATCCCGTCTGTCTCTATTAAGTACGTTCATGCGTATGTAGGTACATAAAATAATAAGTATAGCACCTACGTTGAATAGAGATCTAAAATGTGATGGTCAATACTTTTCGGTCTCACTTCTCCGTCCAGATTTCTGTCTCTGACTCCGAATTGAACTTGAAAAAAAAAAAGAAAAAGAAAAAGAGACTAAGAAGGAAGAAAAAAACGAAAGAAAAGAAGAGGAAAAAAAGTACCTCGGAGAGAGTTTTCCCTCTGGCCAGTCCCAGAGGGAAGGAAATTTAATTTCAATCCCGTCGATTCAGCAGTTATACCAAAGTTTAATCTTTGATAAGGGTTAGTCTTTTAGTAATGGGATCCTAGAGGGTCTCTGGATGCCTGCCGCTGCTGCGAGGGTCGCAGGGCGGAAGGAGCTTAAACCGTTAGATAGAGATCTGCCTCCGGAGCTTCGAGCAGAAGCCAGGAGCCACCGGCAAAGAGTATAGGTACCCACTGACTACCAGCCAACCGTCCGATTCGTCCCTTTTAGCTCGCTGATTGTCGAGACGCGGTAACTGTACCCAGAGAATTGCGACTTTTACTCAGCCAGTCGTTACGAGTCCCGTGATTGGATAAGTTTTCTGACAGTGGTCTCGGGTGTTCTTTTTCTTTTCGTTCTTTATCCGTTTCTTCTTCTTCATCGTCTTTGTATTAGCGTGATGAAATCTTCGACCCCATCTCGAAGTGTGATTTTTTGATTTTCTGTTTCAGTTATGGAATGGACCTTAACGGTGCGCGGCGGAAGAACGCGACACGTGAAACGACGAGTACGTTAAAAGCGTGGCTAAATGAACACAAAAAGAACCCGTACCCGACAAAAGGGGAGAAAATCATGCTGGCCATAATCACTAAAATGACGCTAACCCAGGTATCGACGTGGTTTGCGAACGCTCGAAGGCGACTAAAAAAAGAAAACAAAATGACCTGGGAACCAAGGAACAGGGTCGAAGACGAGGACAATAATAACGAGGATGACGACAGCGGGAGGAAAAGCGTCGACGAAAAAGACCGACTTGGTGAGTTCCTCATTAAAATTAGATACACGTATCTAGGTACTTTATGCAACGGCATTAAATTTCCTAACTGAAACCGAATTCTCATCTCTAAGCTTCGGTTAATGAAAAGTGATTTATTGACCTCATCGTTCAAAAATAGACACCGGTTTTTCCTCATTGCCAGATTACTGCAAGCATTCGAGTCGTAAAAGTAGTTCAAGGCAAGAATTCAAACGACAGAATTTCATGTTAACAAAACTGAACGGTTACTGTAACATGATCAATGAATATTAATTCATAAATTTCCTGTCAACATATAACCCGGATCACGGTTATTCAGTTGATATAAAAAAAGCTGTTTCAGTCCGTGTAAATCCAATTACAAAATTTCTATGCCCACAAAAATCTTAAGATCGACATTCACGTTGGTGTCAAATCGTGTCTCGATTAGAACAAACTACGGTCTCCCGAAAACTTTTTTTTTCATGTTGTCAATTTCGAAGATGCATTCTCTTCGGACGACGACAGGGAATGTTGCATCGTGAAAGTATCGTTTAATTTTTATCACCAGCTAAACATCCTCCTCTTACTCGTCTGTCTCCAGATTCAAAAGATTCTGGAACTGGTTCGAGCGAGGACGGTGAACGGCCAGCCCATCGTTTGGATATGTTGCACGGTAGCGGTGGTGTGTCCTCCGGTCTTCAAGCGCGAACTGAAAGCGAATGGAGTGAATCTCGGGCAGACAGTGGTCCGGACAGTCCGGAGTGTCTGTACGATCAGCGCGAGCCAAGGCATCCTCTCCAGCTCCAACATCCAGCATACCTCGCCTCGGCCCACGGTCGTCTACTGCATCATCCCTCGCCAGAAAGTACCTCACCGAGCGGTCACCACCTTCCACCGAGTACAAGCGCCTCGTCGACAGGCGGGGGGCCACCAAAACCAAGAATTTGGTCCCTCGCAGACATGGCCAGCAAAGACGGTGACCAAACACCGAATCAAACGATGTCTGGACTCGCGTCTCCTTACGGAAGCGGTGGCGGAGGTGGAGGCGGTGGTGGAGGAGGCGGAGGTAAATTAGTGAGTCCCTTAGCGAGTCGGATCCCAGCGCATCATCCCCTTCATCCAGCGATGCACCCGGGCTCGCAATTCGTTCGTCCCCATCCCGACTTTTACAGAAATTTTTACGGTGCCTCGCAATTTGCTTCCGGTGATATTTCTCTATTGGAAACGTACTCGAGGTTGGGTGGTCTCGGCGG